>JANAVB010004998.1:8940948-9085948 GCA_029216955.1 Iris pallida
AGAAAACGGAAGGGATACTCTACGCAGACGACTGGTTGGAGAACGTGGATCGCAACCTCTGGATGGCTCAAATCCCTGAAGACAAGAAGGTCGAGACGGCTAGTATGCAGTTATATGACAGCCTGCACGTGGTATAGAGACGAGCCTCGATTCACCGTGCCAGATGTGACTTGGAAAGAATCCAAGGAGCTGTTCAAGACGAAGTTCTACCCCGACACGGCCAGAGAAGAGTTAGAGAATAAGTTCGAGGGCCTAGAGCAAGGTAATATCTCCATCGACGAGTACATCACCGAGTTCTCCCGCCTCAGCCGTTTCGCAAATGCCTTGACTCCGG
This sequence comes from Iris pallida, assembly GCA_029216955.1. Lineage (NCBI taxonomy): Eukaryota > Viridiplantae > Streptophyta > Magnoliopsida > Asparagales > Iridaceae > Iris > Iris pallida. The sequence goes on from JANAVB010004998.1 coordinate 8,941,283, forward strand.
AAGCTAAAGTGAAGAAGTTCAAGAAAGGGCTATCGCACGATATTCGCATTGCTATCGCCACCAGCCAGGCCACCACCTACGAAAGAATCCTGAAGGTTATGCAAGCAGTGGAAAAGGAGATGAAGTGTAAGCAAAAGAGGGACCGAGACGCCTACGGAGGAGGAAACAGCCAGTCTGGATCGACAAAACGATCTAATGCTCCGGGGAAGACCGCAACACGACAGCATCAGCTACAGCCCCGCTACCAGCAGCAGCAGTACCAGCCTCCCGCTAGAGCCTCTACCATCCAGTACAATCCGCAGAGACAGCCAGTTGGTCCTTGCACTTACTACAAGAAGCCAGGGCATACATGGAAGGTGTACAGGAAGCGACTCAGAGTATGTCTATTCTGTGGGTCGAGTGCACACCAGGTGCGAGAGTATACCCTAGTACCGCCCCATTCAGCACAGGGGACAGCTCCTGCCCCAGGAGCACCGACGAGGCCCACGATACCCAGCAGAGAGGACGAGATACGAGAACGCTACCCTCACCTTTTCGAGCAGTGAGGTAAACCCTACCTTTATGTTTATCTTTAATTTCTAGGACAAAATTATTTTAAAGGAGATAGATTTGTAAAACCCTTAAGGCAAATTTTTCCCATTTTTCTCTGAAAGTATTAAGTGGTTTAGAGTTTTGAATAATGTTTCATTCGCATTTGTTGAAAATAATTATGGTTTTACAAATATTAATTTAGCCCAAGGGCCTTAGTGTAACATTCTAGTTTAAACTTTTTCAAACGACCAAAACCCCCTCCCTCTTTGGAGAACTGAAATTTAAATCCTCTGTTCGAAATTCGTAAAGGAGTATCAAAATCCTTATGGATAAATCCAAATGTGATTCTAAATCCAGTTCTCCCAAATCTTTTTCCTTTTGATCCAACCGAAAGCCCTAGCTATATAAAGGAAGAGTAGCATACAATCGCCTCCTCTACTATGAACCCTAGAAATTCTTCTTTCCGTTGCGAGGGAGATCCGGGAGGAAATAAGGACCAATTGAGCAAGGCAATCAACTTGAAAGGTACGCCAAGCCATCCCCAACTTGTAATCCTTGTTATATATATGGTAGATGTTTGAATGTATGTCCAGGAAGATCTAAGAAGAGGGAAGGGGGGCTCGATTAAGTTACCAATTATTATAGGTACAGATGTGGTGCGTATTTGACTTGAGTTAATGAGTGATCTGTTTCATATGTAGATGTCAAACCCTTTATGAGTATAGGACCTATAAGTGGCGTGTCTTAGGCACTATTACCTGAATAATGAACTCATCCTAGTATCGGCTACTGGGATAAGTCCAGGGACCGAAAGATAGTTATGTGGGCATTTGAGTACTTGCATGTGGAGTAGATATTCAAATAGGTTAAAGTATACCCAGGGTCAAAGACTGTACAGGGTTGAGTTAGTATCCTGTAGTTAGGCATCAACATGTGGTCAGTAGTAGCATAGGATGGATACATGTTTGACTAACAACATTTGAGTATCAGAGAACTTAAATAGGGGCAAAGGAGTATAGAGAGGTATACGTAGAGAATACCATGTGTAAACTAATGTTCAGATGCTTACAGTAGGAGCAGGGATTAACTGATATGGGAGGGAACTTGTACATGTCAACATTAGAGGCAACATATCTATTAAATAGGGAATATAGGTGACATAAATTACCTGGGTGTGGGCACAGGTATTGTACTTGGGAAGCAGCTACCTTAGGCAACAGGCCAAACCCCTATAGGTAAAAGGGCACATGGATACCTGGGCATAAGGGAATAGGTTATGTGCAGGAACCAACTAGATAGACTGCAAAAGGAAAGGCACTTGACACATGTGTCTGTGTGAAATGGCTCAGTTAGTGAGAGGAGGTATCAGTAAGTAGATTGGCATCAGATAATTGAAATATATGTGGAATGGTGTATCAGTTTACTCTTGGACACATTAGTTACATATCTTATAGCAGGTAACTATCGTATCCTTGGGTGAACTTAGGACCCCACTCATTTCAGTTGACAACTGATGACTGAGATGGAATGAGCACAGGTTTTATTGGAGTATTAAGGAGGATACAAGAATGAGAAGGGTATTAGAAATTGGATTCTTGTGACAATAGCTAAAGAGGAAGTAGGTCAGGGTAAATACTGACAGCTCATACAAATAAGTAGGAGTTGTACCATGTGGTGTGTGGATCAATAGGAAGTGCACGGTTAGACTAGGGTCGATAGGTGTGTTGATAGAATGTTTCAGTTGGGAAAGACTTGTATAGTTCTGTTGTTACATTGCTACATTCGAACTGGATAGTAGGCATTCGTACAAAGGGGTGTTAGCAACATTAGTGATATTACTCTTTGTACCGACAACAAGCTATGTACCAGGATATAGGGTTGCGGTTCTAGTAATGTTTACAATGAAGAGGACCCAGAGGTATCATATAAAGAACTCAAGTGTTGTTTTAAATCCAAAAAAAGGTGGGTATAGATGTTATAACAGGTGGACATTTGGGCTATGATAACCCAACAGAAGCAGGCACTAGCATCCCACGACTTAATCAGGTTGGTATGAGTAGCACAAAAGTGATCAGCATGACCGTATAAATGGTTGCATTGACTAGTACAATATCTGAATGTCATATAGAAGGTAATGTTCGCCATCTAGATGAATGTTGTATTTTTGACTATGACTCTTCACTTATCCTTTAAACTTTACTAAATAGCAAAAGTATGTCTTATAAGATGATCAATGTGGGTCAATCTGCTAGTTGGTATAAGCCAAGAGAAATCAAGTGCTAGTGGAGGTGCTAGATACCAGAGATTAGGATCCCTATAGAGAGTAGGAAATTTTAGATACAGTAGAGTACTCTGGTTATATTGTACTAGGAATAGGCAAAAGGAAGGACTGCATTTAGAAAATATATAAAGGGCAGTCCATACCATTAAGATTCTCTAAATATAGAGGAGATTTGCAATAAGTAAGTAATAGATTTGTTTTAGGTTGGCGATATGGATTGATCGCTTATAGGTCGGCATTCCTCTCATCCTCTACTTGTGACTACGATTTTTTCAAGGGTTCATGCAAGTACAGTATTGTATTATATTTTAGTACAATATTATGCTTTCTTTATCATTTTCTTGTTTAATATTCTGTTGAGATACGATGGTGACAAGGTAGGCTTATTGTATCTTTTTTATTTTATCATTGACCATTATTAATTGTTAGTGAGTCGGGAGGGGAAATACTCGGTAAGTACGTGAGCAAACCAAAATACCGTTACCGAATGATAGGTAAGTCATACACCTCATGTATGAGTTAGCCGTACCAATTACCAAATAGCCATCAATGATATGTCGTATTAGCCCAGTCGTTCATGTATTAAAAGGTATTTCATACACATAGTAATTTTCATTGTTCTTGATCATAGTTCAGTTCTTTATCTTTATGTTTCTTTTCTATTAGCTTACTTGTTCATGATTATTATTTTCCATGTCTAGTTTTTTTTTCCATATCTTGTTCATATTTTGTTAGTTCTTTATATATTCTTTATCATTACTGTTTTTCATTGTTCTAGCTTATTTGTACTAACAATATTAAATACAATATGGTTATGCTTTGCTCCTTTTTGACTGGATCGTTGCAGTTTACTTGCCGTGCTTCCTACTTTTGTGCTATGTAATATACTGGAGAGACATGGGTATATGCGAAGGTCAGTCCTAGAAGACTAGTTAGATGTGTTGGTAGTTTTTTCTAATATTTATAAGACATTGTATTTTGATTAACTGTAAAACTTGTGAATATTGTAAATTGATTTAGTTGTTGTGAATGAGCAATAATAATAGTTTGTTATGAGCATTTTATTTATTGTGGGCTAGACAGCGTAATACTACCGATACTGAGTGTAGGCTGGACTTGGCTACGAACTTGTACTCGGTTATGTGGGAGCGGGTCGTGACAAATTATTTTGGTGGCCCATGAAGGTCCATTTTTGCAAAAATTGTGCGAACTTGTGATAGTACTTAATTTAACCGTACTATTATGATTCTTCGACTAGGAAGTGCTCATTCACAATTAGGATTGATTTAACTTTTAGGAGAATGACTAGGACTAGGAGTCCCTTGTTCAATTTGATTGTTGGATAGTTAAGGTTGCTACATAGGCCATGTAATTTGGATAGAGATTTATTGAATTCTAAATCCTATTAGATAACTTAGAAATTTTTCTAGAGGAATGTACTATTGTGTTTCGACACGATGGTAGGATTAAAGGTGGGTAGACTATTCACTTGGTAAATTAGGACTTCCTAGGATTTGATTCCTAATTTTGATCATTTGTGCAATCTTATTTTCTTCCCTCTAGTCATTATCATCCTATAGTAAAGTTTGTATTTAGTTCCCATTGGCTATAATAATTATTTTTTCTAAGAGTCAATATTCTATTTCCATCTATTGAGTTTTGAGCCTAACTTGATTCAACATCCATATATTTATTATGAGTTGGTTTTTTTTAATTCAAGATATTTATGATTCATATTTCTCTCGTCTTCGATTGTTTTCTTCCTAATCGATTGTTTGATTTTTAAAATTGATACTTTCACTTCAAGGATAGATACATATACTCTTTCTATCAAGATCTACTTGTTTGAATTTTTAAAAGCTCCTTTAAAATTCTTATGGATATAGTTGGAATTATTTTCGATGACTCACAATGGCAAGACAGATGTACAATGTCCTCATTTATTTGAATTATCGAGACCGCGGGTTCACTGCAGCCAGCAGCGCACTGGGAAGGCATGACCCATAAGTTGAAGTAATTTCAAGCATAAGTTATCGAATAATATTAAAACTATGTCCAGTTATCCTATTTTGATCTTTGAGTTATTATGTCAATATTGGATAGAGTTGATAGAGCATTCAATACCGTATTCTAATTTTAGGCATAGAACCAAGGGTTTACTGCAGCCAGATATACACTAGCGAGGCATAAATTCTCGATAAAATGACTTCGGATATGCTTACGGTTTTCGAATATTATAGAGACTACATCCTTTTTGGCATATGAATATTGATTTATGGTTCGCAATTCCATACACCCTTACTTGAATTTGATTTAGTTCTTATCTTTTTTGTTTCTTGAACCTTTTTTTCTTATCTTTTTTTCATATCATTATTAGGTTTCCTAGTAATCTTTTAAACATATTTTTTCCACTAGATACATAATCATATCTAGATTCAATAATCGTGCTTAAATTATTTGGATTAAATAGCAGATCTGCCGAAATGATTTTTTATTATCATTCTTAAACGATTTTGATCGCGACTAGACTATCTTGATTATATTTCTATCAAACCAATTCGCATCTTTTCCTAGATTTTGATTTTATAATCCTGCCCGAATGATTTTGGTTAATAGATAATCGTTCCTAACGACTTTTCTTGTTAAGAAAATCTTATTTCGATTCTATCCTTAACCAAGCCTAGGTTTTGACTAACCCTTTTTGACTATATTTTGATCATGTCAAATCATATCTTTTCTTAAGCTCTCGATTCAATCTACGGTTATGCATAACCAATTTTGATCGTTAAAAGTATCATTTCTTGATTATATTCTTAATCGTGCCTAACCGTATCCTTTGAAATTTCAAAGATAAAATTTTTCTAAGGTGGGTAGATTTCTAAGCCCACTTCCTAATTTTTTTTTATTTTTTTATTTTGATTATGATTAATTTTATGATCATTGGGAGTCATGCCTAAGCCTGTAGGAAAGCTATGACCATACTAAGGTCATATGGCCTCTAGATAGCTAATATATGTTATTTACCTATTTTACTTTACCACAATTTTTGGATATTTAGATATTTATTTATGAAGGTTTAGTATTTTTAAAGGCTTCCAAGATTTACTATAAGGTTGTATGGGATTAGTATTATTTTTATTTGGGCTCTAGATGACTAAAACTATTTTGTATAATATTCTAGGATTTTCCTGAATTTTCTAGAAATTTTGGAAAGTTTTAGATAATTAAAACTATAGAATTTATTTTTCCATAGAATTTGGGATTTACTATAGGGTCATATGATGATATTTTGATACCAAACTTTTTATTTAGGCTCTAGACATGTAGAAATATTTTCTAGAATTTTTTGGGATTTTTTGGGATTTATTTGAATTTATTTGGAGTTAAAATATTTTTTAAATAATTTTATGTAATTAAATAAAAATTTACAGTCATTGGCCTGGCGGGCCTACCTTTCGACACCCAACCGCCTCTCTCTCTCTCTCTCTCTTATATATAATATATATATATATATTATATATATCATATAGTTTTTCAGAAAACCTACTTTATTTATTGGCCGATTTTTGAGAAGTTTGCTCCTTCGAGACTTCCGGCTTCACGGAGTGATTGCGGACAACCATGCGCCATTTTTTTGTTTGATTTGTCTTGAGGTTAGCTTTTAGAATATCTATTTTATATTTTGAGATTTTGCTTATGAATTTCTAGAGAATTATTTTAGTGTTGGTTGTCCAAAACTCAATATGTCACACGATTTTCGAGATCTCGGGAGATCCGAACTCCGATTCATGATCCGTTTGAAATTTTGGAAATCTACCACGACGATCTTCGACATGTAATTTTTCCAGAATTTTAGAGGTTTGGTTACTATTTTATTTATTATGTTGAACTCAGATTTTATCGATAAATTATCGATTTGGTCACGGTTTGCCATAACGGCGATATCTTTTGACTAAAGCATGATTTTGTGGCACGTTCCATTCTGGTGTACTCGTGGCACTGAAAATACCAAGATGCACTTTCAAAATCTCGAGTTCAAGATGTTTGACTATATAGTCAACGGTACACCTCGATTTGTGTGTCATGGTTTCCAAAATTAGAAATATGATATGACTGAAATTCCCTACTTAAGTTTTATTTCAGATTATTACTAGGTTAAATTACATTTTAAGTAATTTATTCTAAAATTAATTAATATTAGATAAGTTAACCCATTATCCACTTATTTTATGATTTTAGAATTAGAATCTTAGAATTGACTTGCAGTTTTCATGCATGGTCGTGGTATGATGTGCGATATGGGTTAATAGCTTCTAGGTCGATGTTCCTCTCATCCTCTACTTATGACTATGATTTGTTCAAGGGTTCAGGCAAGTACTGTATTGCATTATATTTTGGTACATTATGTTGCTTTCTTTATTATTTTGTGTTTGATATTCTGTTGAGACACGATGGTGACACGGTCGTGTATCCTTGTATCATTGACCGTTTTTAATTGTTAGTGAGTCGGAAGGAAAAATACTCAGTATGTGAACAAAACAAAATACCATTACTGAATGATAGCTAAGTCATACACCTCACGTATGAGTTAGCCATACCAATTATCGAATAATAGCCATCTATGATGTGCGTTATTAGCCCAGGCATTCACGTATTAAAAGGTATTTCACACACACAGTCGTTTCCATTATTTTTTTATCATAGTCCAGTTCTTTCTCTTTATGTTTCTTTTCTATTAGCTTACTTGTTCATGATTATTGTTTTCCAAGTCTAGTTCATATCTTGCTAGTTCTTTATATGTTCTTTACTGTTACTGTTTCTCATTGTTCTAACTTATTTTATAATAACAACATTAAATACAATATAGTTGTACTTTGCTTCTTTTCTGACTGGATCATTGCAGGTGACTTGTCGTGCTTCCTACTTTTGTGCTATGGGCTATACGGGGGAGACTTGGGTATATACGAAGTTAGCCCTAGAAGACTAGTTAGATGTGTTGGTAGTTTTTTTAATATTTGTAAGACATTATATTTTGATTAAATGTAAAACTTGTGAATATTGTAAATTGATTTAGTTATTGTGAATAAGCAATAAAGATAGTATGATATGAGCATTTTATTTATTGTGGGCTAGAGAGCATACTACCGCCGACACTGCGGCATAGGCTGGACTTGGCTACAAACTCGTACTCGGTTTCCGAAGCGGGTCATGATAATGCGAAAGCCTCTAGCGGATATTATGCTTTATTCCTTCACCTACTCATACATACCAAAGTAGTCTTCAAGTGCCTTGTCAGTTATTCATGTTCATGTATATTACTTTTAATGTTCATATTGTGGCTAGTTGTTGTATCTTGTTACACCCCTCTGAGGACCTGATGATCTCTTTAGATGTTAGTTGGACTTCTGACATGAAGTTATCGTGATGTGTTCTGCAAGATTCAGGTACTGTTGGTAGTATTTCTTATATATTTTTTGCGTCCTTTGTACTATTTATTTGTCTTTGCTGTCATAGACTAGCTTTATTGGATCTTTATTATTCTTCGCATCCACTCCAAACATATATGCTAATGGGCAACAGACCATGATATTATTTTTTTTGTCTTGATTTTGTTCATTATTGTGGATTTAGACATAGATTAGTTAGCATATGTTAGTTTACTTTACACGTACTACGATTAGGATCAGTCTATTAAATTGGTATGCTTATTCTAGTCGTACAACTAGACTCATGCCTTGGATTCCTAAGTATTTTTGGAACTAGGGCGTGACACCTAGGTTGACTTATTGTACAGCAAGTACATTTTAGGACTGTCAAAATTTTTGGCGTTCTTAGTTTGGACTTACTGTAAAGCAAGTCCATTTTAGGACTGTGAAACTATGACATCCAAATTTTTTGGCAGTCCTAGATAACACTAGGACTGACAAAGAATTTGACAGTCCAAATATGTACTTTCTGTTCAGCAAGTCCAAACTAGAATTGCCAAAAAATTTGCAGTCCTATGTACTGTTAGGACTATCAAATTTTTTGACAGTCTTACAATGGTCTTATTGTACAGCATGTCCAAACTAGGACTACCAAAAAATTTGATACGCAATATGATACACAAAGATACGCGCTATGATGGAAGAAATGATATGCACTATGATACGACAAAAATGATACATAATACAATACACAAAAATGATACGCACTATGCTACTAAAAATGATACGCATTATGATACGCAATACGAACAACCTCGGGATGACAAAGTGATTTTGTGAAGTCCAATTGTACATAGATTGAATATACTATAGTCGGCCGAAGGAGCGCACATTGGGAAGAAAATATTGTTAAGTCCTTCGAAAGGAGAATTGTATCTTGTACCTATTAGCGAATAAATATGCAGCGAAAGGTACGTCCATGTAATGGTCTTCCACAGTAACAGTATCAGCGCATGGAAAGCTTGTCAACAATTCCCAACATTATCTTGGTTGAGTAGCTTCCTGTAGAAGGAAAGACGAGACACTCCAACTTCTCGTATAGTTCTGCTCTAACCTGATTCCATCCTTCTTTATCGAAAAAGCCAAGATGTCTTGCAAGCACATGAAATCCACAATTTCAATCTTTAGGAACATCATCAGTAGACCAAATAAAGTCCGTATCGTAAGCATGAATGCTTGAATGTACACATCGAGCATGTTTGCAATGCTCATTTTCTATTATTATTTTTGAACAAGGAGCTTACTTTTCCTCTTCGAACCGACGATCATTTTTATGCTTCGTTCAATATGCTTAAACAATGATAACACTCTCTTATATACTCCAGCTTCTTTTTTGTGCTATGTTAAATCTTGTTTGTGGTGTACTCTTCGGAGCAATGACAGCGGATGGCTCTTGTAATCGACTACTTATCGGGTGGACAAGTTCTTGAATTTTAAGTCCAATCGACCTCTCCGATTCTAGTGCAACACACTATCTTGCGTGGAGAAGTTTCATTTGTGGCATCGAAAATAAATCGTCATCACGATTCACCATCGATATGAACAACTGCCTCCAATGTTGATCAACAATATCTATTAGAATATATCTACACTGACATCGATACTCGTTGATCGTGTATGCACAAGGGAGGCGGAGGAATGCAGATGTGAACAACCACATACATCGGGATCAAAACCAATTTGACTTCGACCAACCGATCTCCTCAAATAGTAACGCACGCCAATGCCTTGTGGGAAATTACATGGATTAAATAAGCCAAAAGGTGTTCATTCTTATGTTCGTGCTTCACAATATTGAGGCTCATCTCAAATGATGCATTTATCTCGTTCACCGTGGTTGGTCATTAGATTTATTGCCTGCAAACTGAAACAAAACTACCAACCGATGACCATAGATATCCTTTTAATTTTGAGTATGATCCTTCAGCACGGTTGGTAGTGGTTTGTGTCGTAATGCTTCACTATATTCATCCATGCTAAGATGAATTGTTCTTTATGCTGATCAAGCCATGTATCTTGATATAAGAAATGCATGCAGGGTTGCTCTTCTTCCACTTTTCTTTGAACATGTACCATATTGTGTCAAAAGTGTCTTTAGTACTTGCTCGCCATACAAGGTTCCAATCGCTGTAGATTTCTCAAAGCGGTCCATGTCAATTTTGCCATCCACTTTTTCGAACTTGAGCTTACATTTGTGCTTGGATATTATGATTTATATGCCAAATGCATAATAGTCTACGAGCATAAGAAATACAATATCTATAGCATTTATCAAGGCATATTCTCGGTCGGTCACAAAAATAGATGGCTCTTTGTGTCCAATGTAAAGTGACTTCGATTTGCTCAACGACCATGTATAATCCTCACTGCTTCACTCTTCAAGAAAGAAAAATATACTGAAAATGTTTTATCCGTAGACGTAAAGCCAACAATGTGGAAAAGAGGCATCTTGAATTTATTAGTCTTGTATGTGCAATCAACAACCAATACATTGGTGAAGGGCCGGGCTAAATATGTGCAATCATGATGGGCCCAAAATATAAATAACTTCATTAGTATGTGGGTGTCTTCTATGGTACTCCACATAGTGATTATCGCAATAAACTTCAACACTTGTTGTATCGCCATTCTTCCTTTCATAATATTAGTTCTCGATAGTGCTTGTAGATTGTCCTCATAGTAGACTTGTTTTTATCATTCTTCTGACGCACGACAGAATAAATTTGTTTAGGGGCAAATTCGGAGGTGGACAATTATTTAACTAACTTCTTCTCATCATTGTTCAATATTTCAGCATATGGATGACTAGTAAGTATCTCCACATAATATGATTGTGCATCTCATTCCTGACTTGAACTATCTTTCTATCGTATGTGCATACAATCATTAGCTTGAATAGACAACCACATTTATTTGTCCGAACCATTTTCTTCGGAACTTTTCTAGCAGAAAGTTCATCTTTTTTACGATGAACCCTAAACACATCATCTCTTTCACATCCATGTTCTATACTTTTACGACCCGTCCGGGATCGTATTGATCTTGAAATGACAATGACTATGTTGGATTGCCTTCCAACTTGTCTACACCATTCTACTGCTTCGTCGTGAGATTCAAAGCCAATGTCCCTCGAGAATAAATTGCCAAAATAAATGCCAATAGGAGATGGTATGCCCTATAATCAACAGAAAAGAGAGTGACAGTTAAATATACAAATTTTGAAAGTGTTGTACGTAACATGGTGTTCAAGAGAATGTTACCTGTAGGACTGTCACAAATTTTGACAGTCCTACCATTAAACTTTTGACAGTCCTAAAATATAACATGTTATCTATAGGACTAACAAAAAATTTGACAGTGCAACCAATTGGGTGGACTGTCAAATTTTTTGACAGTCCTACAGGTAACATGCTTCTGTGGACTGTCATCAAATTTGTACAACACTGTGTTAAATACAGGACTGTCAAAAATTGTGATAGTCCACTTTGAATTGTGGGCTGCCAAAAATTTTGACAGTCCGGTCACAAATTGGCCGATCGTGGAATTACCGAGACTGCTTCAAAAGAAATATCATATTCTTCGGAAGGACCGGGCTGATCGTTTAATAGATTTGATGTCCCAGTTCTTTTAAATATGATTTTACCTATAATTCCTATATTGTTACAGATAATTAATTATTTAGGGAGAACCAATTACATAGAAAATTTTATCACCAAAGTTTATTGAAAATGTACCGAATAAACTATGAATATTCATCGAAGATCTACGAAATTGCATTCGAGTGGAGTTGGGGACCACAAGTTGGGAGCACAACTTCAAATAAAAAATTAGAAACTTTAGAATTTGGAAGAGAAAGAGAATGGGGAAAGATAAAAGAAAAAATAAGAGTAATTTTTCAAGTGACAAACTTGTAAATAAATCAATATCGATTTGTTTGGACTACCCTGAGTAAAATGTAAAGGCTAATTCTAAGGGCACTCCAACAATTGCTTGGGACTAGCCCAATTTTTTCATATATTTACAAGTTTGCCACTCCTATTTGATGCTTGGGGCTAGCCAACATTTGGGTATAAAAACCAATATTCTTTTGTTTCTCTTCTCCCTCTCTTGTTCTCTTCTTCCCCAAAAATCTCTAGGTCACATAAGTAAACCCTAGCCCAAATTTCTTCCAACCTAGATTTTGTAAAGATTGTGGGCAAAAAGGGTAGTTATAGTTTCATCGAATTCTACCGTTATTTGGTATGTCATCTAATTAATATATGATTAGGGTTTCAAATATTACTTTCACATATAAATATAGAATTATACGTGTTTAGTGTAAAAAATGCATATCAAAGAACCTGGGTCATCAATATACTAGATTATCGTCTCGCTTCGTCCGAAGAACACATCGGTTCTTCGGAAGCACTCTTGGTAAATAATTTGACATTAATTTCATGACTGTAGGAAGCAGGATTGTGGAAAATAGGCATAGTCCCACAATAAAGAAGGACTTTAAACAGGTGATTTTCCACTTGTTAAACAGGACTGTCAAAAATGTGACAGTCCTGAAGAAATACCGGACTATTACAAGTACTGTAGCCCTATTTATTTGTAGGGCTGTCAAATTTTTTTGCGATCCTGTTTTCCTGCAGTAGCTTTTGCATTCAATTTTGTTTAGGGCTTATCATCTTCCGAGATTATGGTACCTCCTTCAATTTCGTTGATGTAGACAATTTATTCTCGACCGATATTTGGTTTGAATCAAGCAAAAGCGCTACATTGGTGCCGAGAAGTTGAACGGGAAAACAATATAGTTATTGTGATATCCAGATCGGTCTAAAACTGTCCGGGATGAAAAATTGTACATGTTGGATGTAAAAGAGGTGGTTTGTTCATATCCATAAGAAAGATACAGTTCTCGAAGAAAAGTTTCAAATAGAAACGTTGGTACGAGAAAATGTGGTTGTCTATTCAAGATCTATATTAAAAACGTAGAAGATGCGAAGTGGATAGTCGAAGTCAAGAATGGAATCCATAATCATGTTATTGCCGAAACATTTTGGGTCATCCATATGCCGGACGGTTTGAACAATATTGAGAAGAAGATAGTCGAAGATTTGTCCACTTTTGGAGTTACACCGAGACAAATATATTCCATCATACGACATGAAGATGAGAAGAATAAGTCAACAATAAAGTCAATTTACAATGCCCAATCCAAATCGAACGCCAATAGGACGAAATTAAGAATGGCGATGCAGAAAGTATTAAAGTTGCTTGCCGATAATCATTATATTGATTACCATAGAAGACATCCCCAGAGTAATAAAGTCATTTCATTTTTTTGGGCTCATTCTAATTACACACATTTGGCTAGGTCCTTCGTCGACGTGTTAGTTCTTGATTGCACATACAAGACTGATAAGTTCAAGATGCCTCTCTTTCATGTTGTTGGCTTCATCTCTACGTGGAAATATTTCCAGTTGCTTTTTGCTTCATGAAGAGTGAGAAACTTGAAGACTACATATGGGCATTGGAGAAACTTAAAACACTTTACACCGGTCAAGGAGAACCGTCTATTTTTGTTACCGACAGAGAATATGTCCTATTTAACGCTATACGTATCGTGTTTCCTCAAGCGCATACACTACTATGCACTTGGCGTGTCAATCATAACATCCAATCCTAATATAAGTTGTGCTTCGAAGGTGGATGGTAAACTTGATATAGACCGTTTTGAAGAATTCTTCAATGATTGGAATTTTGTATGGCGAACATGTACGAAAGACAGTTACGATGCCGCATAGTACTTGTTTAAGGAAAAGTGAAAGACGAGGGAGCCGACATGCATTTCTTACATCAAAGATACATTGCTAGAACCACACAAAGAATATTTCGTCTTAGAATGGACGAATATGGTGAAGCATAATGGCACGACAACTGCCAACCGTATTGAAGGAGCACACTCAATATTAAAACAACATCTAAGGTCAACTCTCGACAACTTTGTCTCGGTTTGGAAAGCTATAAATTTAATGGTAGACTGGATAGTAAACGAAATTAAGGCACCATTTGAGATGAGCTTAAATATTGTCAAGCATGAGCATAGAAAGAAAGCCCTCTTGGATACTTTAATGTGCGTGATATCTCACAAGCGTTGGCATTACTATTTGAGGAGATTGATAGGTCAAAGATTGTCGAGTTTGATCCCTAGGTTTGTGGGTGTGTACATCGAATATACTGGGCCTCCCTTGTGCACATGAGATTAATGAATATCGTCGTCAATCTATTTCTATTCCAGTAAGAGCCATTGATGAACGTTGGAGGCAGTTGTCTATAATGCCAGTGGTGAAGAGTGGTGATAATTTTTTTTCTTTGCCACAAGTGAAACTTCTCCACGCAAGGTGGTGTGCCTCAATAAGAGCGGAGCGAGAGTGCACTAAGCTTAAAATCTAAGATATTGTATGTCCGATGATTATTAGAATGCATGAGCCGTCCGTTATTTCCAATCCTAATGGCAGGCCTCAAATAAGAATGAGTAGTTCATAGAAGAGGAGAATGGAGTCAACTAAGAGAGATCCATCATACTTTGAGCATGTTAAACGAACCTTAGAGCAAGCTCAGTCTGCGACGTTTGTCAGTATTGTGACCGGTGCAGCACGGAAGAGCAAGCATACCATTCGAAGAAAAAGCAGAAAATGGACATGCCATGCGAAGATACCGTGGATAGCCATATACTGGATTTGTATATTGATAATTTTCAACCTGAGATTAGCAATTACATTTGGTTTATTGTTGATATCCCTTCGGATGGCTATTGTGGATTTCTTGTGCACGTAAGACATGTTGGTTATTTTGACAAAGAAGAATGGAGACAGGTGAGACATGAGCTGTACGACGAGTTAGAGACTCGTTTTCCATTCTACTTCCGCATGCTAAGCGAAAAAAACAGTTGGAAGCTTATTTACAAGCATTTCTTGCACTGATAGTGTTACTGGTGAAGACCACTATATGTCCATCCCGTCTACCCCTATTTGCTAATAGGTACATGATACCTATTGTAGTTATTTTACTAGGTATTAACAACACATTCTTTCCGATGTGAGCTCTGTCGACTGAGCACAATCAATCTAACCTATGTACTATAGGGCATATCGGGAACCACTTTGTCATACCAAGGTTGATCGTTCATTCAACGATTCCTCCACCTTCAATAATTTGGTACAAATATGCACCGGACGAAGCAACGGCCTAGACGACACCTTTTATTGATCAAATCAATCACTATAAGAAGTTGTTGAAGATTGAGGAGCCTAAAGACTTACTCGTTGGCTACTTCGACGTCAAAATCGACTGATACCACATCTTCAAGTAGTAGGATATAGAAGATGGAATATTACAGTAAATTATGTCATTTTGGATCATTTTGTATATTGTTGAACCACTTTTGTATACTATAAATCATATCAGTGAATTATCTTATGCACTAATAGAAAGTAGGAATTTTGTTGCTAATTACTTGTGTGCATGTAGTACAATTATTTTGTATCCTCGATATCAGTTCTTATCCTAAGTGTATTATTTAGTTTTCGAAGTGTATCAGTGTATCAGTTGGTATTTCTGCAAGAATTGTTTAAGACTGCCAGCATAACAAACAGTCCTACATGAAGGTAGGACAGTCAGGTTTATGACAGTCCAACAAAACTCTCTGTTTGGAGAGTTTTGTATAAAAATGAATATGACTGTAAGAGAATTTTGTTGTCCTAAAGTAAAACAGGACTGCCAGAGAGTGGACAGTCATGTTTTACTTTTGGACTGCCTAATTCTCTAACTGTCCTAATAAATTTGATACAAAACTCTCCAAACAGAGAGTTTTGTTTAGGACTGTCAGGAAGTTGACAGTCCTACATGAAGGTAGGACTGTCAAGTTCCTAATAGTCCAAAACAAAACTCAATGTTTGGAGAGTTTTGTATAAATCACTAGGACTGTTAGCGCATTAGACAGTCCTGAAGTAAACCAGGACTGCCAGATAGTGGACGACGATCTCGTCTATTGAAAATCGTCTAAAATTGGACCCTGGGCATCTACTAGTGTCATCGGCACCTTAATAGCTTATGTAAACAAAAGGAATTTCTAGAGGAAGATGAATCCAGCTATATATTAGGAATACCAAATTGGTTGACAGTCCTAATAAATATGATACAAAACTCTTCAAACAGAGAGTTTTGTTTTGGATTGTCAGGAACTTGGTAGTCCAACTTTTATATAGGAATGCCAACTTTCTGACAGTCCAAAACAAAACTCTCTGTTTGGAGAGTTTTGTATGAAATTCATTAGGACTGTCAAAGAATTAGGCAGTCCAAAAGTAAAATAGGACTGCCAACTCTCTGGTAGTCCAGTTTTACTTTAGGACTGCCAAATTCTCCTACAGTCCTATTGATTTTTATACAAAACTATTCAAATAGAGTGTTTTGTTTTGGACTGTCAGGAAGAAGACAGTCCTACCTACATACAGGACTGTCAAATTCCTGACAGTCCTAAATAAAACTCTTTGTTTGGATAGTATTGTATCAAATACCAACTAATACACTTCGGTTACTAAATGACCAAATAACTTAATAACATATAATTATATGACAAGAAGAATTTAGAGCCAATATTATCCACATTTCGTAGAATCACATGTCCACATATCCAAGAACATAAAATCACATATCCAAAATAAATCACATGTCCAAAATAAAATTACAAATCCAAAACCGTGTCACATATAAAAAAATATCACATATCCATCACATATCACATAAAATCTACATAATCACACAAAAAATTAATTATCATGTCGGGCCTTCGTACACTGCTCCCTATTTTTCATGAAAAAAAAATCTATAGAGTTGTCGATGCGCTCCATCTCGTTGCAGATTGCAATATAGTTTTCACCCTGGCATTGACGAAGACTTTTTGCCAATCCCTTCACCCTTTTAGTCTGCAAATGATACGACATAAATTAAGTCTACAAACTTGAAAATCTTTCAAGGCTACAAATTTCAAAATCATCATCTTTAGCAGTGCAGCATATAGGACATTTTTTGGGGGGAAAGAGGTTTCAGAACTCCCACAGTATCGGGCCATGGCATGTGAGCGTTCAACAACGTAGGATGTCCGACACCAGCACATTACACCATGTAGTCGTCACTGAAATCCGACATCCCAACCACCAGTTGTCTTTCAGACTCCCCATGCTCATGTCGTTGCCACTCAGAGTAGAAGTCCATGACCCAGTCGAATTCGACCGGGATATAATTCAAGGGCTTCGTCCCTCCTGAAGCACTTACTAACTTCAATGTGCGCTTCGGCACCATTTGTACGAAGCCAAATTGACGAAGGATTCTATCAGGCATGCAATGCTCTGTAATATCATAGCAAGTTATCATAGCATGAAATAAAGTTACTGGTTGCATTGGGCAACTACTCCCTCATAAATCCTGGTATGGGTGCCAAAGTATCTGAAAAAAAATTTAATTATGCGTCCAAGACTTAATTTAGTAAATCAGTATTATCGTTTCATCTCTAACAAGAAACATTCTACCTTCTTACCTCTTCTGGTACCAAATTATCAATTATATTATGAATGGTGGCCGTTGTTTGCGAATTTATAAGTTCAGTCGTAGTTGGCCTCCATCGACACATTATAGGAAGGTGCTCGCCATAGTCTCCGTTCTCCTCACCCTGCTTCAGCATCGGAAAGTGCTCGTATATCCTATAGAAGCATGAAAAATATAAGATAATGTATCCCACATGAAGAAGAAAAAAGAAGCTATGCTCCCAAAGAACCAAAGGGAGTCTATGCGCCCACATGGTCGAAGAGGGGCTGTGCACCCACATGATCGATGAGGAGCTATGCGCCCACATGATCGAAGGGGGTCTATGCGCCCACATTATTTCCATGCAGATCAAACATGCACCCAGTGTGGGAGCATAAACTCACTCCCACACTATACGCCTAAGGCAGCAGATCCCTACGACTCAGTCAAACTCCACGATCAATCGTGCACCCAAGCATGCGACCACGTCAGTCTCCACGAGCAATCGTGCACCGAAGCATACGGCCACGTCAATCTCCACGCCAACCCCACGATCTACCCACAATCATCCAGTATCCATGCGCCTACATCCTATGCGCCCAAAGGGGTATTATATGCCTACAGTAAAATCAATGTATTTTCCACCTGTCGGCGCATAACAGTCGTTTCAGTGCCAGACGACTATAAATAGAGGGCGTCCCCCTCCATAAAGAAAGACAGAACAGAGAGCATTTCAAGAGCCAAATTGCTGCCCTTCTTGCCAGTGAGCCGAGAGTTAGCAATTTTCTTAGATTTTTTCCTACTTTTGTAATCGGAGTGTCAACGGAGTAAAGGAGCAACTGTCGTTCGATCTCCATCGTCCAATTCTCCAGAATTCTTTTTGTACTCGGGGATCCTCAGCGCAGGATCTCTCAGGCGTACTCGATTTGTAGTACCTTGCGCCAATAAGAAAAGACAGTATTTTTTCTTCTTTTTTGTGTATGTCCACAAAAATGGTGACTCTTCTGGGGACTACATTTTTTTCTGACGAGAAGGCGGTAACGCAATCCGATACCGATAAAGTAGGGAGCACTCAGAAGATGTTGATCGTGAAGTTCGATCAGCAGGCATTCGAAGAGATGCTCTCGAGGGATGGCTACTCCCTCAAAATCAGTGAAGCCAAACAAGTCTCGCAAGACTTGGTTTTCGAAGGCTCGTGGTGCATATCCTGCAAGTGTCATAGAAGAAATGCAACCGAAGAACTCAGTCACGTGGGCGTATAGGCCTTCCACGTGGGCGCATGGAGCTCTCTTGTGGGCGCATAGCTCTGCCATAGAGGCTCCGGACACGAAGAAGGCGTATACCGTTCCGGGCTCTACTAATCCAGTGACTTCCCTCTTGTGCAACCAACAACAGAGTGTTCAATACTCAAAATGTGGCAAAGAAAAATGCTACTATGCCAAGAATCAAAGTGTTCGATGCTCTGGACAAACTCAGAGAGGCTCGCAAATGAAGAAGGCAAAACTGGGAGAAAACAACGCTGATTTCCAAAGCATGCCTCCAGAGTCATGCGCCCAAGGCCGTATGTGGGCGCATAACTCTAGCCAGAGGACTTCTGTCTTTGATAGGCTATACGCCCAGGCTCTGATGACCCGTTCTATGCGCCCACATCCAGGAGGGCTAGGCATGTTGCCAGGACTTCAGGGAAGCATGCGCCCAAGGGCATGTTCCAGGGTCTATGCGCCCACAGCAAAAAGATAGACCCCATCACGTATAGCACGGGACTGTCTTCAACCTCATTACGGAACTTAGGTATGGGGTTTGCCCTTGCACGTGAACTAAGTTCGGATGTGCCAACTCCCCTTACAAACCTATATACAAAGCTCGACGATGCATGTAACATGGGTTTTAAGGCAAAACTCCCTTCCGCTGATTTATACGACATGATAAATCATAAGCATAAATCGAGGAAGGATACTGCAATTCATTGCGTACAACCGTGCACTAGTATTGTCATCAACTATTGCTACTCCAAAGCAACAAAAGTGCCTCAGAGGCAGTCCGTGTTTCGACGACTGTATCGCTATAATGATGAAAAGCCGCTATATATTTCATCCAACATGGCTTCAGGGGGTCCTCCTTATGGGAGCCCCAATCAAAGAAGGTGGACCACTAATCCAACTTTTTCTCTCAGTTCTGCGAACATAAGAAGAAGAAGTCTGCCAACAGATAGCCAGCGAGCTGTTACATCTGAAGGAGTCTATATGGGTACTCGGTCAAGGACGAGATTCTATATAGATGACGAGGACTCCTAAGCTGGGGGTGATGATCCTTTAGCTGGGGGTAGTATTCCCTCAGAATCTGAAGCAGATGACCTTCACACCGGGGGTAGCCTTCCAGATGATGATGAACTCTTCGAGTCTGACGGTGACTATCTACCTCTCCAGTATGAAAATGAGGGTCTTTTCAACTCAGAGACAGACAATATCAGCACCAGTTGTATTGTCTCCTCTATCCATCCTCGTATGTTATCTACATATATGGCGGATGGAGAGACACCTGAAGAAGCCAGTGATCAGACCAACAAGCGGTTCGAGAGTCTTAAAATAGCATTTTCCAAAGTCACTGATATGCTTACCAGTATCATGCTAGTCCAAACTGCTGGGGCTGTTCCTCCACCTCAACCGAACGTCTAAACACATGTTAGTCTGGCTCATAGCAACAACCCTCCTTCACTACAAAAGGAGTATCATTCCATTGTACCTCCTCCAAATCTTATAAATGTTGGGAGTAGTCCTTCGCCAACGACGCCTAACAACCGTACATCAGCCGTTTCTCAACATCTGCTCAATCAGCAGGATGCAATTGATTCTCTTGTTGTCCGTCTCGATACCATCTCACACAAAGACGAGCTTCAGAAAATGGGGATATCTCAACCTTATCCTCCTGAATAGGAGAATGCTACTTGCCCTCCTAACTACAAGCCACTGATGCTAAATTCATTTGACGGAATGACTTCTCCTCGCCAACACATGACATACTTCAATACGCATACTCTGCACTTACCAAGGGATGATCCGTTCTTGTCAAAGCTATTTATTAGCACCTTACAGGGGATAGCTTTTGAATGGTTCTGCAGCCTTTCTGACGGTTGTATTAATTCCTTTAAAGATTTGGAAAGGTTATTCCTCAACAGGTTTTATGAGAGTGGCATGCATGTTAGTATGTCCACCCTCATCGAGACCAAGCAAAAGAGTACTAAGTCTGTTATTGCTTTCATCGAACGCTTCAGGCAACTAGCATTGAAGATGTCATTCGGTATACCAGACTCAGAACTTATGGATACTTGTCGATATAACTTTCTTCCTATAGTGAAGTTCTGTCTGGGTATACATAAGTATGATACATGGCCTGGTTTCATTGGGGTCGTTGATGCTGCTGAAAATGATGTCCCTAATCTGAAATTACTGGGGTTGAAGACACCCAAATCTGTAGACAAAAACAAGCACCCACAAACTATCCCTGTCTGTGGGGGTAAAGGGAAAAAGGTCTTGAAGGTCGACACTTCCAAGGGAGCTTCCAATTCTCATTGCGCTCCGGACAAACCTAAGGAGACTTTCTCCTTTGACGAAGATGATGTTATTACCATTTTTCACACATTGATAAAGGGTAATAAACTGACATTGCCTCCACCACGACGTCCTGCAGAGGCGAACCAACTCAACGATCCTAAGTACTGTCTTTATCATCAGTACGTGCACCACTCTACCAAGGATTACATCATCCTAAAGAAGAATATACAACAGCTTATCGACAGCCAAGTGATCAACCTCGAAGCTGAAGATAAGGTCGTATCTTCTAACATGATCTCTCTTCAATTTGGTGACTTTCCTTCCACAGAAGTCCCAGACGGTGTAGTCCCAATCCCTAAGGAAATAATGGAAGTCGTCAACCTACCGCTAGCCCGTAACTCAACCTTGGTGCCACTCACGACAGAACGTAGTGAGATCATGTGGGTCCATCCAGACCTTGTGCAAGAAATGATGTAGGAGGTGGTATCTTCCAAAAAAAGTGGGGCAAGAAATACAAATCATGCCATATGGTGTCTTCTCCCATTTACGAAGTTCTATCTGGCGAGACGCGATCTGGAAAGGCCTTCCTATGGACTAATGACCCTGTACAAGAAGATGCAGTACCTTCTCAAGCTCCTGATGCCCCCACAAGTTCAGAAGTTGGTCCATCTAAGTCCTCAACTATCGACAAAGCTAAGCAGAAGGAGACGCAATTTGACAAGTCTCTGAAGGCACCAACTTCCGAAGGCATGGATCGGCCTTACAACTTTGACATACTGGCACAGCTGGCCAATACACCTACCAGGTTGTCTTTGTTTGATCTATTACGACTCTCCAAAGAGACGCAGAAGGCCTTAAGTGAGGCATTACTACATGCCGACTCTTATCTCGCTGAAGTTAAAGCCCCCGCTGAAGATCCCATCTCATGTCCTCACTGTCACAGCACAATGGAAGTGGTGCCCAACATCACCTTTTTACAGGAGGACATGCTGCTAAAAAACAATCGTCATGATAGACCTCTGTACTATACAGGGTATACCGGGGCGATTAAGGTGGATCGGATGCATATCGATCTAGGTTCCTCCCTCAGCATCATTCCTAGAAGTTTACTCCAAATTATAGGGATCCCTCTGCATAAGCTATCTGCAACCAATACAACTATCATGGCTTTCAATGCTGGAAGAAGCCACCCGCTGGGTAAGATTCGTCTCAAGTGCCAGATTGGTGATCTCCGAACGGAGGTTTCTTGCTATGTAATCGACGCCAATGTGTCCTACAACGTCTTGTTAGGACGTCCATGGATACACGAGAACATGATCATTCCTTCTATCCTTCACCAGTGCTTCAAGTACGTCAACAGCGATGGCATCGTGAAGACGGAGATTGCTGATATCGATCCTTTTAAGGGTATTAAAGCCTACTATGGAGATTCGGTACTTTACTAATCTCAGCCCTCAAAGGATGACGGTAACGAAGCTGACAATGAAGCTAACGTGAGTTCATCCGCCAGTGATGGTCCCCTAATTATCTGAGTCAAAGGATGTACTACTCCAAAAATTACTCCAAAGCCTCTCACAATCTGGGTCAAAAAGAAGAATCCTGATAAGGTCAAACCATTGACCATCACTTTCCGCAAAACAACTCGGGTGGAACCTGCTGAAGTTCGTCCTCCCAATCCTGAAGAGTTACCCTATGTGGCGAACTTGGCCAAGTCTGTGGCTCTTATTCCAAACAATAATCCCCTCAATGAGTATATCAATACTCAAAATAATGTACCTTCAGTGGATGATGTTATCCCTGAAGAAGAACTTGCATATTTTCTAAGTAAAAGTTTATCTTTGAATTACTCCGATGTCTACCAATCTGTTAACCAGTACATAGATACGATATACGCCCTAGAGCATGGAATAGGACCACATCTCTGCATGCCGGTCACGACGCCTCGTCTGCAAAAAAAGTCTGGCCAGAAGATATCCTCTACTTCATCGTTCCAGCTAGAAAGAAGGGTAAAGAATTGATCATCTTCGATCGAATAATTGGTGAAAGAAAGTTCGTTCTGGACTCTACTTCTCTCAATCACAACGCTGAAGCTGACTATGATTCTGAAAAAATGCAACTTTATCGATATAGTTGGCAGGCCAAGAAAATCATCCAGAACATGGGATATGATATAAAAGGCGATCGGGACTAAACTACGGTCAAGGGCGACGATTGCCAATACGTCACTTTGCTCCTCCCGGCAAGCCCGGGAACTATTTTCAACAAAACGATGTTGGTTTGGGTTACGTTACTCCTCCAACAACTCCTGAAGGATCAGACGTCGAAGCACATCATTGTTCTCATTCTTCTGATTCCTGCCTCTGGGATTTAGACTCCAGCATTGGAGACATATTCAAAGCAACTTTGTCCGTCAACATGGCGTCAGTTGACCAAATTGTAGATGATGACGAATCGATCGAGCTTGAATAATAGGCTCAAAAGATGGATACTAGGTGGGAGTTACGTTTCGAACAACGTGAACCACCTACTGAAGACGAAGTCGTCCAAGTGAATTTAGGAGATGAATCATCTCTTAAACCAATCTTCATCAGCAAAAGTCTGTCTGGCGACGAACGACAATCTCTTTTACAGCTTATAAGAGAATACATTGATGTCTTTGAATGGAGCTATGAAGACATGCCAGGCTTGGACCCTAAAGTTGCTATGTACCGCCTAAATATCTTATCCAAAGCTAAGCCAGTGAAGCAGCAGCAACGACGGTTCCGACCAGATATCATGAAGGCCATCGAGAGTGAAGTCAAAAAGCTTATTTCAAAAGGGGTTCATTCGTGAAGAACAATACCCTGACTGGGTCGCTAACATTGTGCCAGTTATAAAAAAGAATGGTAAAGTTTGAGTCTGTATCGATTACCGCAATTTGAACTCTACATGCTCGAAAGATGAGTTCCCTCTGCCGATCACCGACGTAATGATCGACAATACTTGCGGCTTCGAACAAATGTCCTTCATGGATGGGTTCTCAGGCTACAACCAGATCAAGATGTTCCCCGACGATGAGAAACACATATCTTTTTGAATACCATTGGGGGTATACTGCTATACGGTGATGCCCTTCGGATTAAAAAATACAGGGGCGACATACCAGCGAGCTATGAACACAATTTTTCGTGATCATTTACGCAAAATAGTGGAATGCTATGTAGACGATATTGCAGTTAAAAGTCGTCTCAAGATGAATCCAACCAAGTCTTTTTTGGGAGTCTCCAGCGGCAAGTTCCTTGGTTTTGTTATCACTTCAAAGGGTATACATCTTGACCCGGAGAAAGTTATCCTCGATATGCATCCCCCAAGAAATCTCAAAGAGCTATACGGACTTCAAGGAAGGCTAGCCTACATCAGATGATTCATTTCAAATCGTTCTGGAAGGTGTCACCCGTTTACTCAGCTCATGAAGAAAGGAGTATCTTTCGTTTGGACTGAACAATGTCAACACGCATTTAACGACATCAAGAAGTATCTCACAAGCCCCCCAGTATTGGTGGCTCCAATAATGGAAAAGCCCTTCTTGTTATATGTTCGCGCTATGGATCATTCCCTTGGTGCCCTATTAGCTCAGAAGAATGAAGGCGGCCATGAACAGGCAATCTACTACCTCAGCCGTACGATGGTGGATGCCGAGCACAGATACACACCTGTGGAAAAGGAATGTCTTATAGTAGTATTTGCTATCCAGAGGATACGCCACTGTGTGTCTGGGCAAACTATCCACATTATATCTAAAGTCAATCCTCTCAGAATACTCATGACAAAACTGGGTTCTTTTAATTCCCATATAGCTACATGGGCAATGTTGTTGACTCCAAACGATATGTTGTTCGTCCCTTAGAAGGCAGTAAAAGACCAAGCGTTAGCTGATTTCCTAACAGCTCATCTGATGCCAGAATCTTCCAAACTCTACGATGAAATCCCGGATGAAGTTGTGGAGTCTAACACCGCAATTGAGGAAATCCCCATTTGGCGAATGTTCTTTGACGGTACATTGAGAATAGGACCTAAAGGAAATATCGTGGCCGGAGTAGGCATCGTACTTGTGTCACCCGACCATCTGGTTATACACCGTGCATATTCTCTCGTGGAACCCTGTACTAACAACGTGGCCAAATATAATATCCTACTGATCGGCCTTCAACTGGCAAAACAACTGGGAGTTGACTATCTAGAAACTTACGGCGATTCTAAGCTAATAGTTAGTCAGGTCCGAGGGGATTATGAAGTTCGTCACGAAGACCTCATCCCATATCACAAAGCGATAATCGAATTGGCTTCTACTTTTGTTGGATTCTTCATCGAGCACGTGCCTCGATTACAGAATATAGAAGCAGAAGCTTTAGCTGGTCTTGCAGCTTCCTTGACCGTCCCTACCAATACTCAGCATTCGATCACAGAGTCTGGCCGAGAGCTATTTTGTGTGAAAGATGCCTTGCATGTTCATCACAGTTACGCAATAGAAACAAACGTCAATGTTAAAGATTAAAGATTTCCTTTCATAGACTACGCCACCTACGGAATCCTCCCTGAGGACCCAAAGGAAGCAGTGTCTGTCCAAAGGCGATCCCTCAGATTTTACTATGATACAGCTACCAAAATGTTGTACCGACGCTCTTACAACGGGCTACTGTTACAATGTTTATCAGACACGGACGCCAAACATGCACTCCATGAGGCTCACGAAGGAATTTGGGGTGCACATCAACCAGCCCCAAATTACAAGATCGCCTCAAACGAATGGGTTATTATTAGCCCACGATGATAGCAGATGCTGTTGATTATGCAAAGAAGTGTAGGACTTATCAGTTCTACGCCGACTTTATTCAACAACTTTGGAGTTTCTACACCCGACGGTGGCATCTTGGCCTTTTAAAACCTGGGGTATAGACGTCATAGACCCAATCAGCCCGTTATCCTGCAGAGGATATCGGTTCATCCTAGCTATAAACGATCACTTTTCCAAATAGGCGAAAGCTATACCGCTCACCGAAGTAAAGACGTCGAACGTGATCAGTTTCATCAAACATCACGTTATCTATCGCTTCGGCCTATCTTGCAGGATCATCCATGATAATGGTCCATAATTCGTGAGCCATGCATTCTATCGGTTCTGCGATAAGATTCGAATCCAGAATATTGCCTCTACTGCTTATAATCCAGCGACTAATGGGTTAGCAGAAGCCTTCAATAGACTATCATTAAACTTCTCAAGAAGTTCGTATCTTCAAACAAGTGCGATTGGAATGAGAAGCTCTGCGAATGTCTCTGGGCCTATCGTATAACGATCCGGACTCCAACAGGCAGTACGTTATTCTTTCTAGTTTATGGGAGTGAAGCAGTTCTTCCCCTATAAATCCAGATTCCCTCTCTTCAAGTAGCCTTAGCCAGTGAGTTGACTGCCGAAGAAAGTTATCGTCTGCGACTACAAGAGCAGAAAGCGCTAGACGAAAAATGCTTATTAGCTCAATAGCGTATTGAGCTATACCAAGCATGCCTTTCTAGGGCCTTTAATAAAAAAGTGAAGGAAAGAATTGTAGGTCCTAAAAATCAAGTTACACCCATCAAAGAAGTCGTAAAAATTAAATTGTGCACTCTTCAATTGAACTGCGCAGGAGACAGATTGCACAACAACTCAACTGCGTAGGCTGAACTGCACACACATCCAAGCGCTCAAGCTGACATGGCCTTGTCATCATTATCTGACAAAGAATCAGATCTTCTGACAGCTGACAGCATGGAGAATGAGGAAACTGTTCATTTATCGTGCAGCACAGCACTCGAGGACAGCTGTACATGCAGCGCAATCTGCCAGACTCTCTACAGCACAATTCAGTCGAGCGCAATCTGAAGACAGTGCAGTTCATGTGGCACACTCGATCAAGACAACTGACAATTTACACGTGGCCTACATGCCATCAATTACTCACCATGTGGCAACCGTCTGTACATGACCAAGCACATTTCAATCAAATAATGCCACGCGTCACATACAGGTGGTCCACGATCGAGTAACTGTCTGCGCAGTTCATGGCTTGCGCAATCCAAAGTCTGTGCAATCCATCATGTACAATTCAGAATAAATAAAAGTTAGTTATTTCTAGAACTCTATAAATAGAGTTTCAAGTCTTCATTATACACATTCAAGTCATCACCAGAGATCAGGAGTTCTTGCCAAAGTGCTGCTGCAATCTTCAGAGGCTACCGTCTTCAAAGTTCACATCGTCCAAGGGATAAAACGATCGTCATTCAGATCGGATTCCTATAGTTGTACTTTTCCAGAATTCTGGTAATCTTCTTACAAAGTTTGTGAAATAAAGATCAACTTTTGTTTTTACAAACAAAATAGTGACTCTGCTGGGGACGACTTTCTCCTCCGACGAGTAAGTGACAACTCAATGTGACGTAGCGTCTATCGGAAAGACGCAGAAGATACTGGTTATAAAGGTCAACCAGACGGCCTACGAGGCGATGATCAATTCCAGGACCAACCCTCGTACTGCAACAACTTCTGCCACGAGCAAGGTTCACTCAGTGTGGGTCCCCAAGACTGTTGTGTAGTCTACTACCTCTGCTGCTCAGCCTGCTGCGCAATCTACTGCCTCTACTGATGTCTCTGCTGCGCAGTCTGCTGCTACTGCCCATGCGCAATATGTTGCTCCCCTTGCCAGTGCTCAAACCACTTACTATGCTGCCCTGTCAAAGTGTAAGACTCCTCTTCCCCTGGCGCAGTTGGCTGCAACTCTGCCGGCGCAGTCCACCACTCCAGCAACCAGAGTGCAACTCAAGCACTCTGGCATCAAAACTCCTGCTGCGCAAGCTGCTGTAACTGTGGCCAGAAGACCTTCTGCCAGAACTCCTCATGCACAATTGGCCAGTGCGCCAACAGCTACTTTAACCCCCAGCAAACTGTGCCAGCGCAGTCGAAGAGGGACAGCCCTTTGGCTAATCTCTCTTCTTCTCACAGCAAAGGGAAAAACTCTGTTCCTCTTCCCAAACACCCTGTTGCTCCAGCGCAATCCACTGGGGATAGTCTTTTGACTATTCCTCCTCCACCTCAGAACAAAGGAAAAGGCTCGTTGGTCTTTTCTCAAACTTCCTCGTCTCACGACTTGGAAGACAACAGAGGGAAACGCTCTTTAGCTAACCCTTCTTCACAAAATAAAGGAAAAGGCCCATTGGACTTTTCTCAGTCTTCTACGGTTTTTACCGTAGAAGATCAATCTAAATGTGCTCCGGCACCAATCAGTACCAGAACTCTTTCCAATAAGAGTTCTTCTTCCCTACTTGCCAAAGGGAGGTGTACTGATCAAAGAGGTATTCTGCCTACTCCGGTAGCAGAATTCCAAGATCTTCCAACCCTCAAGATATCCCGTTCAAAATAGGGAAAATTGCTGGTGTCGCAGACAGAAACCCCTGGGGGTAAATTTGCTGATCTAAGACCTTATCTCAGTAGACCAACTTCGGTGAAACGCAAACAGCCAATGCCGAAGGCCAACCAGCATCAGAGGCAAACTTCCAGGATCAAAAATCCTGACACCTATGCTAATGAAGTGAGTACTTTCCTGTACACTCAAGGGACAAGATACCTGAAGAACCGGAACCATGTTCCGAATGTTGTCAAAGAACATATCCCTCAGACTTTTTCTCGTTCCGTCATTATTCTCGATCTCCGAGAACACCTCAAACAAAAATGGGACAACATCTCAACACCTCCAGTACAACCCCTTGGACACCATTGTAATCACAAGGTTGTCATCAAGTGTTGCTGTCAGACAACAAAATGATCTGTCTTCGATCGTCTGAACGTTACAAACTCTGAACCAATGTCAGAAGATGAAGACGAAGCTCTGTACGCGTCCGTTAACATGACTTCCCGAGACACTGGGGGTAGAAAGTGCTCCAAGCACGGCAAGCCTCGCAAGCCAAGCCAGCGGTATTTGGATCTACTCCAAGAATCTTCTGATGGAGTATTCCAACATACCCGATCCCGAAGTCGAGATGCAATCGGTCAAAGGAATCTTCAAGATCCTTCCGGTCATCTTCTTCTTTCTCACTCAGAAGATGATTCTTTCTCAGACTACGATGCATATAGTGAAAGTTTGGAACAGACAGTGTCTTCTACTATACCTAGAGAAGTGACAGCTTATGTTGTCACTGAAGATCCCGATGCTTCTAGTTCGGCTAGTCAAGAACAACGAATAGCTGTGCTAGAAGATAAGTTGAAGATCATGGCCGAAATGGTTACAAGTATGCATTCTATTATTGTGGCCCAACATAAGTACCACCGACTGTACCTGCTGTAAATCCTGAGATCATAGCATCATCGGTGCCTGTCAATACA
Organism: Iris pallida; assembly: GCA_029216955.1. Taxonomy (NCBI): domain Eukaryota; kingdom Viridiplantae; phylum Streptophyta; class Magnoliopsida; order Asparagales; family Iridaceae; genus Iris; species Iris pallida. The sequence continues at coordinate 8,971,088 of JANAVB010004998.1, forward strand.
GGGCTGGGGATAGCGTCTCCTCAACTACCTCCGGTATAGATTCAACCTACACCCAGTCAGTCAGGTGCTGGGGGTAGTGCTTACCACGCTGTTCCTCTCCCTAACACTCTGATTCAGCCTGCTCCTTCTACATCAGTAGAGGATGCCAATGAATCTGTCAAACTCCTACGCACTCAATTCGAGGCCTTTAAGGAGAAGGATAATTTGCAGAGGTTGGGGATCAAACAACCTTACCCAGTTGAATGGAAGGAAGTCCCATTTTCTCCAAAGTAAAAAATCCTAACAACCTCGCTGTTTGATGGCAGCACTTCTCCCAGTCAGTTCATTAACTACTTCGAGGTAATGACTGTCCAACTTCAGTCAAATAACGCTCTTCTTACCAGAGTATTCGTCGGCTGTTTAGCTGGTGTGGTATACGATTGGTACAGGAGCTTGCCCGATGGCTGTATCACTTCCTTTTCAGGTCTAAAATAGATCTTCTTGGAACGATTCTATAAGGGGATCAATGACATGACCATGTCAGCCCTTAATAAAATCAAACAAAGACACAATAAAACTGCTGAGAGTTTCATTGAAAGGTTCTGCCGAGAAGCTTTAAAAATGCCTCCTGAAACTCCGGCTGCTGTGACTATCGACACCTGCAAGGCAAATCTTTTGCCTATCATCAGTATGTGGACGGGGTCAACTCAGTTCCAAGACTGGCCATCCTTCATTGTCAATGCTAAAGCAGCTGAAGTTAGTGCTGACAAATTCAAACAGCTAGGGGTACACATGTCTAACCCCGACCGGGATGAACATCAGACATCGGGTGGTGGTAATAGCCAGAATAATCGCAAAGAAAAAGAGACTTTGAATATCAACTTGAAGAATAAAAAATCTATGGCGGTCAACGTAGCTCCACCTACGTCTACTTCTACTCCTTCTGTATCTCCACCAAGAGAACCTCGTCCGAAAGTAGAGTACTCCTTTGACGAGAATGACACCGTGAGCATGTTTGATTGCTTGATCAAAAGCAATAAGCTCCAACTCCCAGACCCGAAGAAGCCTGATGAGGTCGGTAAGACTGATCATCCTAAGTACTGTGTCTATCACAGGTTCATTGGGCACCCCACTCGAGCATGTTATGTGCTCAAAGACAAAATTCAAGAGCTAGTCAACGCAGGTGTTGTCACTCTACAGCAAGACGAGAAGACTGTTACCGCAAACGCAGGTGTTGTCATGAGATCGAGAATCTTCCTCCTCCACAAAGTGAAGGTCTCGTCCCCTTGTCTCTTGACAATGGCAAAGTTATGTGGATTCACCCCGATCTTGCTTCAGAGTTCGAAGTTCCCTCTTCTTCCTCCAAAAAGAAAGACTGCTCCAAGGGTAAAACAAAGATCTGCAATATGGTGTCTTTTGACCCCATAGTTGACGAGAAAATCCTGCTGGGCACCAGATCAAGGAAAGCCTATCTAAAGGATTATCCCGAAGCTTAGGAGAATGCTACTTCTTCTTCTGAGCCTGCTCCAGTGCAACCTGCTTCCATTGAGGACATCCCTACTGCATCATCACCGGTTATAGAGTCTACTCCTTCCAAGCCGACAGTCGGTGACAAAGGCAAACAACAAGTCCGCTTCGACAAACCTCTGAAGAAGTCATCTCCTTCTGGACTTGAGAAGCCTTACAACTTTGATATCTTGGCTCAACTAGCCAATACACCGGCCTGGCTGTCAATTTTTGAGCTCTTGCGCCTCTCCAAAGAGACTCGGGAAACTCTGAGTGGGGCTCTCATGCAGGTAGAAACCTGTCTAGCCCTTATGAAGAAGCCAAAAGCAGAGCCTGTCTCTTGCCTTCATTGTCATAGTGTATTGGAGTTAATTCCAAACATTACCTTCACCCAGGATGACATGCTGATGGAGGACAATAGGCACGACCGTCCTCTATACTATACAGGATATGTCGACTCGATGAAAGTCGATCATATTCTGATAGATCCAGGGTCTGCCCTCAGCATCATGCCGAAGACAATGTTAGATGCATTGAAGATCCCAGTGCATAGTCTCTCCAGTACAATCACCACCATCCTCGGGTTCAACCAGGGAAGAAGTGAACCTCTGGGCAAGATTCACCTAAAACTCCAAATAGGCAATCTCCGCACAAAGGTGACCTTCTACATCATTGACAACCATGGTTGTTCTTATAATGCTCTGTTGGGGAGACCATTCTTACATGAACACAATATTGTTCCTTCGACTCTCCATCAATGTTTCAAATATGTCGATGACATTGGAGAGGTTCAAAAGGAGGTTGCTGATCTCTATCCGTTCAAAGGTGTCGAAGCATACTGCAACGATGCTCGTATGTACAAAGATGAGTTTATGAAAGTTGTACTTGCTCTTGACACTGAGGAAGAACAAAAAGCAATGCCTAATGACACCCTCATAACACCTGTCAAAGGGCGTGTTTCTCGTCCTCAATCTTCCAAACCACTGGCTATTCACTTGCCAGTCCAGAAGCAACCAACTGATGGTGGTCAGGATCAAAGGGAGCTCACCTCTTCTGAGTCACTTGTTATTGATTTACGTCGTAATAAGAAAAAAAGGCAGCTCACCTCTTCTGAGCCACTTATTATTGATTTGTCTCATAACAAGGAAAAATGGGAGCTCACCTCCTCTGAGCCGCTTGTTATTGACCTCCGTCGTAACAAGGCCAATCTTCCTCCACGTTCTTCTTCTCCCCCTCTTGTAATCAATTTGACCAAGTCTGCTAAGGTTAAAGGTCCTACTGTAAATACAGATGTACAAATCAATGAAAAAGCATCTACTTTCCAGTATACTGATGTTATTTATCATGCTAAATGCTATTTGGATATGTTAGATAGCTTTCAATCATTTACAATGGGAGTTGTACAGTCTCTTCAAACAGAAGTCTTACTCGAACACCCAGATAATTCATACTTTGTTGTCCCTTCTCGAAAGAAAGACGAGAGTCCGATACTTTTTAGTAAAGGACCAGAACAAAAATTCAGCTATACGGATGATAGCAAAAGTAACGATACGGGGCATCTTCAACTTCGTCGTTACAGTCAACAATCAAAAGACATTATCCGAAAGATGGGTTATGACTTCAAGAATGGCCTCAACTACGGCAAGGGTAGAAGAACTCCTATCCGTACGGCAGTTCCAAAAGAAAAGTCAGAGATGTACTACAGCAGGACCAAAAGAGGTCTCGAATATGCTTCACCTTCGGTATTATCCCCAGTAGCCTCTGAATCTGATAGCGAGGAGCGCTCTAACTCTTCTGATTCCAGATCTTGGGATTCTGACACCAGCATCGGTCAAGTTTATCGGTTGATCGTATCTTCTAACATGGTTGTAGGTCCTAAAAAAATCAAGTTGTATCAATTAACAAAGTCAAAAATTCAAGATATTCACCATTTTGTTGAGTTGCGCAGACAACAGATTGCGCAGACATCACTTTGCGCAGGTTGGTTTCCGCAAGTTCCCAACTGCGCAGGCTGACGTGGCAGAAGTCATCATTGACTGAATCAAATCAGATCTTCTTGACAGCTGACAACACGAATAACGAGGAGGTTATTCGTTTTTGACGCCGCACAGTGCTCGAGGGCGGCTGACAGGTGGCAGCGCAATCCGTGGTTGCGCAAATCATTCATGCACAATCTGTGGTTGCGCAAACCATTTCTGCGCAGTTCACCTTGCGCATTCTACCAACATAACTGACTAATTACATGTGGCATTCATGCCATCAAATGCTCATTACGTAGCAACTGTCTATGCACGATCATGCGCATTTCAATCAACTAATGCCATGTGTCTCAAATAGTTGGCCCACGATCCAATAACTGTCTGTGCAATCCAGTGCTGCGCAAACCAGTTGCTGCGCAAATCAGCTTGCGCAGTCCAAAATAACTGAAAGTTAGTTATTTTCAGAACTCTATAAATAGAGTTTTAAGTCTTCATTTTAAGGGAATCAAGATCAGAGATCAGAAATCAGAGAGTTCAAGAGTTCCTGTCAAAGTGCTGCTGCATTCTTCCGAGACTTTTGTCTTCAACTTCAGAGGCTTTTGCCTTCAATTTCCAGAGTTGTTTTCAACTTCAAAGGCTTCGTCTTCAAAGTTCACATCGTCCAAGGGATAAAATAATCGTCATCAAGATTGGATTCCTATAGTTGTAATTTTCCCAGAATTCTTATAATCTTTATTACAGTTTGTATCAATAAAGTTTTATACTTTTGTTTTTGCAAACAAAATGGCGACTCTGCTGGGGAAAACTTTCTCCTCCGACGAGGAAGTAGCAACTCAATGTGACGTAGCGTCTATCGGGAAGACGCAGAAGACACTGGTTGTTAAGGTCAACCAGACAGCCTACGAGGCGATGCTCAACTCCAAGACCACTCCCCGTACTGTAGCCACTTCTGCCAAAAGCAAAGTGCGCTCAGTTTGGGTCTCCAAGTCTGCACAATCTGGCAGTTTTGCCACCAAGGATGCTGTACCAACTGTTGCACAATCTGCTAGTCAGATTGCTGCACAAACTGCTGTGCTAACTGTTGCACAGTCAGTCTCAGCAACTGCTGCACAATCTGTTGCAGTCAAGGCTGCACAATCTGTTGCAACTGTTGTACAGGCTACTTCATATGCTGTCTTGTCAAACCAGAAGACTCCTATGACTCTGGTGCAATTGGCAGTGGCTTTTCCTGCGCAAAATAGCACTCCAGTAACTAAAATGCATCCCAAGCACTCTAAGACAAGAACTCCTGATGTACTCCCTACCAAAGCTTCTAATGTACAAATGACTAGTGCACCTTCCAGCCAGGCGCAAACCAAGTCTGCGCAATCCAAGAAAAATAGCCTTTTGGCTAAATTCCCTTCTTCTCACAATAAAAGAAGAGATTCTACTCCTCTTCCCAAACACCCTATTGCCTCTGCGCAATCTACTGAGGGTAGTCCTTTGACTATTCCTCCTTCTCTTCAAAGCAAAGGAAAAGGTCCATTGGTCTTTTCTCAAACTTCCTTGTCTCATGACTTGGAAGATAACAGAGGGAAACGCTCTTTAGCTAACCCTTCATCTCAAAACAAAGGAAAAGGCCCTTTGGTCTTTTCTCAGTCTTTTTCAGTCTTTACTGAAGAAGATCCATCTCAATGTGTCTCGGCACCAATCAGTTCGAGAACTCTGGCGAACAAGGATTCTTCTTTCCTTTATAACAAGAGTACTTGTACTAATCAAAGAGGTATTCTGCCTACTCCGATAGCAGAATTCCAGGACCTTCCGACTCTCCAAATTTGTCGTTCCAGACAGGGAAAACTGTTAGTGTCTCAAACAGAAACTCCTGGGGGTGAATTTGCTGATCTCAGAACTTATCTTAATCGACCCACTTCGGTAAAACGAAAACAGCCAATGCCGAAGGTCAAACATCATCAGAAACAAATCTCCAAGGTCAAAAATCCTGACACTTATGCCAATGAAGTGAGTACTTCCCTGTATACTCAAGGGACTAAACATTTAAAGAATCGGAATCATGTTCCAAATCTTATCAAAGAACAGATCCCTCGGAACTTTCCTCGTCCTGTTGTAGATCTTCGAGAACATCTAAGACAAAAACAGGATAATGTCTCAATATCTCCATCTCAACCATCTGATCATCACTGTAATCATAAAGTCATCATCCAATGCTGTTGTCAAACGACAAAACGATCTGTCTTCGATCGTTTAACTTTTGCTAAATCTGAACCTATGTCAGAAGAAGACGAAGTTTTGTATACTTCTGTTAACATGACTTCCCGAGACACTGGGGGTAAAAGATGCTCTAAGCATGGTAGACTCCGTAAGCCAAGCCAGCGGTATTTGGAATTACTTCAAGAATCTTCTGAAGGAGTATTTCAACATACCCGTTCTCGAAGCCGAGATACAATCGGTCAAAGGAATCTTCCTCAAAACCCTTCAAGTCATCTTCCTGTTTCCCAGTCAGGAGATGATTCGTTTTCTGATTATGATGCATACAGTGAAAGTTCTGAACAAACAGTATCTTCCACTGTGCCAAGAGAAGTGACGGCTTATGTTGTCACCGATGAGCTAGATGCTTCAACCTCCGCCAATCAAGAACAGCGAATTGCTGCACTCGAAGACAAATTAAAAACCATGGCTGAGATGGTTGCTAGTATGCATTCCATCATTGTAGCACAGCATGTTACACCACCAATTGCACCTATTACTAGTCCAGAGATCATAGCATCTTCAATACCTGCCAATACTGGGCTGGGGGTAGTGCCTCCCCAAATGCCTCCTGTACAAGTGCAAGTACAAACTATGCCTAGCTAGTCAGGAGCTGGGGGTAGTGCTTATAACGCTGTTCCTCCTCCCACCACTACAACTCAACCTGCTCCTTCTTCTTCATCAGAAGACGCCAATGAAGCTGTCAAACTCTTACGAACCTAATTTGAAGCATTTAAAGAGAAAGACAATCTACAAAGGTTGGGGATTAAACAGCCCTATCCGGTTGAATGGAAGGACGTCCCGTTTCCCCCAAAGTACAAAATCCCTACAATCTCTCTGTTCGATGGCAGTACTTCCCCGAGTCAATTCATCAATCATTTTAAGGTAATGACTGTTCAACTTCAGCCAAATGACGCTCTTCTTACCAGAGTATTCGTCGGTTGTTTAGCCGGCGTAGCATACGACTGGTACAGAAGTTTGCCCGATGGTTGCATCACATCCTTTTCAGGTCTCAAACAAATCTTTCTGGAATGGTTCTATGAAGGATTTAATGATATGACTATGTCAGCTCTCAATAAAATCAAACAAAAACATAATGAAACTGCTGAGAGCTTTATTGAACGGTTCCGCCGTGAAGCTTTGAAAATGCCTCCAGGGACTCCAGCTGCTGTCACTATTGATACTTGTAAGGCAAATCTTTTACCTATTATCAGTATGTGGACGGAATCTACCCAATTCCAAGATTGGCCCTCATTCATCGTCAACGCCAAAGCTGCTGAAGTGAGTGCTGACAAGTTCAAACAATTGGGGGTACAAATGTCTAACCCTGATCGCGATGAGCATCAGAATTCAGGTGGTGGCAATCGCCAGAACAATCGCAAAGCGAAAGAGACTTTGAACATTAACTTGAACAAAAATAAAGAATCTTTGGCTGTCAATGTGGTCCCACCTACATCTACTCCTACTCCTTCTGCACCTCCACTAAGGGAACCTCGTCCGAAGGTAGAATATTCCTTTGATGAAAATGACACAGCAAGTATCTTTGAGTGTTTACTCAAAAGCAACAAAATTCAACTCCCTGATCCAAAGAAACTGATGAAGTCAATAAGACTGATCATCCCAAGTATTGTGTCTATCACCGATTCATTGGACATCCTACTCGAGCATGCTATGTGCTCAAAGGTAAGATTCAAGAGCTTGTCAATGCTGGTGTAGTCACTTTGCAACAAGATGAGAAGACTGTTACTGCAAATATGGTCTCAGTCCAATTTGGAGATTTTCCTCCGCAGATGATACAGCATGGTGTCATTCCAATTCCTAAAGCAACCCTTGAGATTGAGAATCTCCCGCTTCCATCCAATGAAGGTCTTATTCCCTTGTCTCTTGACAATGGTGAAATTATGTGGATCCATCCTGATCTTGCTCCAGAATTTGAGATATCTTCCAAGAAGAAAACTCGTTCTAAAAGCAAAACCAAGATTTGCAACATGGTATCTTTTGATCCCATTTTTGACGAAGAGATTCTGTTAGGCACCAGATCAGGGAAAGCTTATTCGAAAGATCATTCTGAAGGTCAAAAGGATCCTGCTTCTTCTTCCGAACCTGCTCCGGCACAACCTGCATCTGCTGAAGAGGTCCCTTCTACATCTTCACCAGTTGTAGTATCAATTCCTCCTAAGCCAACAACGGCTGATAAAGGCAAGCAACAAGTTCAATTTGACAAACCTCTAAAGAAGTCATCTCCTACTGGGCTTGAGAAGCCTTACAACTTTGATATATTAGCTCAATTAGCTAATACACCAGCTAGGCTGTCAATCTTTGAACTCTTGCATCTTTCTAAAGAGACACGAGAAACTCTAAGTGAAGCTCTGATGCAGGTCGAAACTTGCTTAACTCTTCTCAAGAAGCCAGAATCAGAACCAGTCTCTTGTCATCACAGTCATAGTGTCTTGGAACTGATCCCAAATAATACCTTCACTCAGGATGATATGCTAATGGAAGATAATAGACATGATCGTCCTCTTTACTATACAGGATATGTAGATTCAATGAAGGTTGATCGTATCCTGATAGATCCAGGGTCTGCACTTAGTATTATGCCAAAGACAATGCTAGATGCATTGAAGATACCAGTGCATAGTCTTTCAACCACAATCACTACTATTCTGGGATTTAACCAAGGAAAGAGTGAACCTTTGGGCAAGATTCGCCTAAAACTCCAAATAGGCAATCTTCGTACAAAGGTGACCTTTTATATCATTGACAATCATGGTTGTTCTTACAATGCTCTCCTGGGAAGGCCATTCCTCCATGAACACAATGTCATTCCATCAACTCTTTATCAATGCTTTAAATACATTGATGACAAAGGACAAGTTCACAAGGAAGTTGCGGACCTTTATCCTTTCAAGGGTGTTGAAGCTTATTGCAACGATGCTCGTATGTACAAGGATGAATTTATGAAGGTGGTATTGGCTATGGATACTGAAGAAGATCAAAAAGCAGTACCTCAAGACACTCTTATCATACCTGTTAAGGGGCGAGTTTCTCATCCTCAATCTTCCAAACCACTGGTTATTCACTTACCAGTTCAAAAGAAATCAGTTGATGCTGATGAAAATCAAAGGGAGCTCACCTCTTCTGAGCCACTTGTTATCGACTTACGTCGTAACAAAGACAAAAAGTAGCTCATTCCTTCTGAGCCACTTGTTGTTGATCTAAATCGCAACAAGGAAAAAAGGGAGCTCACCTCTTCTGAGCCACTTGTTATCGACCTCCGTCATAACAAGCCTCCTCCACGTTCTTCTTCTCCCCCTCTTGTAATCAATTTGACCAAACCTGCTAAGGTTAAAGGTCTTGTTGTAAATACTGATGTACAAATCAATGAAAAAGCACCTACTTTCCAGTATATTAATGTTATTTATTATACTAAAAGTTATTTGGATATGTTAGATAGCTTCCAATCAATTACACTGGGAGTCGTACAATCTCTTCAGACAGAAGTCTCGCTTGAAGATCCAGATGATTCTTATCGTATTCACCCTTCTTTGAAGAAAGGTGAAAGTCCAGCCTTTTTATATAAAAGACCGAAAACAAAGATTAACTATACGGATGATAGTAAAGTTAACGATACGGGACGTCTCCAGTTCCATCGTTATAGTCAACAATCAAAAGACATCCTCCGAAAGATGGGTTACGACTTCAAGAGCGGCCTTAACTATGGTAAAGGTAGACGAACTTCCATTCGTACAACAGTTCCAAACGAAAAATCACAAATGTATTATGACAAGACCAAGAAAGGTCTCGGATATACTTCTCCTCTACTGTTATCCCCAGCAGCTTCTGAATCAGATAGTGAAGAACGTTCTAATTCTTCTGATTCCAGATCATAGGATTCCGATACCAGCATCGGTGAAGTCCATCGTATAATCGTATCTTCTAACATGGTCTCCGTTGAACTACCAGAAGGCTGTGATGAAGATGTTAAAGAAAGTCCGGAAACAGATCCTTGGGCTCAATATATGGATAACCAATGGGTACTTCGTTTTGAACAACGTAAACCTCCTACTGAAGATCAACTAATTCAAATTGATGTAGGGGAAAGAGAGTCACCTCGGCCAATCTTTATTAGCAAGAATCTTCCAGAAGCAGATAAGCAAGAGTTGATTCTTCTCATTAAAGAATACATAGACGTCTTTGCTTGGAGTTACGAAGACATGCCAGGTTTAGATCCCAAGATTGTTACTCACAAACTGAACATTCTTCCTAATGCTAAACCGGTCAAACAGCAACAAAGGCGATTTAAGCCTGAAATGATGGACGCAATTGATGATGAAGTCAAGAAGCTCATCGCTTGTGGCTTTATTCGAGAAGAGCAGCATCCTGATTGGGTAGCCAATGTAGTCCCAGTTCTGAAGAAAACTGGAAAAGTTTGAGTCTGTATCGACTTCCGAGATCTCAATGAAGCATGTCCGAAAGATGAATTTCCTCTTCCTATCACAGATGTCATGATTGACAATACTTGTGGGTTCGAGCGAATATCTTTTATGGATGGATTCTTCGAATATAATCAGATTAAAATGCATCCTGAAGATGAAAAGCATACATCTTTCCGCACTCCTCGAGGAGTCTATTATTACACAGTGATGCCATTTGGTCTCAAGAACGCTGGTGCAACCTACCAATGGGCTATGAGTACTATTTTCAGAGAACATCTTCGTAAAACAGTCGAATGCTATGTTGACGATATTGCTGTCAAAAGTCGTCTAAAAGAAGATCACATCCAAGATTTGAGAACAATATTTAATCTCATGCGTCAACATCAGCTCAAGATGAATCCCACCAAGTCATTCTTGGGTGTCTCTAGTGGCAAATTTCTCGGCTTCGTCATTACCTCTAAGGGTATACACGTGGATCCCGAGAAGATCAAAGCCATCCAAGAGATGCGTCCTCCACGCAACCTAAAAGAGCTACGAGGATTCCAAGGCCGACTTGCGTACATCAGGCGATTCATTTCGAACTTGTCTGGACGCTGCAGACCATTCACTCAATTAATGAAGAAGGGTGTATCTTTTGTTTGGACCGAAGAGTGTCAACGAGCATTCGACGATATCAAACAATATCTTATGAACCCACCAGTTTTGGTGCCACCTATCTCTGGCATTCCATTCTTGATGTATGTCCGTGCTATGGACCATTCATTGGGTGCTTTACTTGCCCAAAAGAATAAAGAAGGCCATGAACAGGCTATCTACTATCTTAGCCGAACTATGATTGGTGCTGAACACCGTTATAGTCCGGTTGAGAAAGAATGCATGGCTCTCATGTTTGCTGTACAAAAGACGAGGCATTATATTATTGGTTAAACTATTCATGTTATATCTCGAGTTAACCCTCTCCGGGTACTCATGAAGAAACCGAGTACACTTAATTCTCGGTTGGCTACATGGACAATCCTGCTAGCTCAATATGACATGGTGTATGTTCCACAGAAATCTGTCAAAGGTCAAGCACTGGCGGACTTCTTAGCAGCTCATCCTGTGCCTGAAACATCTAAACTCTATGACGAAATTCCTGACGAGACATTAGAAGTCAACATAATCTCCGAAGAATTTCTAACCTGGCGTCTATTCTTTGATGGTGCATCAAGAATTGGACCAAATGGTGCTATAGTGGCAGGTGTTGGAGTTGTTCTCGTTTCTCCAGACGGATTAACTATCCAAAGAGCCTATTCTTTAGACGAACCTTGCTCCAACAATGTGGCAGAGTACAATGCCTTACTTGTCGGCCTTCAGCTAGCTAAACAACTGAATGTTGAATATCTGGAAGTCTATGGTGATTCTAAACTGGTTGTGAACCAGGTTAGAGGAACCTATGAAGTCCGTCATCAAGACCTGGTGCCTTATCATGAAGCGACAATCAATATAGCTACATCATTCAAAGCTTTCTTCATCGACTATGTTCGACGAGCTTGTAATACTGAAGCCGATGCTTTGGCCAATCTTGCAGCTGTCTTAGCCATTCCTATCAAAAGACATCAGGTGGTGGTTATTTCTAACCGAGAATTGTTCTGTATTGAAAATAATCGTAATATTGAATTTAGTAATCTTGCTGAAGTCAATGTTATTGATGACGATTGGAGAACTCCTTTTATCGATTTTGTAGTACATGACATACTCCCTGAAGGTCCTAAGGAGGCTACAAGCGTTCGACGTCGATCTCTACGATTTTATTACAATCAAACCACTAAAACACTCTATCGGCGAACTTATGATGGTCTTCTTCTACGCTGTTTAGCTGGTGATAAAGCCAAACAAGTGTTGCGTGAAGCTCATGATGGCGTCTGTGGAGCACATCAACCTGGTCCTAAATTACAGGATCGCATCCGACGCATGGGTTACTATTGGCCCTCTATGGTATCAGATGCCATTGAATATGCAAGGAAATGTCGTGCTTGTCAAATCCATGTAGACTTTATTCATCAACCCTCGGAATTCTTACACCCGACTGCTGCTTCCTGGCCTTTTGAAGCTTGGGTATGGACATCATAGGTCCTATTAATCCTCCTTCTTCTAGAGGACATCGGTTCATATTGGCGATAACCGATTACTTCTCCAAGTGGGCTGAAGCTATACCTCTGGCTGAAGTCAAGACTAGCAGTGTCATCAACTTCGTTAAACACCATGTCATCTATAGATTCGGTGTACCTCGTAGAATCATTCATGACAATGGACCTCAATTCATTAGTCAGAAGTTCACTAGATTCTGCGATGATCATCGGATTAATAATGTTGCTTCGACGGCCTACAATCCTGCTGCTAATGGTTTAGCTGAAGCCTTTAACAAAACCATTATTAAGCTCCTTAAGAAATTTGTATCCACTAACAAACGGAATTGGAGCGAGAAACTTGGCGAATGTCTTTGGGCCTATCGAACTACAGTCCGTAATCCCAAAGGCTTTACACCTTTCTCTTTGGTGTATGGCTGTGAAGTTGTCCTTCCTTTGGAGTTACAAATTCCTTCTTTAAGGATTGCTATTGCCAATGAACTCACCACAGAAAATAATGACCTTCTTCGACTTCAAGAGTTAGAGGCATTGGATGAAAAGCGGTTAATGGCTCAACAGCATATTGAGTTATACCAAGCCCGCATCTCAAAGACATTTAATCGTAAAGTGAAGGTCAGAGCCTTTCAGCAAGGAGAACTTGTTCTAACGGTCAGACGTCCTATGACTATGACTCATATGAGCAAAGGAAAATTCGATGCGAAATGGGAAGGTCCCTATGTTGTAAGCAAAGTCTTCTCAAACGGAGCTTATCAACTTTCAGAACTTGATGGTCGAGTTGCTATGATGCCTATCAATGGCAAATTCTTAAAGAAGTATTATGTATAAATGTAAATACTTGTAAATTATCAGACAAAATCAAGTTCATGAATAAAATTCAAATTTTATTATATGATAGTACATATTAAAGGTCACTATCATCTTTTTCTACATTGGGACGAGGGCCACTGCCATCCTTCTCAAAAATGCGGTCAGCAAAAGAGCCAAAAACCTCCTTGCTGGATCCCACAAGAAACTTGCAGGCGGCCATCCTCATGGCTTCTTCTTCTTTAGTCTTTCCTGGTTCGAGCAGGAAGTCCAAAATGTCCCGTGGTGGCTGGGGTGCAGATGAACCTTCGCCTGCTTCTGCTTCTTTGGCTGAACTGGATCGGCAGGGTGTTCTTCAATACCCTTCTGAACCTTCGAGACAGTCTCAACCTTCTTAGATGCTTCTCCGGAAGATATTTTTATGTTGAAGAGTAGAAGTGTTCGTTCCTGTCAGATTTCTGCTATATTTATAGACAGAAGTTCCTCAATTAATGAAGCATTACATTCATCCGATGGTTCATACGTTCATTAATACCTGACGGTTCATCCGTTCATTTATCACATTCATCCGACGGTTCGTCCGTTCATTAAACACCTGACGGTTCATCCGTTCATTTATTACTCTCATCCGACGGTTCGTCCGTTCGTTAATATCTGACGGTTCATCCGTTCATCTATTTTGACGGTTAACCCGTTTATTTATTATCATTTGACGGTTAATTCGTTCATTTCAACATCATTTGACGATTTATCCGTTCTTTCATCATTACTTGACGGTATTCCCATTCATTTATTTTTATATACATTGACGAGTCATCATCGTTCATCTTCTATATCAGCAATTTATCGTTTTCGATTAAATTGTCAATAAATATATCATATCTATCTATTATTTATATCTGAATAAGATATGCAATAAATAATGGAGCCACAACAAAATGTCCTTTATATCAAAAAAATGAGACATTACAAAAATGCAGCTACAGTAACAAAACCCAAATACAAAATCAAGAAGGAGGGACAATCAGATTGTCAATTTGCTGCTTCAATGACTGCAGCTCTTCTTCGTGTGTTGACGCTACTATCTTTCTTGCCTCCTCCATCCCACTGTCTTCATCAAAAATGGGCATATCTACTGTCCTACAGGTGATCTCTTCACCATGAGTGGTCTCATACTCATTCCTTTCTTCAATCAATGCATTAAATTGTTCAATCACCAGTTGGTGATTAACAGTTTCTTCTTCAAATTCTTGTTGGAGGCGAGTAATTTCAGCCTTCAGCTCAGCAAGTCGCCGTCCTTTACTTTCAGCTACTAGGGTAATTGATTCTATTTTAGAATTATATTCAGCTGATTTTGCTGAATGAGCTTCTAATAGATTTTGAAGAGTTAACCTTTCCATATCAGCAGCTTGAGCCAGCCGCTCAAATTCAGCTTGTACTAAAGAGTTTACATCTTTCTTCTTGAGTTCTTTATACTTCTTGATGGAGACTTCTAATTCATCCAGTATATGTTCAAGGAGAGTGGCCTGAGCTTCGTCTCCTTGGTCTCTTATGGCTCTTATCAAGAAAGACGTGGGCTTCCTAACCATAATGAAGTCAGCCCCTTCTTTCTCTATCATTTTACGGACGAGAGATCCCAGCGATTCAAAGAAGCATTTAGTAAATGACTGGATAACCTGCTGATTGATGGCTAAAGTTCCAGGAGTCGCTGCTACTCCCGATGATAACGGAGTAACAGGTTGCTCGATTCTTTGAGGTTGGACAATAGGCTCTTTAAATAAGGGAGCCAGAGTAGAGCTGGTTGCTCCTCCTGCTTGATCTTCTGCAAAAGTAAAATTATTATTTTACTAATTGATTGTTGATGAACAAAAAGATCAAATTAAGAGCAATGTTACCTTGGTTTGGTTTAACAACGAGTTCATTCCTTACTAGAATGGAATACTGTTGAACAGAAGTAGCCTCCGCTGCAACAGCCTGACTGCTGCCCGCCTCAGAACCACAAGATAAATGATGACTACTGCTAATAACTACCATTGGTATAGGCACCATAATCAGGTCCGTTGGAGGTGTTGGCAAAGTCCCAAGATCTGCGAATGAAGATATTAGTTATCGGTTCATTTTAAAACAAGAAAAGATTGTTAAATCTTGTTTTATACCTTGAGGGTCAGTGGCGGGATTTTCTTTTAGCACACCTTCATCGGCTACTTCTTCAGGAGAAATTTATATTTCAACATCGACAGCCTTTTCTGCAGACGCCTCCACTTTAATATCCTTCTTAGGATTTGAAATATCATCGGCAGTATCAAGAGATCTGTGTTCTTCAGTTTGCTTTTCAGGATCTTGTAAATACTCATCAACATTTTCGGATGAAGATCCTTCCTCGTCTTCTTCTTCTTCTTCTACTGCTGCACTTCCACTGCTAGTGACAGCCTGATCTTCCTGCAAGCTATAACTGCAATCCTCCAGAGCTGCAATTATTTCACGGTCTTCGTCCTCACGAAGAGTCCTGGGAGTAGGAGGAGGTTGAGTAATATCTGCAATAGGAGAATGAGGTCGTACAACACTTTGATCTTCCTCTAAAATATGTTCTCTAGGCTTTTCAATTCTTGGGGCAACATCTCTCCTCTGTTCATTCTCCTCGAGAGTTTTGCTCCCTGATTCAGAAGCGGGTGTGGGAGATGCCATTAGAAGTCCTGCAGCAGCATCTACTGAAGTCAGGAGTTGTATAGAAGAAGACTCTTCCAAGACTCTTCTAGTGACTACTCTTTTCTTTCTGTGTAGAGGTCTAACAGGACTCTCTATATTTTCTGGCTCTGCTTGCTTTTGCATGAAGGTTGGTGTACTGGCAATTTTTTGATGTGTTTCGGCCAATTGCCGGGATTGAGATCTGGTAGTCACCTTTTCAGAAGAAACATCAAGAATCAATTTCTTCTTCGCCATAGGAGCAGGAGGCTCCTCTCTTATTCTCTTCTTCGCAGGAGATTTACCCACCTTCAGTGAAATACGAAGTGGTGCATTCACTTCTTGGGAGAATATAATATCCCTTGTAGTTTCCAGAGGTGCATCTGCCGGTTCCTGCGCCTCCTCATTTATAGGGATCGATGGAGCAATTCTTCCTCTCCTTAATCTTGTTGCAGTGGCAAAACTATCTGCGAGATTGAAATTTTCGGCAAAAGTATTCGCTGATGTGTAAAACACGGAGTATATAAAAAGCGTTCGAGGACCCTGAGGAGTAGTCCTTGCTGGCATGGAGAAAGTGGCTTTTGTATCACGGGCATTGTAATAAGCCCAAGCCCTAGCTCCGTCTATCAGATAACCCTTGCCTTGGAGGCAGGTAATTGCGTTCCCTACGTGGAACTGATCATACCCAAACTGTCGAGCAAAACGGCTTGGGAGGTATGGTTCTAAGTAGCACTCTTCTTCGAATCGGTAGACCAAATGAGATGGTCGAATTGTCTTCAACCATTCAAAAGCGACACGAGTTAGAGGCTGCAGTTTCGAATCCACCATATTCGTAGGCATCTGATCATACCCAGTAGGGAAAGGAGCGCAGCAGAAGTTCCAGCCTCTGTTCAGATTCAACATAAATCTACATTCAGATAAGGAAGTATATTTCTATTTTCCATCGGAATACCTTCGAAGAAAACTGCCGTCAACTGGTCCCATGCCAGGATCCATTAGAGTTGGATAGTGAAGAAGCAACCATCCAAACAAATATGTATATGGCAATTCTAAGCGAGGGAATTCTCTCTCTCCTTTCGTTTTCAACATCAAGTCAACATATAAACGAAGACTGGCGTTCAGCTTACAGGTCATTGCTGATAGTAAGTCCATTTTATAGCCGAAGACTAGCTTAACAGCTGCAAATAAGACGCCATGGTGAAAACGATCCACTGCACTGGATCCGGGAACTACGAACCTTCGCAGCCAGTATGTCAAGAATCCCGCCAATTGTGCTGCTTCTGACATGGGCCTATAGCCCATTCTCAAGTAACTTTCCAAATTGTCTCCTCTCTTCAAAGGAGGATATTCATGGTCATCCATCACTTCTTTATCAAAGTGACCACTTTGTTCCATTAATTTTCTGACCTCTGTATGGCTCAAAGGTTTGAAAAAGGTTGGGTAGCATTTATCGTTCTCTTTGGTTTTCTTCTCCTCTATATGATTAAGAAACAGATATGGTAGCCACTTTGAAGAATAACAAGTATTGGCAGTGGCACTCATATAAAATAAAGAGCAGATCTTGTAATGGCACAATAGTTCTTCGAACACTGTCACCATCTCTGGATTCTCTTTTCTGAGCTTGTTCAACTCATCATTTGTTGGTACATACTCCTCATACTGAGCATCTGCCATGGGCATGAACGAGATATACTTCATCTCGTGGAGTGCAAAGCCTATCTCTCCCCCTGGGGTCATGAAGGTTCCAGTCCTGTAGTTGTATCTCTCAGCTAAAGCTAAGAACATATGAGGATTGGGAGCAAATCCATATACAGTGGCATGCACTGCTCCATACAGGTTAATTTGTTGGAGTCTGTCTTGGAATTTTCCCAGAACCCAATTCGCGATATAACTCCATCGCTTGTAGTCTGGATTCACCAATCCAGTCATTCTTATATCTTGCTCAGGATATTTTCCTTCAACCTTCGCAAACTCATTTGCGAATATTGGTGTCCTAACAGGCATTAGCATGGATGAGTTCTCTGGTGGAATACAGCCAGGTCTTAAGCCTCTCAGTAGGACACTATATCTGTCGGAAGAGCTATAAAACATATCCTTATGATGTGGCCCCTTCTTTACGAAGATTTTTCCGGCCCGAGCATCCTGAAATAGAGTGATATTCCATTCCATCTTCCTAGGGTAGCTTGCATGAGCGTACTGTGACAAAGGAAGGCATCGAGCGATGTCTGGTATAAAAAAGGATCTATCTTGCTGGTGAACTATCCTATCTTCCATCCTTGGCCTAGACTGAGAGGCTCTTTCAAAGGCATCACCAAATAGGAATAAGGGTTTCTTGTGAATTACAGCATCAGCTGATTCTAAAGGCTGTCCGTTCATCAAACACATCAAAGTTTCATTATCCTGAGAAATCAATATAGCCTGACGGGAGGCCGGCAGATCATACTGAGGGTAATGGACATGAGACAGATCCTCTTTGTATTCAGATTCTGTGAGGGTTCCCACAAAATGTTCGTAATCTGGATCTTCATTGACTTCAACTGTATCAACAAACAGATAAAAATTAGTCCAAGACAAAGATTTTGTTTTTAAACATGAAACATGATTTGTGCAATCTCAGACTGCGCTGACATGATTTACGCAACATCAGACTGCGCTGACATGATTTGCGCAACCTCAGATTACGCTGACATGACTTGGGCAATATCAGTTTGCGCATCATTAAAGGTACGCAAAGCAATAGTTTGCGCTGATATCTGCACAACTTAATTGTTTGCGCTGACTTCCAGTCAGCACAAATCAACAATTTGCGCAAGAATGCAGCCTTCATAAAAATGAAGAACTGATAGTTGATGCAACCGAAACCCTAAAAAGGGTGGCACAATATGAACTTATCTCTAAAAAGAGATGAGTTTCAAGGGAGTCGAATCACCCTAAGAAGGGTTTTCGATCGGTTCAACTACCTCTCAGAGCAGGGTGTGCGGATTCGTGTCGGGAAGCTCGCCGTGCAACCCTGTCAGAAGACTCGGCCGAAGTTTTTCCCTTCGCGGCGGCGGCAGCGGCAGCATTTGATCGTCGTGGAGCCATGACAAATCGTCGGAGAAGGAGAATAGTGAAGGTTTTCTTCTCAAAAAGTTTGAAAGATTGCAAAGTAAAGAATTGAAAACAAAAAGAGGGGTATTTATAGTTTTTGAAATGCGAAACGGATGCCTCGGATTGTGCCTAAACTTGTGGTCTATTCGCTTTGCGCAGACAGCTCATCATATTGCGCAAAACGATTCAACATTCAAAAATTCAAAGTATTTCGAAATTTTGATTATAATCAACTTTCGAAAACTTTGAAGGGGGTCTTGTAGGTCCTAAAAAAATCAAGTTGCATCAATTAACAAAGTCAAAAATTTAAGATATTCACCATTTTGATGAGTTGCACAGACAACAGATTGCGCAGACATCACTTTGCGCAGGTTGGTTTGCACATGTTCCCAACTGCGCAGGATGACGTGGCAGAAGTCATCATTGACTGAATCAAATCAGATCTTCTTGACAGCTGACAACACGAATAATGAGGAGGTTGTTCGTTTTTGGCGCCGTACAGTGCTCGAGGGCGGCTGACAGGTGGCAGCGCAATCCGTGGTTGCGCAAATCATTCATGCGCAATCCGTGGTTGCGCAAACCATTTCTGTGCAGTTCACTTTGCGCATTCTACCAACATAACTGACTAATTACATGTGGCATTCATGCCATCAAATTCTCATTATGTGGTAACTGTCTATGCACGATCATGCGCATTTCAATCAACTAATGCCATGTGTCTCAGATAGTTGGCCCACGATCCAATAACTGTCTGCGCAATCCAGTGCTGCGCAAACCAGTTGCTGCGCAAATCAGCTTGCGCAGTCCAAAATAACTGAAAGTTAGTTATTTTCAGAACTCTATAAATAGAGTTTCAAGTCTTCATTTTAAGGGGATCAAGATCAGAGATCAGAAATCAGAGAGTTCAGGAGTTCCTGTCAAAGTGCTGCTGCATTCTTCCGAGACTTTTGTCTTCAACTTCAGAGGCTTTTGCCTTCAATTTCCAGAGTTGTTTTCAACTTCAAAGGCTTCGTCTTCAAAGTTCACATCGTCCAAGGGATAAAGCAATCATCATCAAGATTGGATTCCTATAGTTGTAATTTTCCTAGAATTCTTGTAATCTTTATTACAGTTTGTATCAATAAAGTTTTATACTTTTGTTTTTGCAAACAATGGTCTCCGTCGAACTTCCAGAAGGCTATGACGAGGACGTTGAAGAAAATCCCGAAATAGATCCCTGGGTTCAACGAATGGATACCCAATGTGAACTCTGATTCGAACAACGAGAACCTTCTACGGAAGATCAATTAGTTCAAATTGATGTAGGAGAGAGTGGGTCACCTCGTCCAATATTCATCAGCAAGAATCTCCCAGAGACAGATAAGCAAGAATTAATTTTTCTTATTTAAGAATATATTAATGTCTTTGCTTGGAGCTATGAAGACATGCCAGGTCTAGATTCTAAAGTTGTTACTCACAGATTGAATATCCTGCCAAATGCAAAACCGGTCAAACAACAACAACGGCGCTTCAAGCCAGAAATGATGGACGCAATCGACGATGAAGTCAAAAAGCTCATCACGTGTGGCTTTATCCGAGAAGAGCAGCATCCTGATTGGGTAGCCAATGTCGTCCCAGTTCTAAAGAAAACCGAAAAAGTTCGAGTCTGCATTGACTTTCGGGATCTTAATGAAGCATATCCAAAAGATGAATTTCCTCTCCCTATCACGGACGTCATGATTGACAATACCTGTGGGTTCGAAAGAATATCTTTCATGGATGGATTCTCCGGATACAATCAGATTCGGATGAATCCTGAAGATAAAAAACATACTTCTTTCTGTACTCCTCGCAGAGTCTATTGCTTTACTGTGATTCTATTTGGTCTCAAGAATGCTAGTGCAACGTACCAACGAGCTATGAGTACCATCTTACGAGATCATCTGCGCAAGACTGTCGAATGCTACGTGGATGATATTGTTGTCAAGAGTCGTCTGAAGGAAGATCACATCCAAGACTTGAGAACTATCTTCAACCTAATGTGCCAACACCAACTCAAAATGAATCCCACCAAGTCATTCTTGGGTGTCTCTAGTGGCAAATTTCTCGGCTTCGTCATTACCTCTAAGGGTATACACGTAGATCCCGAGAAGATCAAAGCCATTCAAGAGATGCATCCTCCATGCAACCTAAAAGAGCTACGAGAATTCCAAGGTCGACTTGCGTACATTAGGAGGTTCATTTTGAATCTGTCTGGACGCTGCAGACCATTTACTCAAATAATGAAGAAGGGTGTATCTTTTATTTGGACTGAAGAATGTCAACGAGCATTTGACGACATAAAACGATATCTCATGAACCCACCAGTCTTGGTGCCGCCGATCTCGGGCATACCATTCTTAATGTACGTCCGTGCTATGGATCATTCATTGGGTGCTTTACTTGCCCAAAAGAACAAAGAAGGTCATGAACAAGCTATTTACTATCTCAGTCGTACTATGATTGGTGCTGAACACCGTTATAGTCTGGTTGAAAAAGAATGCCTAGATCTTATGTTTGCTGTTCAGAAGACTCGGCATTACATCATTGGACAAACTATTCATGTCATATCCCGAGTTAATCCTCTTCGGGTACTGATGAAGAAGCCTAGCACACTCAATTCTCGGTTGGCTATATGGGCCATTCTGCTAGCCCAATATGACATGGTATATGTTCCTCAAAAGTCTGTCAAAGGTCAAGCCCTGGCGGATTTCTTAGCAGCTCATCATATTCCAGAGACATCCAAACTCTATGATGAAATTCCAGACGAGAAATTGGAATCAAATATGATCTCCGAAGGATTTTCCACTTGGCGTCTATTCTTTGACGGTGCATCCAGGATTGGACCTAATGGTGCCATTATCGCAGGAGTTGGAGTTGTCCTTGTTTCTCCAGACGGGTCAACTATTCAAAGAGCCTACTCTCTAGATGAATCTTGCTCCAATAACGTAGCAGAATATAATGCTCTACTTATTGGTCTTCAGCTAGCTAAACAACTGGACGTCGAATATCTTGAAGTTTATGGTGACTCCAAGTTGGTTGTTAACCAGGTTAGAGGAACCTATGAAGTTCGCCATTAAGATCTATTGTCTTACTTTGAAGCGGCAATCAACATGGCTACATCATTCAAAGCCTTCTTCATCGAATATGTCCGTCGAGCTTGTAATACTGAAGCAGACGCTTTAGCTAATCTTGCAGCAGTCTTAGCCATCCCCATCAAAAGACAGCAGGTGGTGGTTATCTCTAATCGGGAATTGTTCTGCGTCGAAAACAATCGTAATATTGAGTTCAGTAATCTTACTGAAGCCGATGTTATCAGTGAAGATTGGAGAACTCTCTTCATCGATTTCGTAGTTCATGATATACTTCTTGAAGATCCCATGGAGGCTACAAGTATTCATCGACGGTCTCTGCGATTCTACTACAATCAGATCACCAAAACTCTTTACCGGCGGACTTATGACGGCTTACTCTTACGCTGTTGTGCTGGTGATGAAGCGAAGCAAGTATTGCGTGAAGCTCACGACGGTGTCTGCAGAGCACATCAACCCGGTCCTAAGCTACAGGATCGTATCCGACGCATGGGTTATTATTGGCCCTCTATGGTATCTGATGCTATCGAATATACAAGAAAATGTCGAGCTTGTCAAATCTACGCAGATTTTATTCATCAACCATCAGAATTCTTTCATCCGACTGCTGCCTCCTGGCCTTTTGAAGCTTGGGGCATGGACGTTATAGGTTCCATCAATCCTCCTTCTTCTAGAGGACATCGGTTTATACTGGCAATAATCAACTACTTCTCCAAATGGGCCGAAGCTATACCATTGGCTGAAGTCAAGACCAGTAGCGTCATCAACTTTGTTAAACACCATGTCATCTATAGATTTGGTGTACCTCGACGAATCATCCATGACAACGGACCTCAGTTCATCAGCCAAAAGTTTACAAGATTCTGTGACGATCACCGGATTGACAATGTCGCTTCGACAGCTTACAATCCTGCTGCTAATGGCTTGGCTGAAGCTTTCAACAAGACTATCATCAAGCTCCTCAAGAAGTTTGTATCTACTAACAAACGAAACTAGAGTGAAAATCTTGGAGAATATCTTTGGGCCTACCGTACTACGGTCCGCAACCCTACAGGTTGTACACCCTTCTCTTTGGTGTATGGCTGTGAAGCAGTTCTACCCTTGGAACTTCAAATTCCGTCTTTGAGGATCGCTATCGCCAATGAACTCACTACAGAGAACAACGACCTTCTCCGACTTCAAGAATTGGAAGCGCTCGATGAAAAGCGGTTAATGGCTCAACAGCATATTGAGTTATACCAAGCTCGCATCTCAAAGACTTTCAATCACAAAGTTAAGGTCAGAGCCTTTCAGAAAGGAGAGCTCGTTTTAACAGTCAGACGTCCTATGACTATGACTCACATGATGTAACGCCCCAGAACCAGAATACTAGAGAGCGGGGGCGAACATAGCCAGCTACGTATATAGAAATGGAATCCACCTCGCTATACGGTTACGGCTGTCTAGATATGAGTGTTTACTACAAGCCAACGGTCTCTTAAGGTCAAGCCTATTGTCTCAATCTCAACAAATAATATAATTACAAGATGTTAGACCACCAAATATACAATAAAAGGCGTCCCAAATATTACATATTCAGTTGATCATGAAGCTAGTTATACAAAATACGAGGACTAGCAAGAGTTTAGTCATACATGATCAACTCTAAGATTTGTTAATCATGTTTACAGCCCGTAGGCAGACAGTAAGTAAATGTGCATCGAGCTAACAGGTGCTCGTCGGCTAAACGCCTCAAAAGAATAATTTTTACAATAGAGTGAGCGAAACAAAATAGAAAACCCACTCGTAGCCCGGGTTCCTTCTAGTCGCCACCATCGGGCTGGAGGTTCGGTAGATCCTCGGGTGCTGCTCCGAAATCTGGCCACACAAAACCAGCTGGGTCAAACCCCAGAAAGAGCAAGTGCCACAAAGGAGGCCACAAAATAAGAACAAAAGCCAGCATATCAGAACATAAAAAAATGGAAGAAAAGTACAAGTAATAAAAGTTCCGCAGGATAACAAATAACTAGGGACATAGAACCATTCCGGGAGCCAGATTACAACCCGTAAACCAAACAAGGACCGGGGTTGTAACCCTTCGCCTGAATAGCCCTTGTCTCTGTCCATTTATTGTTAAAGATAAGTAAAACAAACATGCTCAGGAGGAACCAAGTACTGGGACTAGACAAGACTTAGACAGGGATAGACAACATCCATTCACAAGCAGCCCAGCAATTACTACGGCTTACTGCTTTAACTAACTAGGGTTATCACAAGCCTAATTACTAACAAGATGCAGTGAGAATTTCCCAGTCCCAAGCCCTGCAGACTATCTAGTTATCCTTCCGTGGGTTGAGAGTATGGTTGGGTACATCGCCCAGGAGACGATATACCCTTAGGTGACTTAGAGGTGCAACACATGACAGTGTGCTGGAAATGTGCTCTACTCGTCGGCAAGCTACAAGTCCATTAAGGCATCCAGATAACAAGATTAGTTGTGGCTGGAAATTCTTCATGTTCTAGTTCGATCTAATCATTAGCCTAATCCAATTTAGTATGAGTCCCTGGCCGTGGTACCCAGGGAGTCACGTCCTAGACATGATGCAAGACAAGACAAGTGGATTTGCACAAGCAACAAAAAAGAACACCCACGGTGTCTGGGGTAAGTCAAGTTAAGTTATCAAGTTATCAAGTCAAGTCAAGTCAGGAGTGCGCCACGGCGGGCCACTATCAAGATATCAACTTACAGGAGATTAATTACAGGTCACAGGTTACAAGTTAAAAGCCACAAGCTACAAGTATCCCAACAAGTTACTGTCCAAATATCAAAGAATGCTAGCAATAATTTAAAACACAGAAATCGTGTCATGGCGTGCCGGGTCAAACCAAGTCGTGCTGTGGGCATCGAGATCTCAGAGAGCAAAGTCAACATGAGAACAAAATCGAGGACCAAGGGGACACCAAGGGTTAGAAAGGGAAGCCATGGCACAGGGTGTGCCAGGCCAGGGGGCTCGAGTAAGCGGCGCCAAAAGACTTGCTCGGGAATGGTCGTAGCACGCCAAGGGGCATAGGGAGCCAATGGCGCAGGGGGGGCCAAGGGTGCAAGGACCGAAGGTGCAGGGGCCGATGGCGTAGGGGCCAATGGCATGGGGGCCGATGGCGCAGGGGCCAATGGCGCGGGGGCCATGGTGTCATCTCCCTATTTTTCCAAAATACGTAAATGACTGTATTTCTGTATTTGGAGGATTTTAAATTTTTGGGTATTCTTAAAATTTTATTTATTTTTCTGGACTTTGGTTAGCCTTAATTGTTTAGACCTGACATTTGATTATTGTCTCTATTTAATTGTTATTAATATTATTTTATTATTATTATTAATAGGGGTTAACATGGCTAGCTTATATTAAGTTGTTTTTATTATTATCAATTATCATCATCATTATTATTATTATTATTATTATCATTATTATTATTATTATATAACCTAACCTACCCCCCCAAACCTAACCCTCTCTCTCTCCAGCTCACACTCTCAGCCGCCCCATCTCTTTCGTTCTCCTCACTCAGCCCCTCTCTCTCGTCGTCCCCGGCCAGCTCCGGCCACCACCGCCACCATCACCCTCGGCCTAACCTACCATCGTCGTCGTCGCCTTCTCCTCCGTATTTTTTTTGCTGCTGCTGCCCCCTCCGCCGGAGCCCGACCGACCCCGGTGAGCCCCGACCTCCTCCGCCCCCTCCTTTCCTCTTCTCTTCTGCAACCAGTACCATCGCCGTGTCGTTGCTGCGCCCGGGCCAGCACCGCCTCGAGCGGCGGGACGCCCTTGGGCCCCGCGCTGCTCGAGCAGCGAGCCAGCCTTGGGCTGCGTACTCTTCGGGCCATGTGCCTCGGTGCACGTGCTGTCTCGAGCAGTACGCTGCTCGGTCCGCGAGTGCCTTGTTCTGTGTATGCCTCGGTTTGCGTACGCCTTCTTGGTTTTCGTGCACCCTCGATTCATGCGCCGCCTTAGGCAGCGGGACGCTTCGAGCCTCGCGTTATCTCGGGCACCGTGTTATCTTGGTTTGCACGTTGTCTCGATTCCCGTGTCTCGGCCTTTGTGCTATCTCGGTTTTAGTATCGCTTCGATTTGTGTGCATGCGCTGATTTGTGCACCGCCTCGATTTGCATGCTCGCTCCGATTTACGTACCGTATTGGTCTTTGTGCCGTCTCGATTCGTGTGCACGTCTTGATTTGTGTGTTGCATGATTCGTGCACCATCTTGATATTCGCGATCCCTCGGCCTACGTGTACGTCTCGATTAACGTGCACGTTGTCTCCTGTTCGTCTCGATATTCGAGTCATCTCGATTCTTGTGTGCGTCTCGATATACGTGCGTATCTCGATTTGCGTGCCCATATCGGTCTGCGTGCCTCGGTTTCCGTACCAGATCCCTGCGCTGCTTGCGGGACCCGTACGGTATAGCTTAGTGCCATTCATCATGATTTTTGTCATTATTTTATTATTTAATTCTAATGATTGTTTTTTGTGTGTTCTGAGGATCTCGATTGGCGTGCTAGCTTGGATCGCGACTGCCGAAGACTTGTTTACCTAGCCGAGCCCTCTAGGCAAGTATCCCTTGCTCATCGACGGCTCTTGCCCTCTCTTCTGGATTTTATTTCATTTAATTAATTTGTACTTGTAAATTTTATAATCATGATTAGTGTAGCCTAGTAGTAGAACTGCCATGATGATAACTTAGGATAACTTGGTCCGATACCGGGGTAGACCGTATCGGGCAACTCGGATGGGTCATCCACACCTCCGAGGTAACGAGCACGACTCACATGTATGGATTGTCCCTGTATGCCCCGTATCCGACTCGCGATCGGGTAACCGCTCTGGCTAACTTTACTTGTGGCGGTGATTGTGCTTGGGTTAGGGATTTATAGACATGTGTTGTGGTGTGCCCTATGAGGTGGTTATTCTATTATTATGCATGTTGGCTTGGCACCCAGTACGCATTATAGTGCTGCTGGAGGCTGAGACATTAGTGGTCTCGAGTTCGATTGATTTTCCAGTACGCATCGTAGTGCTGCTGGAGGCCGAGACTTAGTGTTCTCGGCTATCGACTTGTTTCCAGTACGCATCATAGTACTGCTGGTAGCTGAGACCTAGTGTTCTTAGTCTGCGATTCCGCGGCGGGTCATGCCGAGTAGATTTTAGCCCCAACTTGCTGGGAGCTCCTGTCCAGAATACAGAGGAGACTCTGCCGAATTCTTCCAAAATTCTCGATCGGGAATTTGGTTCGAAGGACTGGGCAGAACCATTCCTTTGGCTTGCTGGACTGGGCTCGTGCCTGTTCACCTTGGTATGGTATACCTGATCCTATTGCTTGCTAGGTAGACTCCAGACTAGATTAGTCGCCTAGCGTCTTGACGTGTCTTGTCCGTCGGATAGCGTAAGGAGAGCGGTTCTACTCGGGAGACGATCTGCAACCCTGGTCCTTGTTTGGTTTAAGGGTTGTGGATCTGCTCCAGAGAGGTTCACGCAATCCTTGCCACTTTTCTGGCGGCATTTAATTATATTCTTGTCTCCTGATTATTCATTCTAGGAGTTGTCCTAGTATAGTCAGATAGAGCTGACAGTTGTCCTATGTATTGGGAGTTGTGACTTGTGGACATGACTGAGGATTGAGTATTATGGAGAGTACGATCTCGGGACATTGACTTGGTGGATCTATATGGATTCTTGGATGTTGGTGATTTCGAATATTTCGTGGAACGAGGAGAATATCGAGGGTATTATTATATAATTTTTACTCGACTTCCCAAACGCCCAAAACCTGGTACCTTTGGGTATTCCGGTAGTTGGAGAACCTGGCTTGATTGCTATGTCTTGGTAGTTGAGGGGCTTGTTTCCTAGTTGCTTGTGATCATTGACTTGGAGGATTCTTGTGAGTCGGAGGGCCTAGCATTGTTAGGGGAATGAGCTTGGTGTTTGGTGGTTGTCTTTATTGACGTGATATTCACTCCATCATGGATGGGAGACCCTTGCTAGATTGATCTGGTGGATGGACCGACTTGATGATTTGAGTTGTAGGTTCCCATGTGTACTTGAGAGACTATTATAGTGGAGATTTTGATCTTGTAACCGACTTGATATCCATGTCACAATTTGGACATGTGACTTCTTGTGACTGATAGGTTTGACCTTGTTCCTGGTATTACACGATGACCTGGACCTATCTTGACTCTTGATTAGTGGCCCGTAGAGGTGCACTCCTGACTAGCATTCTGGACTTGACAGTAAACCTGGCATGTATACTCTTAATTCTTGATAGTGGCCCGTGGTGGCACACTCCTGACTAGTACTCTCGACATGACATGTTTACTCTTGATTGCTGTTGCGACAGCTAGTCCTGACTTGCTCACCATTACCCCATCTTGACACCGTGGTTGATTTCTTTTGATTGTGCTTGTATAAGCCACCAGTCCAGTCTTGTCTTGCATCATGTCTAGGACATGGATCCCTGAGTACCACGGTTATGGATCCATAATGAAACTGACTAGGCTAATAACTAGATTAATCATGTAGTTCATGGGGACTTCCCAGTGACCTGTTGCTTGTCTGACCTCGGCCCTATGTATATATATATATATATATATATATATATATATATATATATATATATATATATATATATATATACTAGGGATTTGTTGCTATCCGTCGAGATGAGCGCATTCCCAGCCCTCCGTCGAGTGTGGCACTTCTTTAGGGCACATGTATCTTACTGCAGTGTGCCTGCTATATCCATCTTTTTCTTTTGCTGGGGCCATTTGGGTAGTAGCAAGCAGGAGCTGGACTTTGAAGTCTCTCTGCATCTTGTTAGTAATTAGGCCTGTGATAACCCTAGTTAGCTAATAATAGCAAGCCGTAGGCATTGTGTGGCCGCTTGTCCTTCTGTATTGTTTGGCTTGTTGCCTGCTAGCCAGCTGATATTGATTTCCAGCTGGCAATGCAGGTGTTAGTGGATGCTAGGGAGATTGTGATTGTGTTAGCTTCACTATACTTGTAGATTGTTATCGTGCGTTGGTACCGCACGATCCCTTACCTTTATTTACTGTTTTTAGATGTTATTCTTGTCATATTTTATCCTGCTGGTTTTCTTCGCCCGTCCTTGAGCCTTCCTTTCTGGTACTTGTTGCGGTTGGCCTGACCAACCCTGGATTGTTCCCAGATTGTCTGAGACCGACCCGGTGGATCTTCCAGACTTGACTTGGAGGGTGTGCTTCAGTTCCAGACCATGCTAGGAACTGTTGGAAGGTATACTTGTCTACATTATTATCCTGTACTGTAGATTCTAGATTTTCATATGAGTATTTCCTATTTTTCATATGATTATCTCTCTTGATATTGTTTTATTGTGATTTACCTGTAGATATGAGATCGGATTTCGGCCATAGATTGATTGCATGCTAGGATACCCAACCAGACTGGACAGCCGTCATCACCGTATAGCATATTCGTACCTTATACGGTGTAGCTGGCCGTGTACGTCCCCGTATTCCAGAACTGGGGCGTTACATGGTTTTAGTGGTGGCCCATGCAGGTCTCGTTTTGAGATTTTGTTGGGTATCACATGATTATTGATCTCATTCCACTATCCCTTGGTATTCCCACTTGTTATACTCGTCCTTTGCTCCCTTGATCTTGTAAACTGGTCCCCATCTCTACCTGGACCTATCTTGCCTTGTCTTGTCTTATTCGTTGTTATCTACCTTTATTCTTTGTTTTGAGAGACATGGTCCTGTCGTTGGTCATGTCGATCACCTTATCGGGTAAGACGATGTCTGGTCTTATCTTTGAGTTACTAGATTACTTATCTTGGGTTCTGGATTCTCTACCGGTGTTTCGTCTTGTTTGATTTTCTGTTATCTCTTTCGTGCGTTGACTTCGTGTTGACTTAGTATCCTTATCGCCCTCTTCGAGCATTGGCTTGATCGCTGCAGCATGAAGATTTCATCAGGACTCTGAGATTGGATATTTTGACATTTGTTGAGTATCCAGTGGATTTTCTTGTATCATTTCAGCTCCTTGATTCCGGACAGTTCCGCACTCATGATTATCTATTTCAGATATTATTTTGATTATAGATATACTTTCTATATATTATATTTTGATGTGGATTCTTGGTTTGGAGTATTTTTCTAGAAAAGCTATCTTGTGGTTATTGTTGAAGATATTTTTGGATATGTGTTACGATACACCTGGATTTTGGATTTTGATTATTTTCTAGGACTCTCATTACATTGTTAGAGATTTTGTGATCTTAGTGATTTGGATATTTGGGTTATGGATTTGATTTGTTTTGGATATTTGTCAAGAGTACCGGGTGACCCTAGTATACCTTGACGGCGTGGTAACAAAAGTTGCAGGCGCTCGATTACAGTGTTTTGGTGAATCTTTTGCAGCCATTCCGGATGGCGCGGCAAGGAATGATCATGACACACATTTTTCGGATATTAGGAACTACGGTCATCGGTTCGAGACAGATATCCTGTTTTTATGATTTTATGCGAATTTATTATTTTCTTATGCAGTTGGGATTTTACGTTTTTGGACATTGTTTTCGATATTTTGTACTTGTTTTGATCTATTGGGCTATTTCGTGCATCCGAGATTTTTGATTTTCGAGATTCTTTCGATGTTTTGGATTTACCTTGCGAGTTGATTTATTTAGCTAGACCTTGTTCTCCTTGATGTTTTCATATTGAGATTTTGTTCGTTTCTTATTGTATTACTTGATTTCTGTAAGGTGGGTAGAGTTTTCATGGCATATATATATTTACTAGTTTTGTAAACCCTATTTTGATAATTTTGAAATTTCGAGGACGAAATTTTTGTAAGGTGGGTAGAATGCCATCTCCCTATTTTTCCAAAATACGTAAATGACTGTATTTCTGTATTTGGAGGATTTTAAATTTTTGGGTATTCTTAAAATTTTATTTATTTTTTTGGACTTTGGTTAGCCTTAATTGTTTAGACCTGACATTTGATTATTGTCTCTATTTAATTGTTATTAATATTATTTTATTATTATTATTATTAGGGGTTAACATGGCTAGCTTATATTAAGTTGTTTTTATTATTATCAATTATCATCATCATTATTATTATTGTTATTATTATCATTATTATTATTATTATATAACCTAACCTACCCCCCTCCCAAACCTAACCCTCTCTCTCTCTCCAGCTCACACTCTCAGCCGCCCCCTCTCTCTCGTTCTCCTCACTCAGCCCCTCTCTCTCTCGTCGTCCCCGGCCAGCTCCGGCCACCACCGCCACCATCACCCACCAGCACCGCCACCGCCATCAGTCACCACACTCACCCCCAGCCCCCTCTCTCCTCCCTCAACACTCTCCCTCCTCTCTCCCTCGAGCACCCGCTCGCCCCCGCGTCTACCCCGGCCGCCCTCGTCTCAGCCTCCGCCGCCAGCACCACTTTCCACAATCATCGTCGCCGTCGTCGTCTCCCTCTCGGCCGGCCTCCTCCGTCGCCACCAGCACCACCACCGCTGCTCTCTTCCTCCTCCGGCCACCTCCCTCTCGGTCGGCGCCACCGCTACGACCAGCACCACCATCATCGTCGTCGTCTTCTCCTCCGGCTTCTCTTTGCTGCTGCTGCCTCCTCCGCCGGCGCCCGACCGACCCCGGTGAGCCCCGATCTCCCCCGCCCCCTCCTTTCCTCTTCTCTCCGGCAACCAGCACCACCGCCGTGCCGTTGCCGCGCCCGGGCTAGCACCGCCTCGAGCGGCGGGACACCCTTGGGCCCCGCGCTGCTCGAGCAGCGAGCCAGCCTTGGGCTGCGTACTCTTCGGGCCACGTGCCTCAGTGAACGTGCTGCCTCGAGCAGTGCGCTGCTCGGTCCGTGAGTGCCTCGTTCTGCGTATGCCTCGGTTTGCGTGCACCTTCTTGGTTTTCGTGCACCCTCGATTCACGCGCTACCTTAGGCAGCGGGACGCTTCGAGCCCCGCGCTGTCTCGGGCACCGTGTTATCTCGGTTTCCACGTTGTCTCGATTCCCGTGTCTCGGCCTTTGTGCCATCTCGATTTTAGTATCGCTTCGATTTGTGCGCACGTGCTGATTTTCGTACCGCCTCGATTTGTGTGCTCGCTCTGATTTGCGTACCGCATTGGTCTTTGTGCCGTCTCGATTTGCGTGCATGTCTCGATTTGCGTGTTGCGTGATTCGTACACCATCTTGATATTTGCGATCCCTCGGCCTATGTGTACGTCTCGATTTACGTGCACGTTGTCTCCTATTCGTCTCGATATTCGAGTCATCTCGATTCTCGTGCGCGTCTCGATATACGTGCATATCTCGATTTGCGTGCCCATATCGGTCCGCGTGCCTCGGTTTCTGTGCCAGATCCCTGCGCTGCTTGCGGGACCCGTACGGTATAGCCTAGTGCCATTCTTCGTGATTTTTGTCATTATTTTATTATTTAATTCTAATGATTGTTTATTGTGTGTTCTGAGGATCTCGATTGGCGTGCTAGCATGGATCGCGACTGCCGAAGACTTGCTTACCTAGCCGAGCCCTCTAGGCAAGTATCCCTTGCTCATCGACGGCTCTTGCCCTCTCTCTTGGATTTTATTTCATTTAATTAATTTGTACTTGTAAATTTTATAATCATGATTAGTGTATCCTAGTAGTAGAACTGCCATGATGGTAACTTAGGATAACTTGGTCTGATACCGGGGTAGACCGTATCGGGCAACTCGGATGGGTCATCCACACCTCCGAGGACACGAGCACGACTCACATGTATGGATTGTCCCTATATGCCCCGTGTCCGACTCGCGGTCGGGTAACGACTCTGGCTAACTTTACTTGTGGCGGTGATTGTGCTTGGGTTAGGGATTTATGGACATGTGTTGTATTGCGCCCTGCGAGGCGATTATTCTATTATTATGTATGTTGGCTTGGCGCCCAGTACGCATTGTAGTGCTGCTGGAGGCCGAGACATTAGTGGTCTCGGGTTCGATTGATTTTCCAGTACGTATCGTAGTGCTGCTGGAGGCCGAGACTTAGTATTCTCGGCTAGAGACTTGTTCCCAGTACGCATCATAGTGCTGCTGGTAGCTGAGACCTAGTGTTCTCAGTCTGTGATTCCGCGGCGGGTTGCGTCGAGTGAATTTTAGCCCCAACTCGCTGTGAGCTCCTGTCCAGAATACAGAGGAGACTCTGCCGGATTCTTCCAAAATTCCCGATCGAGAATTTGGTTCGAAGGACTGGGCAGAACCATTCCTTTGGCTTGCTGGACTGGGCTCGTGCCTGTTCACCTTGGTATGGTATACCTGATCCCATTGCTTGTAAGGTAGACTCCAGACTAGATTAGTCGCCTAGCGTCTTGACATGTCTTGTCCGTCGGATAGCGTAAGGAGAGCGGTTCTACTCGGGAGATGGTCTGCAACCCTGGTCCTTGTTTGGTTTAAGGGTTGTGGATCTGCTCCAGAGAGGTTCACGCAATCCTTGCAACTTTTTCGGCGGCATTTAATTATATTCTTGTCTCCTGATTATTCATTCTAGGAGTTGTCCTAGTATAGTCAGATAGAGCTGACAGTTGTCCTATGTATTGGGAGTTGTGACTTGTGGACATGACTGAGGATTGAGTATTATGGAGAGTACGATCTTGGGACATTGACTTGGTGGATCTATGTGGATTCTTGGATTTTGGTGATTTCGAATATTTCGTGGAACGAGGAGAATATCGAGGGTATTATTATATAATTTTTACTCGACTTCCCAAACGCCCAAAACCTGGTACCTTTGTGTATTCCGATATTTGGGGAACCTGGTTTGATTGCTATGTCTTGGTAGTTGAGGGGCTTGTTTTCTAGTGGCTTGTGATCATTGACTTGGAGGATTCTTGTGAGTCAGAGGGCCTAGCATTGTTAGGGGAATGAGCTTGGTGTTTGGTGGTTGTCTTTATTGACGTGATATTCACTCCATCATGGATGGGAGACCCTTGCTAGATTGATCTGGTGGATGGACCGACTTGATAATTTGAGTTGTAGGTTCCCATGTGTACTTGAGAGACTATTATAGTGGAGATTTTGATCTTGTAACCGACTTGATATCCATG
This sequence comes from Iris pallida, assembly GCA_029216955.1. NCBI lineage: Eukaryota > Viridiplantae > Streptophyta > Magnoliopsida > Asparagales > Iridaceae > Iris > Iris pallida. The sequence goes on from JANAVB010004998.1 coordinate 9,005,161, forward strand.
TCACAATTTGGACATGTGTCTTCTTGTGACTGATAGGTTTGACCTTGTTCCTGGTATTACACGATAACCTGGACCTATCTTGACTCTTGATTAGAGGCCCGTAGAGGTGCACTCCTGACTAGCATTCTGGACTTGACAGTAAACCTGGCATGTATACTCTTGATTCTTGATAGTGGCCCGTGGTGGCGCACTCCTGACTAGTACTCTCGACATGACATGTTTACTCTTGATTGCTGTTGCGACAGCTAGTCCTGACTTGCTCACCATTACCCCGTCTTGACACCGTGGTTGATTTCTTTTGATTGTGCTTGTATAAGCCACCAGTCCAGTCTTGTCTTGCATCATGTCTAGGACATGGATCCCTGAGTACCACGGTTATGGATCCATAATGAAACTGACTAGGCTAATAACTTGATTAATCATGTAGTTCATGGGGACTTCCCAGTGACCTGTTGCTTGTCTGACCCCGGCCCTATGTATATATATATATATATATACTAGGGATTTGTTGCTATCCGTCGAGATGAGCGCATTCCCAGCCCTCCGTCGAGTGTGGCACTTCTTTAGGGCACATGTATCTTACTGCAGTGTGCCTGCTATATCCATCTTTTTCTTTTGCTGGGGCCATTCGGGTAGTAGCAAGCAGGAGCTGGACTTTGAAGTCTCACTGCATCTTGTTAGTAATTAGGCCTGTGATAACCCTAGTTAGCTAATAATAGCAAGCCGTAGGCATTGTGTGGCCGCTTGTCCTTTTGTGTTGTTTGGCTTGTTGCCTGCTAGCCAGCTGATATTGATTTCCAGCTGGCAATGCAGGTGTTAGTGGATGCTAGGGAGATTGTGATTGTGTTAGCTTCACTATACTTGTAGATTGTTATCGTGCGTTGGTACCGCACGATCCCTTACCTTTATTTACTGTTTTTAGATGTTATTCTTGTCATATTTTATCCTGCTGGTTTTCTTCGCCCGTCCTTGAGCCTTCCTTTCTGGTACTTGCTGCGGTTGGCCTGACCAACCCTGGATTGTTCCCAGATTGTCTGAGACCGACCCGCTGGATCTTCCAGACTTGACTTGGAGGGTGCGCTTCAGTTCCAGACCATGCTAGGAACTGTTGGAAGGTATACTTGTCTACAATATTATCCTGTACTGTAGATTCCAGATTTTCATATGAGTATTTCCTATTTTTCATATGATTATCTCTCTTGATATTGTTTCATTATGATTTACTTGTAGATATGAGATCGGATTTAGGCCATAGATTGATTGCATGCTAGGATACCCAACCAGACAGGACAGCCGTCATCACCGTATAGCGTATTCGTACCTTATACGGCGTAGCTCGCCGTGTATGTCTCCGTATTCCAGAACTGGGGCATTACACATGGGCGCAGCGGCGCAGCGGCCAATGACGCAGCGGTGCGGCGGTCGATGGCGCAGGGGCCATGGGCGCAGCGGCGCAGCTGCCGATGGCGCAGGGGCCAAGTGCGCCGGGGGCGCAAGCGCACTGGGACGCGTGCGCAATCGGGCAGCGGCCAGGCGCAAGGGCGCATGCTCAAGCGGTGGAGGGCTGCATGGTCAGCGACCAGCGCTAAAGAGCGCGGCGCGGGGGAGGGCAGCACTGCGCTAAACAGCGCGGCTGAAGGGGTCTTCTTCTCCATTGTTGAGAAGGAGCTCCAATGGGTTCCAAAACTTCAAAATGCCACAACTTAGCCATCCCAACTCCAAATCTGGATTTCCAAAGTTCTATCTTGGGTGAAATTTGATTCTCCCCAACATAGGAACATCAAAATCCACAAAAATCCAACTTAAATAGATCAAAACCATGTAAATCCGAAAATAGTTTAAACTTAGATCTAGAACAATGGAGGCTCCAAATCACAAAATGCCAAGTTCTAATGTTGTTCCCCATGACCTAATCTAGCTAATGGCCAAATAAAATATGGTGCTTATTTGTTTGCAAGGTGCACTTGCCTATGGTGTTGGTGGAGGAATGAGGAAGAAGAAGCTAGAGAAATTAATGGAAATTATGGAGGAAAGAGAAAGGTTGGTGGGGATTTAATGAGGGTGGTTGTGGTGGAATGGGGGTGGAGTATAGCTATGGTGTTCCAATGCATATTAAACCAAACCGAACCAATTAAAACCGAGCTGAGCCGAAACCCAAAATACGAGAAAACCCGAAATTCCACAAGTCGAGAAAAATAAAAATATATGCCAAAATCCGACTATAAGCATGAATACGAAATACGAGAAAATGAGGGTGACAACTCTACCCACCTTAAAATAATTCCGTCCTCGGAATTTAATCAAGGAGCTAGAGACTGCCACGGCAAGTTACACTAAGCACCAACAACTACACTAAGCAGTTCAATCATACAATCATACATGCAAGCAAGGGATAGAAAGCATGAGGCATAAGGAAGACATTATACCTTACGAGTCAAACAAGTCGGGATATCACGATCGGATGTCGTCCTCACGCTCCCACGTTGACTCACCTAGAGAGTGATGACCCCAAGCAACACGGACTAAACTAATAGTCTTGTTCTTGAGTATCTTCTCTCTCCGGTCCAATATAGACACGGGCCTCTCCTCATACGAAAGGTTGGTACCAACAACCAGTTCCGAATGATCCAGGATATGGCTCGGGTCTGGGATATACCGTCGTAATTGGGACACATGGAATACATCATGCACCTCACTTAGCGACGGTGGAAGAGCGAGACGATATGATACATCTCCTACTCGCTCTAGGATATCGAACGGCCCTATATACCTAGGACTAAGCTTTCCCCGCACGCCAAAGCGAATGACGCTACGGTTAGGCGAGATCCTAAAGAATACATGGTCGCCGATAGCAAACTCTAAGGGACGCCGATGGGCATCGGCCCAATGCCGCTGGCGATCTTGGGCAACTCGAAGATGGTCCCGGACTCTTCTGACTACTTCAACTGTCTAGGCAATCATTTCTGGACCGAGCATCTGCCTCTCTCCAACATCATCCCATGCTAATGGGGATCTGCACTTCCGGTCATACAATGACTCGAACGGAGCCATCTGAATACTGGCCTGGAAACTATTATTGTACGAGAACTCCACCAGGTGCAGGTGATCTTTCCACGAACCACCGAAGTCAAGTATACAGGATCTCAACATGTCTTCAAGGGTCTGGATTGTGCGCTCTGACTGACCATCTGTCTGCGGATGATATGCTAAATTGAACTGGAGACGAGTCCCCAAACTCTCTTGCAGGCTACGCTAAAAGTGTGACGTGAATCTTGAATCCCTGTCCGAGGTAATACTGACTGGTACCCCATGAAGCCTGACAATCTGCCTGAGGTACATCTCTGCTAGCTGAGCTGTAGACTGCCTAACTCTGAATGGAAGAAAATGAGCCACCTTCATGAGCCGGTCAACTATAATCCAAATAGCATCTCGACCAGCTGGGGATCTAGGCAATCCAGTAACAAAATCCATGGTCACATGCTCCCACTTCTATTCTGGAATCGACAAGGGCTGAAGAAGTCCAGCGGGCCTCTGATGTTCAGCTTTAACCTGCTAGCAAACCAAATACCGAGAGACAAACCGGGCTATCTCCCTCTTCATGCCATTCCACCAGAAATGCTGACGAATATCACGGTACATCTTCGTGCCACCGGGATGAATAGAATACTGTAAACTGTGAGCTTCCGCCATGACCTCTTGTCTGATATCTCCACTGGGTACACAAAGACGAGTACCGTGTCGAAGTGTACCATCTTCATGAATGCACAACTCTGGCCTTCTTCCTGTCTCACACTCTGCTCTGAGCCGCTGAATCTTGGAATCTGTAGATTATGCCATCCGAATCCTCTCAACTATGCTGGATTGAACCTGTAGACGGGCCATCAACGCCACATTGGTAGGAAGAACCACTTCAATTCCCATCTTCTGAAGATCTGACAATAACTCTGGTTGTGCCGTTAGGAAATAAACTCCAGCCCTCCGGCTCAACGCATCTGCCACAACGTTGGCCTTCCCTGGGTGATACTGTAAGTCCACATCGTAGTCCACTTATAGCTCGAGCCATCTTCTCTGCCGCATATTAAGGTCCTTTTGGGTGAAAACATACTTCAGGCTCTTGTGATCAGTAAATATCTCCACTCTATCTCCGTACAAGTAGTACCGCCAAAGCTTAAGTGCAAACACTACTGCTGCCAGTTCCAAGTCGTGGGTCGGGTAATTCTTCTCATGATCACGAAGTTGACATGATTCATAAGATATTACCTTCCCATGCTGCATCAAGACACACCCCAATCCTCTGCCTGAAGCGTCGCAATAAACTATGAATCCTCCGGTCCCATTTGGAAGTGTGAGAATGGAAGCCATTATCAAACCTTGCTTCAACTTCTCAAATGATTCCTGGCACTCTGCTGTCCAAGCAAACTGCACATCCTTACGGGTCAACTAGATCATTGGCGCCGAAATCCTTGCAAAATCTGAAACGAATCGCCGGTAGTAGCCGGCTAATCCAAGGAAACTGCGAACCTCTGTCGCTGAACTAGGTACTGGCCATATCTCGATAGCCACAATCTTCTGGGGATCCACTTCCACTCCTCCTCGAGTAATGATGTGACCCAAGTACGAAATGCGATCGAGCCTGAACTCGCATTTACTGAACTTGGCGTACAACTGATGCTCTCTAAGCATCTGAAGGACGATTCTGAGATGCTGTTCATGCTCTGCTTCGCTCTTGCTGTAGACCAGGATATCATCTAGGAACACGATCACGAACTGATCCAAGTAAGGCATGAAAATGCGATTCATGAGGTCCATGAATACGGCTGGCGCATTGGTCGCTCCAAAGGGCATAACAAGGAACTCCCAATGCACATATCTCGATCTAAATACTGTCTTCGGGATGTCCTGCTCTCTGACTCTGATCTGGTGGTATCCTGACCGCAAGTCTATCTTCGAGAACACTGAAGCCCCTCTGAGTTGATCGAACAAGTCATCTATCCTCGGGAGAGGGTATCTGTTCTTGATTGTCACTGAGTTCAAGGTACGATAGTCTACACATAACCTGGATGTACCATCCTTCTTTTTTACAAGAAGCATCGGGGCTCTCCAAGGCGATCCACTTGCACGAATGAATCCCTTGGTCCTTAATTCTTCAATCATCTTGTACAAAATCTCCAACTCTGAAGGCGCTATTCTGTAGACTCGCTCTGATACTGGTGCTGTCCCGGGAATCAAGTCTATAGTGAACTCAATCTCCCGCTCTGGCGGAATTCCTGGAAGTTCTTCTTGGAAGACATCTGGAAATTCTTCAACTATCCTAGGTAACTGCACTGCTGCTACTGCCATCCGCAATACTGGGGAAGATGGTTCCATTGCGTCTCTGGAAAATGAAAACTCTGGCTCTCCTGGAATACTAAAGACAACCCTGCCAATGTGGCAGTCTATCCTAGCATACTGGTTCCTCAACCAATCCATGCCTAAGACTACATCATAGTCTGCCATAGGGAATTCTATAAATCTAGCGGGGAACTCTCTACCGCTAACTACGATCCGACACGAGAAAAACATTCGATCTACTCCCACAAGACCATTACCAGTAAGTATATTAAGCCTCACTGATAATGACTCGGACTCCAATCCTATCCGTATCGCGAATCGTGCAGACATGAATGAATGCGATGCACCAGAATCAAATAATACCAATGCTGGAGAGGAGTTAACGAGAATAGTACCTGCCACTACCTCACCTGGTGCAACTTCTTCTTCCATAGCCATCATCATGGCCTGACCTTGTCCTCTAGCTGCGGGTCCCCTCTGCTGGAAACCTCTCTGCCTGCTCTGCACTTGGGCTTGGGTGTACTGTTGCTGGTTCTACTGATGAAATACCTGGGCCTGAGGCAACAAGGGCCTCGGGTACTGCTGCTGCTGCATAGGTGTTGGTCCCCTAACCGATGGCTGGTTAGGTTAGAAGAAGACGAACTACCCCTATTCGGGCAGGCTCCTATCTTGTGATCTGCCGCTCCACAAGCCAGGCACAATCCTTGCGCCCTACGACAATCTGCCACTACATGGCCTGGCTTCCCACAATGAGAACATCCCATTGCGGAAGTCTGCTTCTGCTTCTGCTGTTACGGGTACGTCGGGGTTGAATGCTGAACCGACGTCACTGAGGTCGCCCGCCTCGGAGTTCCAATAGTCAAACTCCTAGCTATCGGGGCTGGAGCTGATGATTGGTGCATCTGACTGTGGGACCGCTTTCTACCTCCGGTCCTATCCACGATCCTCTGGGAGGTGTACTCATGCCTCCTAGCTGCTCTCAATACCGCATAGAACGTCTGGTGCTCGAACTGCTCAACTGCCAACAAGATCTCCAAATGCAGTCCTTGTTGGAACCGCTGGGCCCTATCAAACTCGGTTGCCACCAAGGTGGAGGTAAACCTACTGAGTCTAGAAAACTCAGATGCATAACCGTCGACCGATCTGCCTCCTTGCTTTAAGTTGGTAAATCTCGTCTGTAGGTCGTACCGAGCTACAGCATCAAAATACTTTATCTGGAATCTTTCTCTAAATACTGCCTAAGCAATAGGAGCCACTAATCCCATGGCTTGCGCTGCCCACCAACTACGAGCCAAGTCCAGCAACTGTAGGCGTACCACCGCCACCTTCTCATTCTCAGTTGTCCTAGCTGCTTCCAGAATCACCTCGATATCCTAAAGCCAAGCGTCTGCGGCAATCGAATCTTCGCTGTCGTAGAAGAAGGGAGGGTTCAAGCGCTTGAAGCTGTTGGCCGCGCTGTTCCCTGGATGACCGCCTCTAGTCAAGGCATCTGCCACCACCTGGTGCAAGGCGTCTCCTCGACGATCCTGGAAAGCTATCAAGGTACTGATGAGACCTACCAAGGTGCCATCGTCAGGGTCTGCAGGTTGGACGGACCGAACTGGTGGTTCTCCTCCGGGAGGTACAACTCTGGAGGCTACTCCGAAATGTTGGGCTTGATCTCCGGGCTGCAGGTCCACGGGAAGTGCTCCACCTTGCTAATCGGCGGGGTCAGGTACAAAACCGCTGAAGAAGACACAGGGAAACAATAAGGAAGGACCAGGACAGATCAACGATACAAGCACATGATCAGGGCAAAAATCCAGAGATTCAGAGGATATGAATGGAGATCAAGGACGAGTACTGATTGAGACATCTATTCGGTAAACCCTCACATATCTTGAATGCCAAGACCTGCATGGGCTACCACTTAAACATGTGACGCCCCAGAACAAGAATACTAGAGAGCGGGGGCGAACATAGCCAGCTACGTATATAGAAATGGAATCCACCTCGCTATACGGCCACGGCTGTCTAGATATGAGGGTTTACTACAAGCCAACGGTCTCTTAAGGTCAAGCCTATTGTCTCAATCTCAACAAATAATATAATTACAAGATGTTAGACCACCAAATATACAATAAAAGGCATCCCAAATATTACATATTCAGTTGATCATGAAGCTAGTCGTACAAAATGCGAGGACTAGCAAGAGTTTAGTCATACATGATCAACCCTAGAATTTGTTAATCATGTTTACAGCCCGTAGGCAGACAGTAAGTAAATGTGCATCAAGCTAACAGGTGCTCGTCGGCTAAACGCCTCAAAAGAATAATTTTTATAATAGAGTGAGAGAAACAAAATAGAAAACCCACTCGTAGCCCGGGTTCCTTCTAGTCGCCACCATCGGGCTGGAGGTTCGGTAGATCCTCGGGTGCTGCTCTGAAATCTGGCCACACAAAACCAGCTGGGTCAAACCCCAGAAAGAGCAAGTGCCACAAAGGAGGCCACAAAATAAGAACAAAAGCCAGCATATCAGAACATAAGAAAATGGAAGAAAAGTACAAGTAATAAAAGTTCCGCAGGACAATAAATAACTAGGGACATGGAACCATTCCGGGAGCCAGATTACAACCCGTAAACCAAACAAGGACCGGGGTTGTAACCCTTCGCCTGAATAGCCCTTGTCTCTGTCCATTTATTGTTAAAGATAAGTAAAACAAACATGCTCAGGAGGAACCAGGTACTGGGACTAGACAAGACTTAGACAGGGATAGACAACATCCATTCACAAGCGGCCCAGCAATTACTACGGCTTACTGCTTTAACTAACTAGGGTTATCACAAGCCTAATTACTAACAAGATACAGTAAGAATTTCCCAGTCCCAAGCCCTGCAGACTATCTAGTTATCCTTCCGCGGGTTGAGAGTATGGTTGGGTACATCGCCCAGGAGACGATATACCCTTAGGTGACTTAGAGGTGCAACACATGACAGTGTGCTGGAAATGTGCTCTACTCGTCGGCAAGCTACAAGTCCATTAAGGTGTTGGCCCATTGGTCATAGTCAACCTGATTTTAATAATTGATCAAAACTCTGTCTGGATATACGAAGCTTGTTGGGACATCTCAGCTTCTTGGACATAAGCAAGATTGGATATTCACTCCGTTCAAGAATGAAGATCTGTTTGCCTACTTGAGTCTGTACTTCCTATGCAATGTAATTTTTCACTTTATTTTGAGTCTAGGAATACGTTGTACACCGAGTCGTACTGGCAAATAGGCTATCCCCAAAATAGTTCAAAATATTTTTAAAATGACCTATCAAAATATTTACAAAAAGGTTTTCAAAAATCACCAAAAATCTATTTTAAAACCCTAACCTAACCCTGACAGAACTCGGCCAGAGTTCGGCCAGAGTTCGTTTGGTGGCCGTTTGATTTTTTAATTCTCTGGAACTTGGTCCTCCTGTCGTTGCGGATTTGACCGAGATTTGCTCATCGAGTTCTGCCCGAATTTTGCCCGAATTCTGACAGAGTTCTCCCTTTGGAATTCCTATAAATAGAGATGGATTTCGATTATTTCAATTCACTCATTCACTTTCAATCTTCTCTCTATCTAAAAAGCTTTCTGCCTTCCAAAGAGTTTTCTAGAGCTTTCATTTTCAGATCCCAAGCCAGTTACAATCCTCTAGTCGATTTGCCAGTGTGGTACGGTCTAGAAGTTTCTGAGAGATTGTAATCAGAAGGCTTGATTGAAGAATACCTCTTCACATTTGAAGTTGGACGAGTTCTTCGTATCAAAGCTCGCGTTGTAGAAGTTGCAAGGACTTCGTAAGAAAACTTGCGGTTTTTCCTATAGTGGATTCAACTGGTAGCAAGAGTTCTATCGACTGGATTAGTCCTCAACAGAGGGATACCAGTATACATCGCTGTCTTTGCGTTTGCTTTCTGAACTCTGCCTTTACATTATTTCAACTGTGATTATATACTGTGATTGTGTTGCTAACATTTTTTTAATTAGCATTATTCCGCTGCCAACTCTATTCACCCCCCCTCTAGAGTATTACTCTTTACTATATCGTTCCTACAATTGGTATTAGAGCGGGTGTTACAGGTAAAGCGAGGTAACAGTGCTATTATTTATTTATTATTTATTAGATCACAGCACATCACATGGCTACTATGAAATTCACAAGTGAAGGTCAGGCCACAAACAGACTCCCTCTGTTTGATGGTGCTAACTACACTTATTGGAAAATACGGATGAGTTTCTTCTTAAAATCTCTTGATTTTGACTTATGGGCTATTGTTCTTGATGGCTATCAGAAGCCACCTCGTATAAATGTCGAGGGAGTTTTGGTTGAAAAACCCCAAAGCAGTTATACAGAGGAAGAAAAGAAAAAGGCCAGTCTTGACGCACGTGCCATTAATGCTCTTTTTTGTGCCTTACACAGAACAAAATTTAACAGGGTATCTACATGCACAACGGCAAATAGTGTATGGAAGCTTCTCGAAGTTACACATGAAGGCACGACTCAAGTCAAGGAGTCAAAAGTCAGCAGACTTACTCAAGAGTACGAGGCGTTCAAAATGAAGCCAAATGAAACAGTCACACAAATGTTCGAGAGGTTCTTGGATATTGTAAACCCTTTGTCCTTCTTAGGCAAAGATTACAGTAACCACGAAAAGATTCGCAAACTCCTGCGAGCTCTCACCAAGAACTGGATTCCAAAGGCTACAGCTATCATTGAAGGAAACGACCTCACCACAATGTCACTTGAAGTACTCATGGGTAAACTACTCACTCATGAACTGGAGCTACAAGCTTTTGAAGAGCCTGCTCCAAAGGAGAAGACTATCGCCCTCAAGGCTCAGCACAGAAAAGCTGCTGAAGATGACTCAGACAGCAGTGGATCTGACGCTGAAGATCAAGCTCTCCTAGCAAAGAAGTTCAAAAGATTCATGAGACATGAGAAGAAAGTCAAAGAGAACAACAGCAACAACTGGTATCAAGAAGATGCTGTCTGCTATGGCTGTAAAAAGAAGGGACATATGAAGAAGGACTGTCCCATCAACTCATCATCGAGCAAGAAGAACAACAGGTATGAAAAAGGCAACCTGAAAAGATCAACGTCTCGGAAATATGCCAACACCAGCATATGGCATGAGAGTGAAGCTAGCGACTCAGAAGATGAACATTCAGAGGACGCTGCAAACATCTGCTTCATGGCAATCGATCAGGTACCTACTGAACCTATAGAAACATATGATGACTTCACCTTTGAGCAATTAGGAGATGCCTTCAGTGACCTGATGCTTGACTACAGGAAACTGTGTAGTAAATATCAGACCGCTAAGAAGGTACTCAAAGAGTACAAAGGAGAAATAGGAAGACTTACCGACCTACTAGCTGAGGTTAGAGCTAATGTTAGTGAGTCTGGTGAGCTTTCCTCTATAAAGCTCTTATTACACGAGACTAAACAGTCATCCGAAGAGAAAGACAAGATTATAGACCAATTAAGAGAAGATCTTTCTAGAGAAAAGAAAAGTCTTCAATCTGCACAAATCAGAATAGAATCACTCACTTCTGATTATACTAAGTTATATGACACTTCCAAAAGGTTGGAAATTAGGTTAGGAAAACAGCCTGAGCCTGCTGCTTCCTATCCTAACACGTGTCACTTACCGAGAATTCAGAACATTCCCAAGCCAAACACTGTCAGACCAAACCATATAAAACCTTTACCCCAAAAGGTTAAGCCCAAACATGATCATAGGTATGCATTCTTCTATACTAGAAAACCCAAACCTACCAACCATGCACACCACTCAGCTTTCAACACTCGACATGCACAATGTCATTATTGTGGCCTCATTGGTCATATATCATCTGCATGTAGAATGAGAAAGCTTGTAGATTTAAATGTTTATGCTTGGATACCTAAAGCTAACAATTCAGGACCCTACAAGAAATGGGTACCAAAGGTTTCATCTGCAACTGTTTTGTAGGTGGAACACCCTTCACATGCTAGAAGCAAATGGATCCTCGACAGCGGTTGCTCACGGCATATGACCGGTGACGCTACCCTATTTGCAACACTGTCGAAGAAGAAGAAGGAAGGTTATGTTTCCTTCGGTAATAATTTGAAAGGGTATATTATTGGTATCGGTGATGTTGGTAAGTCTTCCTATCCTGTAATTAAAGATGTCTGTCTGGTTACCGAGTTGAAATATAATCTGCTCAGCATAAGTCATCTAGCTGATCATGGTTATGGTATCAACTTTGGCAAAGACAAATGTACTATAGTTGATAGCTCAACTGGTAGTACTATCTTTGAAGGAATCAGGGAAGACAATATATATATTTTCTATCTGTTGGAAGAAGCTAACATTTCAGGTAGATGCTTAATGGCCAAAAGTGATGAGAGTCATCTATGGCACATGAGACTCGGTCATGCAAACATGGATACAATTTCAAGATTATCCACAAAGAAGATAGTACGCGGTTTACCAGACATAACATTCAAGAAAGATTCGGTATGCAGCCAATGTGAAAAGAACAAGGCTACCAAATCCACATTCAAGTCTGTAAACGCAGTATATACTACTAGACCTCTACAATTACTACACATGGATTTATTCGGTCCTAGCAGAGTTGCTAGCCTCGGAGGTAAATTATATGCATTTGTTATTGTAGATGATTTTTCTAGATACACGTGGGTATATTTCTTGACACAGCAAGAATGACGCATTATCCAAATTTGTCGCCTTTTGCAAGAAAGTACAAAATGAAAAAGGTTACATGATCACTCGAATTAGAAGTGATCATGGAGGCGAATTCGAGAATGCTGATTTCAAGCAATTTTGTGACACACACGGTTTCATACACGAGTTCTCCTGCCCTAGAACTCTACAACAAAATGGAGTTGTGGAACGTAAGAACAGAACTCTAACCGAAATGGCCAGAGTGATGTTAAATCAATTTAGCCTACCCAAATACTTCTGGGCTGAAGCTGTCAATACAGCTTGCTTTGTGCTCAATAGAGTTCTAATTCGACCCAAATCGAAGAAGACTCCATTTGAGTTATGGTTTGATAGAATTCCTTCAGTTTCTTACTTTAAGATTTTTGGCTGTAAATGTTTTATTCTTAACACAAAAGACAATTTGGGAAAATTTGATGAAAAGGCCGATGAAGGTATATTTTTAGGTTATGCGGCCAAGAGCAAAGGGTACAGAGTCTTCAACAAATGTACCATGATCATCGAAGAATCAATCAACGTCACTTTTGATGAAATGAACCAAATGACACACGATGATAGTGATGAAGATCTGCCTACATCAAGTTCAACATCAGCTGAACCTGAACCAAGCTCTGCACTAGCTGAACCTCCTAGAGGAGATCCAGGAACCAGCTACCTACAGAGTCTACCGAAGAGGTTAAAATTCACAGCTGATCATCCACAAGATTTGGTAATTGGTGACATTACCAAAGGAGTAAGTACTCGATCATCCAGTAGAGATATTGTTTCTAGTGTTGCATTTATTTCACAGCTAGAACCTAAATCTATTAATGAAGCATGTAGTGATAGTTTCTGGATAGATGCTATGCAAGAGAAATTGAACCAATTCGAACGGAATCAAGTTTGGGAACTTGTTCCCAAGCCTATTGATCATCCGGTCATTGGCACCCGTTGGGTATTCCGAAACAAACTAAATGAGGATGGTTTAGTAACTCGTAACAAGGCTCGACTCGTAGCTCAAGGATACAATCAAGAAGAGGGTATCGACTACGATGAGACTTATGTCCCAGTTGAGAGATTAGAATCCATTCGAATGTTATGTGCATTTGCATGTTTTCATGATTTCAAACTTTTTCAAATGGATGTAAAAAGTGCTTTTCTAAATGGCTTTATAAAAGAAGAAGTTTTTGCAGCACAACCTCCGGGTTTCACGGATTTCAAAAATCCTGACCATGTTTTCAAGTTGAAGAAAGCCTTATATGGTTTGAAAAAAGCCCCTCGTGCTTGGTATGACCGTCTAAGCTCTTTTCTACTTGACAACGGTTTTTCAAAAGGAAAGGTTGACACTATACTATTTATTAAATCTTTTAATGGCAAGCTGCTTTTAATTCAAATTTATATTGATGATATCATTTTTGGATCCACTGATGAATCTCTTTGTCAAGAATTTTCTAAGTGTATGCAGAATGAGTTTGAGATGAGCATGATGGGAGAGCTGAAGTTCTTTCTCGGATTGCAAATCAAACAAACCGACAATGGGACGTTCATTAATCAAGCCAAGTACACAAAAGATTTGCTAAAGAAGTTCGATCTGGACAATGTCAAACCTATTGGCACTCCGATGGCAACTTCAACAAAGCTTGATTCTGACGAACAAGGCAAGCCAGTCGACACACGTAAGTATCGAGGTATGATTGGTAGTTTACTTTACTTAACTGCCAGTCGTCCAGATATAATGTTTAGTGTTTGCCTGTGTGCACGTTTTCAAGCTAACCCAAAGGAATCACATCTGACCGCAGTTAAGCGTATCTTCCGATACCTTAAGGGTACTTCTTCTGTCGGCTTGTGGTATCCCAAAACTAAATCCTTTGACCTTATTGGTTATTCGGATGCAGATTTTGCGGGATGCAAGGTTGATAGAAAAAGTACGAACGGTACATGTCATTTCTTAGGCAAGGCTCTAGTCTCTTGGTTTAGTAAAAAGCAAAATTCTGTAGCCTTATCAACAACATAGGCTGAGTATATCGCTGCAGGACGTTGTTGCGCTCAGATTTTGTGGATGAAACAAACCCTAGAAGACTTTGATTTATTTTTCACACATATTCCCATTTTCTGTGATAACACGAGCACCATTAATTTGACTAAGAATCCTGTATGTCATTCTCGTACTAAACATATCGAGATTAGACATCATTTTCTTAGAGATCATCATCAAAATGGAGATATAAACCTTGTGTACATAGATACTGAAAATCAATTAGCTGACATCTTCACTAAACCTCTAGCGGAAGATCGTTTCAATTATTTACGTCGAGAATTAGGAATTTTGGACGTCAATAATATTAATTGATTTTATTTTATGATTATATATCATTATGCAAAAACTGTGTTAGAGACAAGCTAATAAAGAGTCTGTCTGTCACCACAACTACGGTTGAAGCGAAGCGGTACTTAAGAGTTCCCCGGTGAACCTCCGCCAGCTGGGACAGTACTCCTACAGCTAATCTGAGACAGTCACTGTGTAACGATATTTAATTCATAAAGTATTATTAATTATGTTATTTGAAGACTAAAATAACTAATCTTTGAATTAAATATTTGCAAGGAGTCAATGAAAAAGAAGTAGCAAAAAAAAATCAACATTGATAAAACCCTAGGCGAATTCGGCCAGAGCTCTGACCGAATTCGGCCCGAGTTCGGTTGAGGGTGTATGTGTATATATACAGAACCCGAGAGCTTCTTCTCTTTCATTACTTCTAAACTAATTACAACAGCAGCAGCAGCCGACCCCGACCTCCAAACCCTAGTTCTTCACCAATATATTGCTTCCAATCTACTTGGTGAAATCCTTCCAAAATTTGGAATCGTGCGGAGATCGTTCTTCTCTACAACATATCTAATTTTTGTGAGGTATAACTCCCTCTCTCTCCACCTTTCAAATTAGTGCTTTTTTATTTCAATGGCACCTAGATTTAATCCGTCTAAGAGGAAGAAGACCACTCCTAGTGAGGAAGGGTCCTCTTCGAATCCTCACACGGATTCTTTGTTTTCGCCGGTCCAAAAGAGCGACGGCGCTTTCGATGGGTTCTTCTTTCAAACCCTCGATCAAGCTTTATTATGGTACGGTGACTTTTCCACCCGATCCATATGTAGCGGCGCTCTGGTTAAATGGACGGTATTCCCTGATCATCGTCACTTATTTGAGGCATTAGGGTTACACTTACTTGTTAAACTGTGCTTCCCAATAGCTACTAATGCCATTAGATTGTTCTATTACAATCTCGTAGTTAACACTTTTGACGTGAGCACACGTGTCGGAGGCATAGACATTGACTTCAATGATGTCCTTCTAGCGGAGATTCTTGGTATTTCCAATGAAGGTGAACCGCTAGTTGATATCACGGAATTCGATTTCCCCGAAGGCACTATACTCACGAGTTTCAAAACGGAACTTTGTGCACCTGACAGAGTACGTTCTGGAAAGTTCAAGGCTAACAACCTGAACTTGTTTAACTACGAATTGTATCGCATCATCTACTCTACTCTTCTTCCAAAATCCACTTCCAAGGATGATGTGACTTCGCTTGAGCTGTCCGCCATGTACCATCTTATCAAGGGGATTCCTTTTTCTGCCCCAAAGACAATCATTCAGATGATGGGACGTTATCGTGCTAGAGATCGAAATCTCTCTTACGCGATGATTCTCTCTCGTATCTTTCAGCGATTCGAGATCGATCTATCGACTTGTACTCAGGACTCTGAGCCCAAGTTACTCCAGCTTTCTCGTCGCAGCCGGACTGCTTCAGCTCCACCTCCTGCTCCTCCTACTGCACCATCTTCACCACATCAGCCGTATGCCATAACTTTTGAGGGCATACATCAGCTTTGCATGTCTCGATGACGGACATGGCTCACGAGCGAGAGTTTTGCGATGTCACCCGTTACCAGGCGATGGCAAACTCCTTGGCCGATCTGCGTTTTGCCCAGACTGGTCACTCTGCTGCTTCCATCCCTCGTGATCCAGCTTTTTCGGGTTACCGCTGTGAGGATGAGGCTGTTCATGCCTACTTCCAGCCAGGTAACGCCTATGACTGGTATCGTGCACCTCGAGATTATGTTGGTGAGTTCTATGCTGGCGCCCCTACTCATCCTACTGGCGCTGGTACTTCTGGTGCTGGTACTTCCGGTCATGCTGGCCACGCTGCTGATGATATTGATGAGGATAGTGATGATGAGATCTGATTTGATTATTAGTGATATTCTATTGTATACTTGGAAATGCTCCGACATTCCAAGTTTTTATCATTTACTTTTTATCAGTACTTTGTAGTTTGCTATCAGTACTTTTTATCTTCATGGACATGTTTTTGATGTTTCATTTATGACATCTCAGTTTATTTCAGCATTTTGTTTAAGCACTATCTCTTTATACTGCTTCTCAATTTTAAACTGCCTGTGAAATAGCATGCCTGAGATTTTTTTTATGTTTTTTTTAAGCAATACATGCCTGTGATGCTATATCTCTAATTCTTATACTATATTTCTTTTATTTGTTTTTCTTGCTATTTGTTACTTATGCATTGATTGCGGGGGAGTCTTCTGCATTTAATGCGGGGGAGCCTTCTCTTGGTCAATTATTTTGCTAAGTGACAAAGGGGAAGAAAATTAAAAATGATCTAACATTTTTTTGAGTTAAATACAGGTTATGAACAATTTCTACTTTTTGATATTTTTGAACAAGCTTGAACAAGCTTAATGTTATATCATTCATAGTTTGTCAATTATCAAAATGGGGGAGATTGTTGGCCCATTGGTCATAGTCAACCTGATTTTAATAATTGATCAAAACTCTGTCTGGATATACGAAGCTTGTTGGGACATCTCAGCTTCTTGGATATAAGCAAGATTGGATATTCACTCCGTTCAAGACTGAAGATCTGTTTGCCTACTTGAGTCTGTACTTCCTATGCAATGTAATTTTTCACTTTATTTTGAGTCTAGGAATACGTTGTACACCGAGTCGTACTGGCAAATAGGCTATCCCCAAAATAGTTCAAAATGTTTTTAAAATGACCTATCAAAATGTTTACAAAAAGGTTTTCAAAAAGGTTTTCAAAAATCACCAAAAATCTATTTTAAAACCTTAACCTAACCCTGACAGAACTCGGCCAGAGTTCGGCCAGAGTTCGGCCAGAGTTCGGTTGGTGGCCGTTTGATTTTTGAATTCTCTGGAACTTGGTCCTCCTGCAGTTGCGGATTTGACCGAGATTTGCTCATCGAGTTCTGCCCGAATTCTGCCCGAATTTTGAGAGAGTTTTCCCTTTGGAATTCCTATAAATAGAGATGGATTTCGATCATTTCAATTCACTCATTCACTTTCAATCTTCTCTCTATCTAAAAAGCTTTCTGCCTTCCAAAGAGTTTTCTAGAGCTTTCATTTTCAGATCCCAAGCCAGTTACAATCCTCTAGTCGATTTGCCAGTGCGGTACGGTCTAGAAGTTTCTGAGAGATTGTAATAAGAAGGCTTGATTGAAGAATACCTCTTCACATTTGAAGTTGGACGAATTCTTCGTATCAAAGCTCGCATTGTAGAAGTTACAAGGACTTCGTAAGAAAACTTGCGGTTTTTCCTATAGTGGATTCAACTGGTAGCAAGAGTTCTACCGACTGGATTAGTCCTCAACAGAGGGATACCAGTATACATCGCTGTCTTTGCGTTTGCTTTCTGAACTCTGCCTTTACATTATTTCAACTGTGATTATATACTGTGATTGTGTTGCTAACATTTTTTTAATTAGCATTATTCCGCTGCCAACTCTATTCACCCCCCCTCTAGAGTATTACGCTTTACTATATCGTTCCTACATAAGGCGCCTAGATAACAAGATTACTTGTGACTGGAAATTCTCCATGTTCTAGTTCGATCTAATCATTAGCCTAATCCAATTTAGTATGAGTCCCTGGCCGTGGTACCCAGGGAGTCACGTCCTAGACATGATGCAAGACAAGACAAGTAGATTTGCAAAAGCAACAAGAAAGAACACCCACGATGTCTGGGGCAAGTCAAGTTAAGTCATCAAGTTATCAAGTCAAGTCAAGTCAGGAGTGCGCCACGGCGGGCCACTATCAAGATATCAACTTACAGGGGATTAATTACAGGTCGCAGGTTACAAGTTAAAAGCCACAAGCTACAAGTATCCCAACAAGTTACTGCCCAAATATCAAAGAATGCTAGCAATAATTTAAAACACAGAAATCGTGTCAAGGCGTGCCGGGTCAAACCAAGTCGTGCTGTGGACATCGAGATCTCATAGAGCAAAATCAACAAGAGAACAAAATCGAGGACCAAGGGGACACCAAGGGTTAGGAAGGGAAGCCATGGCACAGGGTGTGCCAGGCCAGGGGGCTTGAGTAAGCGGCGCCAAAAGACGCGCTCGGGAATGGTCGCAGTGCGCCAAGGGGCGCAGGGAGCCAATGGCGTAGGTGGGGCCAAGGGTGCAAGGACCGAAGGCGCAGGGGCCGATGGCGCAGGAGCCAATGGCGCGGGGGCCGATGGCGCAGGGGCCAATGGCACGGGGGCCATGGGCGCAGTGGCACAGTGGCGCAGCGGCCAATGGAGCAGCGGCACGGCGGCCGATGGCGCAGCGGCGCAGCGGCCGATGGCGCAGGGGCCAAGTGCGCCGGGGGCGCAAGCGCACAGGGACGTGTGCGCAATCGGGCAGCGGCCAGGCGCAAGGGCGCACGCGCCTGCGGGGGATGGCTGCGCGGTCAGCGTCCAGCGCTAAAGAGTGCGGCGCGGGGGAGGGCAGCTGTCACGCCCCAGTTCCGAAATACGGAGACGGACTAGGCCAGCTACTCCATATGAGGTACGTAACGTCATACGGCGATCGTGGCTGTCGAGAGACTAGGGGGTACATGCTACAATCAAGTCTCCTATGGTCCCACAGATTTCTATGTCTCAATCAATTAAGTCACATCAGCAATTAAATAAACATTAAAGATAAAGCAGTAAGGCGTCCTCGATGCTTCATCAAAATGGTCATGAGAGACTAGCTTTATAATTTAGCTATCTCAGAGAGTCAGAAGTACAAAATTATACACAGCTGCAGTATGTTTAATTACAATTATGTACTGACACAAAATATCGAGTAATCCGGCTAACAGGTGCCGGTGGCTAAACACCGCAAAAAGTATAAACAGGAGTGGTGGAGAAGAAACCCACTCGAGTCCCCGGACCGCCATGCTCCTAGTATGCACCATGGATGTCAGGAAGGAAGATCGTGTCCTCTGGCCAAACAAAACCAGCGGGGTCAGCCCCGAATAGCAAGTACCGCCAAAGGGGCACAAGAGTTAAGATTAAAAACCCAGTTAATAGAATGATTGATAATAATAATACTTATGCTACTATTATAGAGTAGCGCAACATCTTCGAACCCATATGGCACCCTTACAACCAAACAAGGACAAACGGTGCCGCATGGAGTCGGGACATGCCGTACTCTATAACTTTTACAAAAGTTAAACGGTATAAACAAGAAAATCTCCTGATCATGACTTTGGTCGATAGCCTATCGCAGCACAATATCCAACCCAACAATCAAACAAGAACATGGGTTGGATCTTGTACCATGATAGACCATGTTCCTCAGTCATTCACAGAAGTAACACTTCACAACCATAATAAGTCTTCCGTTCATAACTTCGGTCCACAGCCGGTCATAGTACGATAACCAACCCAACAATCAAACAAGAACATGGGTTGGATCACGTACCATGACAGTCCACTTCCCTCAGTTATTTACGGAAGGTAATAGGACACAAGCAAGTCGTTTTCACGGCCAATCAAGCCTACGAGTTTCTAGTGGGACGAGGTTATCCTCGCATCATGTTATTTAGAAAATCCTCAGATCGTATCTTTCCAGCAAGGCTAGCCAACCCAGGGGTTCGCGTAGACAGGTATGATTGAGCACAGGTCCCTCGTAAGGCCACCTTGCTAAAACATATAATATATAGCAGGAATTAATCGGATACAGTCATCCACTCGTTGCAGATGACACATTATCCGTGGAGACCAGCCGACGCGTCGAGACAATATCTCAAGGCGGCTGGTGTAACACGATCTCGGAATTTTTACCCTTCCCATGCATCTAGTATGTTTAGTTGCCTAATTTAACCCTAGGTGAAATCTTGGACTCACATGCTGTGGCCTGCATGATTATCCTCCTAAAGTCGTACTTTAGTACGAGTACCCCAAAGAGGATCCATGTCAATCAGTATGTCAACATGTGCTACCCTCCTTAGTGTAATGCATCATTGCAAATACGCCACGTGGAGTTACGAGTCATTTGTCGAGCATGAACAAGAAATGGGACATTCAGGTACATGTATCGGGTAGGAACACTTTGTTCTCCGGGGTCACATTAGTGCTCATATCTGATAAAATATCAAAAGCGTATGCAGAAGAGCACGTACGTGAAAAGTCACGCAGGCTCACTCAAGGCAGCGTACGTGAAAAGTCACGCAGGCTCAAGGGGAGACACGCTTCCAACAGGAAGCGTACTCAAGGCTGCGTACGCAGCGCCAAAGAGCACGCGCAGCTCAGCGTGCGCAAGCTAAGCAGCTCGGCACACTGCTCTCTGTCTTCTTCAAACAGCAAGAACACCATGGTTGAACCCAAAGCTTCAAAACATCACAACTTGGCCATCCGAACTCCAAATCCGGATTTCCAAAGTTCCATCTTGGGTGAAATGGAATTCTCTTCCACATGGAAGCATCAAAACCCACAAAACCCCAACGAAAATAGATCAAGACCAAAAAAATCCGAAAATGATTAAAACTTAGATCTACAAAAATCAAAGCTTCAAAATGGAAATTTCTAAGTTCTAAACTAGTATAGATTGAGGAGAAGAACATGTTTTGGCAAATAGTTTTGTAAGAAATCATTGACAAAATTATGGTTCCATCTCTTGAGCAAGTTGGTACTTGCCTTGGTTGGTGGAGGAAATAAATGAGAGGAAGTAAATGAGAGGAGAGAGAATAAGATGAGTTATATATAAAGATCTTGGACCCATGGGTTCATGATGAACCAAAGGGTTCATGATGAACCATTGGTGAACCAAGAATAGGTTACCCAAATGAGCCAAAACTGTAGGCCCAAATGCAAAAAATAAATTAGGAAATAATATTTTGTCGAATATTTTTGGGAAATGCATGAAGAAATACTGCATAATAAATATCGTATAAATTCAAGGTAAATATAATTTATCGGTTTACGTATTAAAATACGTATTCCAGGATTGGGGAGTGACATCTCTACCCTTCTTAAAAAAATTCCGTCCTCGAAATTCCAGCCAAGACTGGATAGTAAAATCAGGGCAAGCAAGGCACAATCATATACAAGTTAGCTATCAAAGCAGTTATTATCATACATCACAAAGTGCAAAACAAGTAGGTGCAGATAAGCATGGAATCGTGTCAATAAGGTGCAAAAATATACCTTATTAGTCAAACAAATGCGGATACCGAGATCTGATCTCGTCCTCGCACTCCCAGGTTGACTCTTCCGAAGAGTGACGGTTCCAAGAAACACGGACAAGGCTTATCGTCCGATTCTTGAGTACCTTCTCTCGCCGGTCTAAAATAGAAACGGGTTGTTCCTCGTAAGTTAGGTCGGTACCAACGACTAACTCAGAATGATCGAGGACATGACTCAGATCCGGGACATACCCACGTAATTGGGACACATAAAATACATCATGTATATTAGTCAACGAAGGCAGAAGGGCAAGTCGATAAGCCACATCACCTACCCGAGCGAGAATCTTAAAAGGACCAACGTATCTTGGACTAAGCTTTCCTCGGGTTCCAAATCTAATGATACCCCGAGTAGGCGAAATCCGCAGAAACACTTGGTCGCCAACTCTGAACTCTAGAGGCCTACGATGCTGATCTGCCCAATGACGATGTCGGTCCTGTACAACTCGAAGGCGCTCTCTGACCAACTTAACTATCTCTATAGTCTGTGTGATCATCTCTGGTCCCAACAACTTCCGTTCTCCGACGTCGTCCCATGCCAAAGGGGACCTGCACTTCCTTTCGTACAATGCTTCGAACGGGGCCATCTGAATGCTGGCCTGATAGCTGTTGTTATAGGAGAACTCCACTAGATGAAGGTGATCCTCCCAAGATCTACCAAAATCTAAGGTACATGCCCGTAGCATATCTTCTAACGTCTGAATGGTTCTTTCTGATTGCCCGTCAGTTTGTGGATGATAAGCAGTACTAAATCTTAACTTGGTTCCCAAACTTTGGTGTAAGCTCCGCCAAAAATAGGAAGTAAACCGCGTATCCCGATCTGATACTATACTAACTGGAACACCGTGCTGCCTTACTATCTGCTTCATGTCATTTCTGCTAACTGCTCAGTAGTCTGTCCAACTCGGAAGGGAAGGAAATGAGCGACCTTCGTGAGTCGATCTACTATTACCTAGACTGCATTCTTACCAGTCGGGGATCTAGGTTAATCGGTCACAAAATTCATCGTGATGTGCTCCCATTTCCATTCTGGGATAGGAAGCGGCTGTAGCAACCCTGCTGGTCTCTGCTGCTCGGCTTTCACATGCTGACATACCAGACACTTGGATACAAATCTCGCTATCTCTCTTTTCATGCCATTCCACCAAAAGTACTGCCTGATATCTCGATACATCTTCGTTCCTCCTGGATGAATGGAGTAAATAGAACTATGAGCTTCGGACATAACTTCTTGCCGAAGGTCTCCACTCGGTACACAGAGTCTGTTTCCAAACCTGAGCGTACCATCTTCATGAATCACTAACTCCTTTCGACGGCCTTATTCACAATCCGACCGCAACTTCTGAATCTGTGGATCTCCTGCTTGTGCTGCCCTTATCCTCTCTACTAAGGTTGACTGAATCTGCATACTGGTCATTCTTCCTATATCCCTTGGCAAAACTACTTCGATTCTCATACTCTGAAGGTCTTCTAAAATATGCTTCTGCGAGGTCAAGATAAAGGCATTGTCTCTCCTACTCAGTGCATCTGCAACTATATTCGCCTTGCCTGGATGATACTGAAGATCTAAGTCAAAATCCTTCAGTAGTTCTAACCATCTTCTTTGCCTCATGTTCAAATCTCACTGCATGAATACGTATTTCAAACTCTTACGATCAGTATAGATCTCTACCCGATCTCCGTATAAATAATGCCTCCACAACTTGAGTGAAAACACCACAGCTGCTAACTCTAAATCGTGAGTCGGGTAATTCTTTTCATGGTCTCAAAGCTGTCGAGACGCATATGCTATCACCTTTCCGTGCTGTATCAATACACATCCAAGACCCTTCCCGGATGCGTCATAATATACTGTAAAGCCTCCCGCTCCTACTGGAAGCGTCAAGATCGGGGCTGAGATCAATCTCTTCTTCAATTCTTCAAATGATGCCTGACAGCTAGCTGACCAAACAAACTCTACGTCCTTGTGCGTCAAACGCGTTAAGGGCATAGAGATCTTGGCAAAGTCTGCCACGAACCTTCTGTAGTAACCAGCTAATCCTAAGAAACTTCGCACTTCTGCAACCGTTCTCGGGACTGGCCAATGCTCTACGGCCTCAATCTTCTTCGGATCCACTGACACTCCTGCCCCGGAAATCACATGCCCCAGGAACGAGATGTGATCTAACCAGAATTCACACTTGTCGAGCTTCGCATAAAGTTGATGCTCCCTCAATGTCTGTAAGACAGTCCTAAGATGTTTCTCATGCTCCTCTTCACTGCTGAAATAGACAAGAATGTCATCTATGAACACCACCACAAATTTATCCAAATACGGCAGAAAGATGCGGTTCATTAAATCCATAAATACTGCGGGGGCGTTGGTTAGTCCAAAGGGCATTACTAAAAACTCATAATGCCCATATCTAGATCTGAATGCTGTCTTCGGTATGTCTTGCTTCCGGACTCTTACTTGATAGTATCCTGACCGAAGATCGATCTTGGAAAAGACGCTGGCCTTGCCCAACTGGTCAAACAGGTCATCAATCCTTGGTAGTGGGTACTTATTCTTCACTGTTACTGCATTCAGCTTGCGGTAGTCGATGCACATCCTCGTCGACCCATCCTTCTTGGGAACTAGAATCACTGGCGCGGCCCAGGGTGATTTACTGTCTCGGATGAATCCCTTAGACTTCAACTCTTCTTCATGTTGATACAACTTATCATGTTCTGACGGCGACATTCTGTAAACTCTGTCTGCAAAAGGCCTCGTTCCAGGGTTCAACTCATTGCTAAATTCTACCTCTCTGACTGGGGGTATCCCTGGGAGCTCATCAGGGAAGACATCGAGAAAATCTTCAACCACTCTCGGAATCTGTCCGGGCTCTGACACTGCTGCTGAGATGACGCCTCCGGCCTGATTCTTCAAGGTTCGAGCAAAAATGAACTGCTCCATCCCGGGAATGCTGAATATGACCCTACCTCCTCTACAATCAATTGTCGCATGACTGTCTCTCAACCAGTCCATGCCAAGAACGACATCAAAATTCTCTATAGGGAATTCAATCAATGATGCGGGCAGTAAATGCCCATACACCTCCACCGGACATGAAAAGTGCACTCTGTTAACTTCTATGAGCCCATTGCCGGTGAGTATATCCATCCTCTCCGACAATGCCTCAAACTCTAATCCAATCCGTGTAGCATATTGTGCAGAGATAAATGAATGAGTAGCACCTGAATCAAATAATGCTACAGCGAAAAATAAGGTGATGGGAATTTTACCTGCCACCACGTCACTAGACGCTAGAGCCTCTTCCAAGGATAATATGAGAGCCTGTCCCTGGCCCCGCTGAGCTCCTTATTGCGGCCTTCCTCGACCATGCTGTTGCTGCCTCTGAGGGCCTTCGGCTTCCTGTGCCTGGCGGAACATCTGAGCCTGCGTTGGTAGACGCTAGGCTAGGGGCCTTAATTACTGCTAATACTAGCCCTCCACTCGGGGTTGCCACCGGAGCTGGCAATGCTGGAAACTACTGAGCTAGCCCTCCTGGCCTCTGTATCACAGGACAAGTAGAGATACGGTGGTCTGAACTACCACATCTCAAGCATAAGCCATTCGCTGACCGGCACACCTCCCTCGTGTGCCCTGCCTTTCCACAGAATATACAGCCCTGGGGTGCTTCCTGATGCTGTTGTTGGTTCCTCGGCTGCTGATGCCGAACTGGCACTGTATTAGTTGACACGGCCGTCCTCCGCGACGCTCCTGCATCATGAATACGTACACCGGGTGCGGGTGCCGATGTTCGCTGTATTGCTCCTCCTCCAACCTGGGAATGAGATCTCTTATGACCTCATGTCCTCGATGCCAACCTCTGCTGGGTAAGCTCGTGCCTCCGAGCGGCCGTCAAAACAGCATCAAATGTCTGGTAGTCGTGTCCTTCCACAAGCTGTAATAGTTCCAAACGAAGTCCCTGCTGGAACCTCGTAGCTTTCTCTGGCTCCGTTGCCACCATTGCTGGTGCGAAACGGCACAATCTGCAGAACTCTGCTGCATACCCATTTACGGTCTTGCCTGCTTGCTTGAGACTGATAAACTTCTGCTGGAGCTTATATCGAGCTACTACGCCAAAATACTTGGCCTTGAATCTGTCACTGAAGGTGGTCCAACGAACAGGGCATCTTGCACCAACTTCTTCTGATGCCCACCAGTCGCGGGCAAGATCCTAAAGTACCAGTTTGACCTGATCAACCTTCTCATCATCTGGAACCCTGGCTGCCACAAGAATGGCTTCGATGTCTGGAATCCAGGCATCCGCAGTGATGGCATCCTCTGTGCCATCAAAATACCTCAGGTTCAAGCGACGAAACCTTCCTGATGCTCCCGAGTCAGCCCCGACACTCCTCTCAAGAGCTAACTGAATCCCTTGGTTCAGCAACATGTTCTGCTCTTGCTGCCGAGTCTGTTGCTGTTGGTTAGTGACAAAAAACCCCCGGATGATCTCCAGGAGTGCTACGGCGTCTGGTACTGCCGTCGCTGCTGGTACTGCGGGAGTTTCAATAACCTGCAGCTGTACTGCCTCTGGTTCCATTTCTGCTCGTGTCTGTCCTGGGGAAGGTTCTCTCCCCTGCTGGCGCCCAGTCGAGCCATGCTCTCGCTGCTCTTCCTCATGGGCCTCACCCGCTACTGAGAATGAAGCACCCCTATAGAGAAAGATATAAGATTATCAAGTCCGAACGAGGAAGATTTCGAGGATGCAAGTCAGGTTAGAGATCAAGGCAAGGACAGAGAATTCAAAACAGAATTTCAAGGGGAATAAGTTTTGATTGAGACTCCTAATAATTCGCAATACCCCACAAGTCTAAAAAAGAGACCTGTATGGGCCACCACTTAAAACCTTGTCACGCCCCAGTACCGAAATACGGGGACGGACTAGGCCAGCTACTCCATATGAGATACGTAATGTCATACGGCGATCATAGCTGTCGAGAGACTAGGGGGTACATGCTACAATCAAGTCTCCTATGGTCCCACAGAGTTCTATGTCTCAATCAATCAAGTCACATCAGCAATTAAATGAACATTAAAGATAAAGCAGTAAGGCGTCCCCGACGCTTCATCAAAATGGTCATGAGAGACTAGCTTTATAATTTAGCTATCTCAGAGAGTCAGAAGTACAAAATTATACACAGCTACAGTCTATTTAATTACAATTATGTACTGACACAAAATATCGAGTAATCTGGCTAACAGGTGCCGGTGGCTAAACGCCACAAAAAGTATAAGCAGGAGTGGTGGAGAAGAAACCCACTCGAGTCCCCGGACCGCCATGCTCCTAGTATGCACCATGGATGTCAGGAAGGAAGATCGTGTCCTCTGGCTCCGCTACGAGATCTGGCCAAACAAAACCAGCGGGGTCAGACCCGAATAGCAAGTACCGCCAAAGGGGCACAAGAGTTAAGATTAAAAACCCAGTTAATAGAATGATTGATAATAGTAATACTTATGCTACTATTATAGAGTAGCGCAACATCTTCGAACCCATATGGCACCCTTACAACCAAACAAGGACAAAAGGTACCGCATGGAGTCGGGACATGCCGTACTCTATAACTTTCACATAAGTTAAACGGTATAAACAAGAAAATCTCCTGATCATGACTTTGGTCGATAGCCTATCGCAGCACAATATCCAACCCAACAATCAAACAAGAACATGGGTTGGATCTTGTACCATGATAGACCATATTCCTCAGTTATTCACAGAAGTAATACTTCACAACCATAATAAGTCTTCCGTTCATAACTTCGGTCCACAGCCGGTCATAGTACGATAACCAACCCAACAATCAAACAAGAACATGGGTTGGATCACATACCATGACAGTCCGCTTCCCTCAGTTATTCACGGAAGGTAATAGGACACAAGTAAGTCATTTTCACGGCCAATCAAGCCTACGAGTTTCTAGTGGGATGAGGTTATCCTCGCATCATGTTATTTAGAAAATCCTCAGATCGTATCTTTCCAACAAGGCTAGCCAACCCAGGTGTTCGCGTAGACAGGTATGATTGAGCACAGGTCCCTCGTAAGGCCACCTTGCTAAAACATATAATATATAGCAGGAATTAATCGGATACAGTCATCCACTCGTTGCAGATGACACAGTATCTGTGGAGACCAGCCGGCGCGTCGAGACAATATCTCAAGGCGGCTGGTGTAACACGATCTCGGGATTTTTGCCCTCCCCATGCATCTAGTATGTTTAGTTGCCTAATTTAACCCTAGGTGAAATCTTGGACTCACATGCTGTGGCCTGCATGATTATCCTCCTAAAGTCGTACTTTAGTACGAGTACCCCAAAGAGGATCCATGTCAATCAGTGTGTCAACATGTGCTACCCTCCTTAGTGTAATGCATCATTGCAAATACGCCACGTGGAGTTACGAGTCATTTGTCGAGCATGAACAAGAACTGGGACATTCAAGTACATGTATCGGGTAGGAACACTTTGTTCTCCGGGGTCACATTAGTGCTCATATCATGCTCGGGACAAAAGGCGTAAGGATATAAAATGGGCCTATAATATCTGATAAAATATCAAAAGCGTACGCACAAGAGCACGCACGTGAAAAGTCACGCAGGCTCACTCAAGGCAGCATACGTAAAAAGTCACGCAGGCTCAATCAAGGCAGCGTACGTAAAAAGTCACGCAGGCTCACTCAAGGCAGCGTACGTAAAAAGTCACGCAGGCTCAAGGGAAGACACGCTTCCAACAGGAAGCGTACTCAAGGCTGCGTACGCAGTGCCAAAGAGCGCGTGCAGCTCAGCGTGCGCAAGCTAAGCAGCTCGGCACACTGCTCTCTGTCTTCTCCAAACAGCAAGAACACCATGGTTGAACCCAAAGCTTCAAAACATCACAACTTGGCCATCCGAACTCCAAATTCGGATTTCCAAAGTTCCATCTTGGGTAAAATGGAATTCTCTTCCACATGGAAGCATCAAAACCTACAAAACCCCAACGAAAATAGATCAAGACCAAGGAAATCCAAAAATAATTAAAACTTAGATCTACAAAACTCAAAGCTTCTAAATAGAAATTTCCAAGTTCTAAACTAGTATAGATTGAGGAGAAGAACATGTTTTGGCAAATAGTTTTGTAAGAAATCATTGACAAAATTATGGTTCCATCTCTTGAGCAAGTTGGTACTTGCCTTGGTTGGTGGAGAAAATAAATGAGAGAAAGTAAATGAGAGGAGAGAGAATGAGATGAGTTATATATAAAGATCTTGAACCCATGGGTTCATGATGAACCATTGGTGAACCAAGAATAGGTTACCCAAATGAGCCAAAACTGTAGGCCCAAATGCAGAAAATAAATTAGGAAATAATATTTTGTCGAATATTTTTGGGAAATGCATGAAAAAATACTGCATAATAAATATCGTATAAATTCAAGGTAAATATAATTTATCGGTTTACGTATTAAAATACGTATTCCAGGATTGGGGAGTGACAGCAGCACTGCACTAAACAGTGCGGCTGGAGGGGTCTTCTTCTCCATTGTTGAGAAGGAGCTCCAATGGGTTCCAAAACTTCAAAATGCCACAACTTAGCCATCTCAACTCCAAATTCGGATTTCTAAAGTTCTATCTTGGGTGAAATTTGATTCTCCCCAACTTAGGAACATCAAAACCCACAAAAATCCAACTTAAATAGATCAAAACCATGTAAATCCGAAAATAGTTTAAACTTAGATCTAGAACAATGGAGACTCCAAATCACAAAATGCCAAGTTCTAATGTTGTTCCCCATGACCTAATCTAGCTAATGGCCAAATAAAATATGATGCTTATTTGTTGGCAAGGTGCACTTGTCTATGGTGTTGGTGGAGGAATGAGGAAGAAGAAGATAGAGAAATTATGGAGGAGAGAGAAAGGTTGGTAGGG
This sequence comes from Iris pallida, assembly GCA_029216955.1. Classification (NCBI taxonomy): domain Eukaryota; kingdom Viridiplantae; phylum Streptophyta; class Magnoliopsida; order Asparagales; family Iridaceae; genus Iris; species Iris pallida. The sequence goes on from JANAVB010004998.1 coordinate 9,034,672, forward strand.
ATTTAATGAGGGTGGTTATGGTGGAATGGGGGTGGAGTATAGCTATGGTGTTCAAATGCATATTAAACCAAACCGAACCAATTAAAACCGAGCCGAGCCGAAACCCAAAATACGAGAAAACCCAAAATTCCACAAGTCGAGAAAAATAAAAATACATGCCAAAATCCGACTATAAGCATGAATACGAAATACGGGAAAATGAGGGTGACACATGAGCAAGGGCAAGTTCGATGCAAAGTGGGAAGGGCCTTACATCGTGAGCAAAGTCTTCTCAAATGGAACCTATCAACTCACAGAGCTAGACGGTCGAGTTGCAATGATGCCTATCAATGGCAAGTTTCTCAAAAAGTATTATGTATAAATGTAAAAGACATTGCTTGTAATCATCAGACAAGTTCATAAATAAAATTTAATTTAATTTTATCATGAACGATAGTACATAATATCAAGGAAGGTCACTATCATCCTTCTCAAAATGGGGACGCGGGCCACTGCCATCCTTATCAAAGACATAATCGGCAAAAGAGTTGAGAACATTCTTGCTCGAACCCACCAGAAACTTGCAAGCAGCCATCCTCATGGCCTCTTCTTCTTCAGTCTTTCCTGGTTCAAGAAGGAAGTCCAAGATGTCCTTTGGCGGCTTGGGTGCAGATGAACCTTCGCCTGCCTCTGTCTGCTTTGGCTGGGCCGGTTCGACTGGACGTTCTTCAGTAATCGCTTCAACCTTTGAGGCGATCTCAGCCTTCTTGGATATATCTCCAGACGACATCTTTATGTTGAAAAGTGAAAGTGATTATTCCCTCTGATTTTATGTTCTATTTATAGACAGAGATTCGTAAGGCAATGAAGCGACACATACATCAGACGGTTCGCCTGTTCATCCATTCATCAGACGGTTCACCCGTTCATCCATATATCCGACGGTATACCCGTTCATCATATTCATCTGACGGTTCGCCCGTTCATCCATTCATCAGGCGGTTCACCCATTCATCCATATATCCGACGGTTCGTCCGTTCATCATATTCATCTGACGGTTCGCCTGTTCATCATATTCATCTGACGGTTCGCCCGTTCATCATATTCATTTGACGGTCCACCCGTTTATTATATTCATCCGACGGTTCACCCGTTCATCACATACATCCGACGGTTCACCCGTTCATCATATTCATCTGACGGTTCGTCCGTTCATTATATTTGCTTGACGGTTCACCCGTTCATTTCATTCACCCGACGGTTCACCCGTTCAATTTATTTGACGGTTCATCCGTTCATCCCGACGATTCATTTTGTTTATTTATTTCGTTCACATATTTTGACGAATCATCCATTTCGTTCATATCAGCAACTTGTCATCTTTGATTAAGTTGTCTACTGAAATAATGATATTCAATAAATTATATTCTGCCATGTCCATATTACCTCTGAGTAGATATAATTGAATATAATTATTTTCTAAAATTAAGAAATATACCATATCCTGCACCTCTGAATATATTTTCTATCGCTATTATTTATATCTGAATAAGATATGCAATGAATAATAGAGCCACCAAGAAAATATCTTTTTATTGATCAAAATTTAAAGACATTACAAAATTACATATCACAAAAATCAAAAATACAAAGAGTCTTTCTCATTCCGCTGGCGGGGTCATCAAGTTAGTCATTTGCTGCTTTAAAGATTGCAGTCGCTCCTCACGAGGGTCCATCACTCGCTTTCTAGCTTCCTCCATCCCAGACTTATCGTCGAAAGATGGCATGGTTACTATTCTGCAAGAGATTTCATCTTGATGAGTTGCGACATACTCATCTCTTTCCTGAGTCAGAGCGTTCAGTTGTTGAACTGCAGCCTGGTGTTGTGTGGTCTCATCCTCCAGAGTAAGCTGAACAAGTCTCAGCTCTTCTTGAAGATGGACCGATTCTACTTGCAGCTCAGCGACTTTCCTCTCCTTCTCTTCAGCAACAGATGCTATTGTTTTCACTTGGGAATTATACTCAGCAGACTTAGTAGAAAAAGTATCCAAGAGAACTTGGAGGTCAACCTTCACAACTGCAACTTCTTGTGACATCTTCTCAAATTCAGCCTGTACCAAGAGCTCTATCTCCCCTCTATTAAGCTCTTTGTAAATCTTAACCGATGCCTCCAGCTCATCTAGTACATGTTCAAGGAAAATGGCCTAAGCTTCGTCGCCTTGATTATGGATAGCATTGATCAAATAGGAGGTTGGACCTCTAACTGTTGAGAAACCAGCATTTTCTTTCTCTATCACCCTGTCTACTAAGGGTCTCAACGAATTAAAAAAAAGGTTGCTGAAGGAGCTAATGATAAATCGGTTAGTAGCCAGAGCACCAGGAGTAGCAGCTACTCCCATAGACGTCGAAGCAGCAGCAGGTGTCTGTGAAGATAGACGTTCAGTTTCTTTCCTTTGAGTAGAGGGCTCTTTAGACAGAGGAGCCATCGTAGAGCTAGCTGCCCCTCCCAGATGTTCTTCTGCAAAATCAAATGAACCTTATCATTGATTGTTGTTGTCATCAGCAACTAATTAAAAAGGATTAAAAGAAAAAGGCAATCTTACCATGACTTGGTCCAGTAACAAGTCTGTTATCTGTTGGCACAGATTCCAATCTAGCAGAAGTAGCCTCAGATATTACTGCCTGGCTACTACCTGCCTCAGAGCCACCCGAAAAATATCGGCTACCACTAGCTATAGTCGTTATTGGCACTATGTATGTGCATGCGGGAGGAACTGGGGAAGATTCAAGTTCTGTATGGATAAAAATATAGATGTCAGCTATTGAATCTATGAAAAGAAGGTTGATAAAATCATTTAATACCTTTGGGATCAGCAGGAGTAGTTTCTGCAGGTGCTACTTCTTCACACGTATTCCTTTCTGGAGACACATGCACCTCAACATCCTCTTCAGGATTCAGCGTGTCATCAACCGCTTTCGAGGATACATGGACATTAGCATCCTCTTCTGGATTTAAAGTATCATCAACAGCTTCTGTTGATGTGTTTTCATTACTCACACTGTCCTCCGGTGCTTCTTTGCTGTCAGTTAGGAGGGCCGGATTTACATCATCCTGCAGGCCGAAGTTGCAGTCATTCAATGCTTCAATCATTAAACGATCTTCTTCTTCACGGAGTGTTCCTGGTGTAGCAGGGAGCTATATGGTCTCCACTGCCAGTGAAGAAGATCGCAAAACTTTATTCTCTCTCTCCATAATGTCTTCCCTGGGCTCTACAGCCTCATCTCTCTGTTCTGGACTAGGAGTTTCCTGCCTGGGTTCAGGGACAGAAGTGGAAGATGACATTGTAACTCCGGCAATAGCACTAGCTACGACCGATGACATAGGTCGAGGAGTGACTACCTTCTTTCTCCGGAGGACTAACTTCTTTCTATGTAGAGGTCTCTCTGGACTCTCTATATATATAACATTGTCTTTCCTTCGGATGGAGGTCGAGGTCGCTGCCTCTTCTCTCTGGGTTGATTCGGCCTGTTGCCAAGATTGTGATCGGGTCGTCACCCTTTCTGATGGTTCCAAGATAAGTTTCTTCTTCGCAACTGGAGAAGAAGGTTCTTCTCTCTTTCTCTTCCTCTCCTTGGCAGGAGATTTGACAACTTTTAAAGAGATACGCAATGGCTCGTTGACTTCTTCTGGGAAGTTGGCCTCCCTAGAAGCGTCCAACGGCGCATCGGCCGGTTCACGTTCTTTTTCGTTGCCAGGAGCCACCATAACAGTTGTTCCCTTCCTTAATCTAGTCGTCATCGCAAAGCTATCGGCAAGACTGAAATTCTCAGCAAAGGTGTTTACCGATGTGTAGAAGATGGAATATGTGTACAGCATCCGCGGGCCGTGGTCGCTTTTCGTCGGTATCGAGAACATTGTTCTTGTGTCTCGAGCGTTATAATAAGCCCAAGCCCGGGCACCATCGATCAAATAACCTTGTCCTTGCAGACACGTTATTGCGTTACCCACGTGGAACTGGTCGTAGCCGAATTGACGAGCAAATCGGCTTGGAAGATATGGTTCTAAGTAACATTTATCTTCAAATCTATAAACCAAGTGCGACGGCCTAATCGTCCTCAGCCATTCAAATACTGCACGACCCAAAGGCTGCCTCCCAAGATCAACCAGATTTGTAGACATATATTCATAACCAGTCGGAGGGGGAACACAGTAGAAATTCTACCCTTTTCCGAGATTCAGTTCTCGTCTGCAATCTCTTAGGCTGGTATAAATCCATTTGCTTCTTGAGAATCTCCGCAAGAAGCTTCTGCTGACCGTCCCCATATCGGGGTTCATCAATGAAGAATGGTGCAGAAGGAACCATCCGAATAAATAAGTGTAGGGAACCTCCAGCCGAGGGAAGTTCCCTTTCTCTCCTTTCCTCTTGAGTATTGAATCAACAAAAAGAAGAAGACCCGCGTTCACTCGGCAGGTCATCGTCGATAGCAGATCTATCCGGTAGCCAAAGACTAGACGGACGGCAGCAAAGAGCACACCGCGATGGAAGCGATCTATGGCACTTGCTCCGGGTACGATGAATCGTCGGAGCCAATATGTGAGGAAACCCGCCAGTTGGGCTTCCTTTGATATGGGCCTATAGCCCATTCTCATAAAACTTTCAATAAAATCTCCTATCTTGAAAGGAGGGTATTGAAGTTCGTCATCAACTTTGATGTCCATTTCCTTGTTTTCCTCCATCAGTCCTATCACCTCACTATGGCTGAGTGGTTTGAAGAAGGTAGGATTGTACGTATCGTGATCCTTAGTCTTCTTCTCGATGATGTGCTTGAGGAAGAGATAGGGCAACCACTTTGACGAGTAGCAAGTACCAGAAGAACCACTCTTGTAATACATGGAGCAGATCTTATAGTGGCACAGCAATTCTTCAAAAATAGCCACCATCTCAGCATTCTTTCGATGAAGTCAGTCCAACTCGTCATTTGTGGGAACAAATTCTTCATAGGGGAAGTCTCCCATTGGTAATCTTGAGATATACTTTATCTCATGAAGAGCTAGTCCAATCTCTCCACAGGGTGTCATGAAAGTCCCTGTCCTAAAATTGTACCTCTCTGCCAAAGCGAAAAATAGATGAGGGTTAGGGTGGAATCCATATACGGTAGAGTATACCGCCTGGTACAGCTCAATCTCTTTGAGCTTCTCTTCGAACTGAACCAATATCCAATTGGTTATGCAGTTCCATCTTTTGTTATCTGGGTTCACCAGACCTGTCAACCGGATGTCCTTATCCGGGTATCTTCCCTCAACCTTTGCAAATTTATTTGCAAAGATCGGTGTTCTAACTGGCAGCAGTAAGGAGGAATTCTACGGTGGGATACAGCCATGCTTCAATCCTCTGAGCAAGGAGCTGTGACGCTCAGAGGAGCTATAGAACATATCCTTGTGATTCGGTCCTTTCTTCACACAAATATTTCCTGTTCTGGCTTGCTGGAGAGGAGTAATATCCCAGTCCATCCTCCTGGGATAGCTCGCATGAGCATAGCGGGATAGAGGGAGACACCTGGCAATGTCTGGTAACAATATCCTCTTCTCACCTCTCTGAAAGAGTCATTGTTCGACACGAGGTCTCGGCTGAGAACTCTTATCGAGAGCCTCACCGAACAGAAACAGGGGTTTCTTATGAGTAATGGCATCGGCAGTCTGCAGAGGCTGCCCGTTCATCAGACTCAATAAAGTTTCGTTGTCCTGTGCTACTAAGAGGGCTTGACGGGAAGATGGCAGAGCATATTGGGGAAATATTACATGGGAAAAATCTTCCTTAAACTCTGGTTCAGCAAGGGTCCCTGCAGAGATTTTATAATCTGGGTCTTCTCTGATGTTAACTGTATCAAACAGAAAGACAGAATTCAGTATATGCAAAATCAAAGATTTTGTCCAAAAAAAATCAGCAAATTGCGCAAGCATCAGATTGCGCTGTCTGTAAAACATCAAATTGTGCAACAACAGCTTCTATGCACAAACTGTCCAGTTGCGCCAACATATTCACTTGTACAAGCTATCAGATTGCGCTAACAAGCTTGCGCAAGGCAACATTTTGCGCTGGACAGACTTGCACAAACCGATAGAATGCGCTGACTTTTGCCAGCGCTTTCCAACCGATTGTGCAAGAAAATAGTCTTCATAAAAATGAAAACTATTGGGTTTGTGCAACCGAAACCCTAAACAGGGCGGCACAATATAACCAAATCTCTAAAAAGAGATAGGTTTGGAGATTCAATCATGTAGAAGAACCCTAAAAAGGGTTTTTTATCGAGGGACTACCTTGCAGTGCGGGATGACCGACTTCGTGTCGTAAAATGTGCGACGCAGCCCGAGTTAAAGACTCGGTGGGGGCTCTGCCCTTATCGGCGGCAGAACGCTTCGGAGCCATTGAAGTCGACGGAGAAGAAGGAAAAGAGTCGGAGTGGGCTCGGGAATTTTCTCTCTTGAATAAAGTGGAAACAAGTAAAGAACAACAGAAAGAACAAAGAGAACTATTTATAGTTTTTCGAAAGTAAACAGACGCCTCAGATTGCGTCGAAGAAATAGGAACTAATTCCTCCAATTGCACAGACAGGGCATTACTTGCGCAACTTGATTTTAAAATCAAAATTCAAAGTATTTCGAAGCTTTGACTATTTTCAAACTTCAAAAACTTTGAAGGGGGTCTTGTAGGTCCTAAAAATCAAGTTGCACCCATCAAAGAAGTCGTAAAAATCAAATTGTGCACTCTTCAATTGAACTGCACAGGAGACAGATTGTGCCACAACTCAACTGCACAGGCTGAACTGCGCACACATCCAAGCGCACAAGCTGACGTGGCCTTGTCATCATTATTTGACAGAGAATCAGATCTTCTGACAGCTGACAGCACGGAGAACGAGAAAACTGTTCGTTTATCATACAGCACAGCGCTCGAGGATAGCTGTACATGCAGCACAATCTGCCAGACTCTCTACAGCGCAATTCAGTCGAGCGCAATCTGAAGACAGCGCAGTTAATATGGCGCACTCCATCAAGACAACTAATAATTTACACGTGGCCTACATGCCATCAATTACTCACCATGTGGCAACCGTCTGTACACGATCAAGCGTATTCCAATCAAACAATGCCACGCGTCACATACAGGTGGTCTACGATCGAGTAACTGTCTGCGTAGTTCATGGCTTGCGCAATCCAAAGTCTGCACAATCCATCCTGTACAATTCAGAATAACTAAAAGTTAGTTATTTCCAGAACTCTATAAATAGAGTTTCAAGTCTTCATTATACACATTCAAGTCATCACCAGAGATCAGGAGTTCTTGCCAAAGTGCTGCTGCAATCTTCAGAGGCTACCGTCTTCAAAGTTCACATCGTCCAAGGAATAAAGCGATCGTCATTCAGATCGAATTCCTATAGTTGTACTTTCCCAGAATTCTTGTAATCTTCTTACAAAGTTTGTGAAATAAAGATCAAGTTTTGTTTTTGCAAACAAGAATCTTTCAAGTTGGTGATCTGGTCTCAGCAGTGAGAAGACCAATGGTCATGACGCATAAGACAAAAGGAAAATTTTAGCCTAAATAAAAAGTTCCTTTCGTTATAGAATCAGTGTATTCTAACGGTACGTATCGACTAATCAAGCCTGATGGTGACTTGCTCATGATGTCGATCAACAATAAGTTCCTGAAGAAATATTATGTGTAACCTTCATGAACAGCGTTCACATATACCATGTTTCAATCATGTAAATATACAGTACAATGTTTATGTGATTCAAAAAAATTATCTAACTATTATCCGTATTTCAAGAGTCTTGAATATGCCATGGATAATAGGTCTTTTAAAAAGATTCTCCAGTGGAATTATCTCCGGTTTGGACTCTGCCCAAACTCGGTCTGACAAAAATAAGTCACGTCCATATTACCTCTGAACTATTTTTCGATAATTATTTCCCCAGTGGGATAATTAAGAAACATTTTGCTACGTCCATATAACCTCAGAGCAAAGCCTTCATCAAAGATAATCACATCCATATTACCTCTGAATTATCCACTCCTACCTAATATTATATATCCTTCCACGTCCATATTACCTCTGGTCAGATATAGAACATTCTCTGCTATTATGTCCATATTACCTCTATTAGCAGCTTCTTTCAACTTAATATCTATATTCAAGAACCTTGAATATAAAACGAATAATAAGCCCACATCAAATTCCCCAGCGGAATAACCACCAGAAATATCCTTACTACGTCTACATCACCTCTAGTTCTGATTTCACAAGCTTCATTCATGAGTTTTAAAAGCCAAAAGATTCTTTATTAAAAATGTCTATCAGAAGACGGAGAAAAGAAAAAGATACAAGAGTCTTGACGGCTAAAAGAGACAGTTACAAACAAAAGACTTAAGGGATACACAATCGATTGATGCTATCCCTCAGAGCCTTGATTTCAGCTTGAGATTTGACGGTGGCGCGACGACATGTTTCTTCCTGCCGAGCAGCTTCATCCTCAAAAGGAATCAGTTTTATATGCTTCTTTTCCAACTTCACCAGTTGAGCCTTTAACTGGTCTGAAGTTGTGGCAGTCGCAGCAGCCTGAACCACTTAGTCTTCCTGCTCAGATGCAACTGTTCGCCAGTCAGCCTCGAGCTGAGCAATATCTTCATGAAGCTGTGCAATATGGTTATACTTTTCAGCGTTCTGGATGGCCAGCTTATTCTTTGAGGCAATACGAGCCCTACCAGCAGCATCAAACTGTTCATACTGATCAGCCAGCTCGCTGATCTCTTTAGCCAGAGCCTCCTTCCTCACCTGGAAAGTAGCTTTCTCCTCCTCAATAGCTACAATCAGAGCCACGTCCTCCTTAAGAAATGATGATGTTGGGCTTCGCTGACTGACCTTTCGGAGTTTGGCAACTTGATTTTCCAGGTCAGCCATGACCTTCCTTAAAGCATTTGCTCACTTTTCATAGCCAGCAATGCTTTCAAGAGCTGGCACCTAGCATTCAGCGACAGCCTTCATAGGCCCGAAGGTGGCATTTTTGTTCAAAACTCCAAGAAGCTTTACTTTTAATACGGAGTAGAAAGCTCTTATGACTTCCTGAGCCATCTCATCATCTTCAGAAGAGGTCGTTGGAGATGAAGCTTGATGAGGATCTTCTATCCTAGGAAGAGCTACTTGGGAGGAAGCTAAACCTGACAAATAAAGCAATACACAAATCAGTAACAAAAAAACTTACTTAAAGAAGGAGTTGTAATTTCATACCTCCTGCCGGCTCAGCATCAATTGGAACCGGAGAAATGAGAGCAAACCCAGGTCGCTCACTGTCAACATTTGCCAAAGCAGCATCAGGCTGCTCGCCTTCCACAGTCCCAGCTAGACCCGAAGCAAATTTAATAATGGCCGCCTCAACAGGCCGATCAAGAACTTTTTCAGTAACCGATGTCGGTTTACTGGAAGATCCAAGGGCAGCTTCCTGTCTAGCCCTAGTATCTGGAGCAACCTCTGTGCTTTGTTCCCTTTCCTTGTCTACAAGGGAATATACGATGGAAGTCAGCCTCACAAATTGTACGCAAAATTGAAGTCAGAAAATCTCATCCGAATAAATGTACAAGAATGACATACCCAGAGGAGGGTGAGCTGATTGGACTTGATTTTCATCCAAGTCTTTCATCATAGCTCCTATCGCAGACATATCCTCCAAAGAAATTTCATAGAAGGGACTAGCTTTCTGATCGCCATCATGGTCTGGGCCTTCGCCCTGATCATCGCTTTGCTTAAGCCTTACAACTGAAGAAGACCCGCCTTCATCCATCGGTTGAGGACGAGCAGGGGAAACATATGTTATGTCCACCTCTTCAGACGAAGAAGCACTTGTCGCAGTCGTGACTTCAATGTCCTGCATAAAGGACAAACGCAATGGTCAGAAAGCTTCTAACGTTTTGACCAAAACGGTTATGGAGTCTAGGAAGGGATCTACCTTACGAATGGTAACGGCCCGCGACGCCGTTCTACCCCTCCCGGTCTGCTGGAAAGATCTTCGGAAAGGAGGTGAGCCGGCGCTCACATTTATGACCTTCTTTCTCCCTCGGGAGACAACAACCTTCTTCCTTTTGGACCGTGGAACCAGCTCAGTAGAAGCTTTCCTCTTATGAGGAATATCAGGAAGAGGTTCTTCAGTATCCTCTCTCTGAGGTGATGCAACAACAGGCTCCTCAAGAACAACTCTCTGCTGTGGCGATGCAGCCGGCTCAGCTGAGGGTGCGATGCCTTCCTTTCTGTGACCCCCTATTGTGCGCATTCGTCCTATATCAGCAAGAGTGGCGGCAAGCCTTGTCTCCGATATTAAACTCTGCTTACGGTCATACCGAGAATGAAGGGTATTGACCTGAATATAGAACTTGGCAGCAACAAAGAGCATATGGGTTTCAGGCTTATCATCTGACAGGGTAAAAATTGCCCCCGTACATCCAGTATTATAGTAGCCCCATGCATGTGCCCCGTCAATCAGGCTTCCTATCGACTGTAGATGGGGGCTGGGATTGTCCAAGAGAAGCAGGCTGTAGCCGAACTGCCGTGTAAAATGACTCGGCAGATAAAGTTCCAAAAAAGTGTGGTTCCTATTCCTGAGCACCATATAGGAAGGCCTGGTGGACTGGAGCCAACGAAACACCCCAATAGGAAGGCTAGTAGTGAGTGCTCCCTCATCTACTAGAGTGTCTCATGTACGGCCATTACCAGACAGAGGCGACACTCTGAAGAATTCATAATTCTGTAGGAAACTCAAAGCCTTCCTGCAAACAGGCACCCATGTGACGGTCCAATTTGCATCTTTGAATCTCCGAAGAAAGGCATCTCCCGCCAAATAGTCTGCCATCAGCCCGACATTTATTAATCTGGGACAGTGCAGCACCAGCCATCCCATCATATAATAAAAGGAAAATTTAGTCCTGGCTAAATCCTTTCTGCCATCGGGTGTCATCGTGTTAACAACGAAGTATCGTAAGCCTCGTTGGATGGTACAGACCATCGCAGGAAGCAGGGCAAGCTGGCATCCAAATGCCAGCTTTACAGCCAGAAGTATCATACCCTGGCTTATTCTTTCAATAGACCCTGAACCACCAGGGACTACACAATCACGAAGCCATGTCATCAGGAAAGCGGCTAGCACCGCCTTTTTCGATAGCTTGAACTCGGCCTTCCTGAAGAAATGATAAACCGAGAAGTTCCATTGGGGATCATCACTATCTTCAGTGTCTACAGCCTCGTGATCTGCTATCAACTGCTCTATCTCAGATTTCGTCGAGGGCTTGCAAGTCGAGAAGGAGACTGGGCCGTCTTCTTCTTCTCTGATGAAGATGTAGCTGGTCCAGGCCCTCGTATGGGGAAGGGACCCCTCAGTCTTACCCTTCTTTATAACCTGGTGACAAATAAAGAGGTGATAGAGTAACTCTTTGTACACCTCCATCATCTCGGAGTTCTCCCTCTCCAAATCCAGGAGCTCCTCATCACAGGGGACGTATTCTTCGTATGGCTCGATCCCCTAGGGAAGTTTTGATATCTTCTGCAGCTCGTGAAGAGCCAGACCCATCTCCCCACTCGGAGTGAAGAAGGTACATGTGTGATAGTTTTACAACTCCACCAATGAGATATACATAGGCCAGTTAACCTTTATGCCATATTGGATGGCTCTAACGGCGTAAAAAAGGTCGGTAGCTTTTAGGGTGGCCTCGTAAGTCGAGAGCACCCATCCAGTAAGGTCGCTCCAGAATGGGACAGAGTATCTCCAATCTTCCATCCGCAGCTTCCCTCCCGGATACGACTCCTTCTTTGATAGCATCAGGTTGGAGAAAGGCTTAGCAGCGTAAGGGTAAAGATCAGTCGGGACATCATTTATTATGGCCCTAGGATGCAGTCCCCTCGTGGAGTAGGACATGGATCCCTTGGCACACTTGAAAGTGTCCTTCTTTCGGTCACCAGAGTTGAATTAGATCCTGCCAGAAATGACCCCATGCAGTTCAGGGGTCAGGTCCCATTTTATTTGCCTCTGCACAGCCAGATCAGTAAATGCTGACAAAGGGTATTGGCGCTTCATCGATGGCAACCATATCCTTTGGTTATTTAGCCTAACTACTAGAGGGTCTTCTAGACATATCGTTTCGTCGTCCTCAAATCCCAGGCTGTCACCAAATAGGAAGTATGGTCTCTTAAAGCTCTGCGCCCCTCCGAGTGTGAACTTCTCATCATTCATCATCTGCTTCAAGAATATTTTGTCCTGCTCAAGCATAGCAATCACCCGCACCGAAGGCTGGTCATGGCTGATCTTCACCTGAGCTTCTGTGACCATTGCGGTGACAAGGCTTGAATCCAGAGCATGGCGGGCAGAGCCAAAAGGAATCCCACCAAGAGTCGGGACAACCATGTCAATTGCAAAGACATAAGGAAAAGTCAGACTTAGAATCTACAGAAAAAGAGCTAAGTACTGAGAAAATCTATGCGCCCTAATGTTATGCACCATGATGTTATGCACCCAAAGGGCCTGTGGGCGCATAAGCACAAGTTCTATGTGGGCACATAAGCACAAGTTCTGTGTGGGCGCATAAGCACATGTTATGTGTGGACGCATAACACGAAGTGTGTGGGCGCATGACACAACCAAGTGCCTAGGCACATAACACAACAGAGTGTGTGGGCGCATGCATCTGTGAGCGCATAAGTCCGCTCATAAAAGAAGTGTTTGTTTTGGGCACATATATGCGCCTAAACAGAGAAAAGTCTGAGCGTCACAAATTAACGCTCGAGACTTTGTTTTTTGAGACATCACCTCACCCAGGATGGGGTCCTAGACCCGATGAGACGCTGCCAAAGGAGGAGAACTAGCTGTTGTAGCCTTCTTGTCCTTCGCAGACTTCTTGGGAGTCGAAGCAGCCTTGGGAGACAAGATTGCTCGAAAGAGAGTAAAGTAAAAACTCTTTGAAAATTCTGAGAAAAAATAAGAGAGAATGAGCTTTCTCTCTCTTCAAGGCCTATTTATAGGCATGAACGGAGAGTGTAACGCCCCAGTCCCAAATACTTGAGACTAGATACGTATCATGCCAGCTATATACATACGAGTAAATATACGGCTCGTATGTATACATAAGCTGTAAAATGTAGAAAGCCAAGACACTAAATCTCATCCACAAAGATAACTAATAATATAAAAGCAACTTTGAGTTTGTCATGTATACAATCGTTGGGCGGAGACAAATCCACTACCAACTAATTTAAACAGGGAAGAAATATACAAAGAAAGTGATTGGTCGAGCGAAGCAATGACGAGTCCAAAAGCAATCATCACGAAGGAAGGAATGGCCTTAGTTAGAATACCTGCAGAAAACATGAACACACACCTGGAGAAAAAACCAGGTCCTCAGAGGGACGTAACAAGACACATAATATCATGCCGACAAACTGAATAAATAAGCTCAACAGAAAAGCATGCATGAGTAAAGGTTCCTACCCATTCTAGGTGAAATACACTTTGAGGACAACGTTCTACGCAGGGGCTGTAGGCTCAGCAGAGTAAATAAAGAGTGGCAGTAAGTCGCGCTCATCCGAGTCACTATCGGCCTTGGACAGAAGGTAGTGCTCATAAGAGTCACCCTCGGCCCAAAATGTGTGTAAAACTAAAATGTAGCCCCTACGCTAATAACTGTCCCCTCCCCCCAATAATACTATACATGTGTCGTCTCCATGACACTATTTAATCCTTAATAACTTCCAAGTCTTCTACACAATCTATTAGCAGTTATATCCTAACGTACGGCATGTACCCACCAATGATCAGTCAGCACGCAAGTCCGCATCTATATGCGACTCACAACTCACACACAATCCGTGGCACATCGTGATAGTTTATGAGATGCACTAAACATACGGTGGTCCCTTAACTCTAAGCCAATTGCATAAAATATAATAATTTGCATATATATATATAATTTTGAAAGAACAACATAAAGAAAAAGTATGCATGATATTGAGCAAGAAATTAAGCAGTAAAGGCAAGGTGTCTTGCCTGGTGTGTCGCCTGGTGGTGCGATGATCTGACAAGTCCAATTTGTTCAAAGGCCATGGTAGATATGTAGGGTCCGAAGTTGCAGAGGAATAGGATACGGTCCTGGTTTGACAACCGAAGGAATTTATTAATAAATAATATTTGTAACTATTACTAAAAAAGATTCTTACTATTTGAAACTAGATATATTTTTATTTAGAAGTTATTTATAACTTATTTATAATAGCGGAAAACTATATTTTTATTAGTTAAAATAGTTTTTAGGTACAATACATACTTTGAAAAATCAAAAATCATTTTTAGGCTAAAAACCCCAAGTTTGTAAAAATAGGATTTAGGTAGAAGCTATATATATTTTTTTTTAATCAGATATATTTTTAGGTAAATACGAAATAATTCTAAAATTTATTTAAGGCAAAAACCCTATTTTGTAATCTATAATTCTGTCCAATAATTTAGTTTAAGCAATATCTCGTACCCATACTTATTTTGTAAAAATAATTTTTAGAAATTATTTATTATATATTTTTAGTCAAATAAAAAATAAAAATAGTATACTGGTACAAAATTAATAGAGACACAAATAATAGTATTTTCAATCCCCATATATGAAATTAACAGTAATCATACATCTAGTATATACTGATAGCCATAATAATAACTCAAGATAATAATAATAATATTAATATTAATATTAATATTAATATTAATATTAATATTAATATTAATAATAATAATAAATAATAATAATAATAACAAATATAATAAAACTAAATATAAGAACAGTATTATACTGCTCTTGTTCCAAAGGCATTCTTACCAAATCAAAAAAAGGAAAGAGAGAGGGAGATGGGGAGGAAGAAGCCGGAGAGGGGGTAAGAGGGTTTTTTTTACCGAAGCTCGTCGGCGGGAAGCGGAGGATCATCGCAGATGAGCAGGAGGCGGCGACGACCTGCGCGATGCCGACGTTGTCGCAGTTGCGGCGACCTTGGTGCTGAGCTGGCGGACGAAGTACGGCGGGACGGCGACCGGAGGTCGGTGGAGTTGTGCGGAGGCGGAGAGGGGCTCACCGGAGAAGGAGCGGCGGTCCGGAGCGGCCCTGCGCGTGGTGGCGCGCACGGCGGAGCTTCAACGACGGCGGCGAAGGGGGTTCGACCAGCGCGCGGTGTGGGGCTCGCCGGAGGCGGCGCTCGGCTGCTGGCGGGCGGCCACCGGCGATCGGGGAAGGCCATCGTGGCGGAGGACCGGTGGTGCTTTGGGCGGAGGACGCGGCAAAGGGGCGACGCGACGGCCTCCGACAGTGGCGGCGGTTAGGGTTTCTCCATCGACAGACGACACCGGCGTGGTGCAACGGCCGTGGGGCTGGAAGTCGGAGGAGGCGGCGCGGTTCGAGAACACCATGCGGTGAGAGTTTCTTTCCCTTTCCTTACTGTGGTTTTGGTTTTTGGGGGAAAAATGGCGATGATGACGACGGGGGTGGTGTTGGCTGTGATGGCCGGATATGGTGATGATAGCGGGTGGCGGTGGTCAAGTACCGCGGAGGCTGCTGGTGCCGGCCATGGTCGACCGCGGTGGCGATGATAGTGGTGAAAGGAATTTGGTGTTGGCGGTGGCGGAATAACAGAGTTTGTGAGGGGGTCGTCGGGGATGACGTTGGTTGCGTGTGTCGTGTCGGGGGGGAGTGGCGTTGTGTCGAGGGTGTTCGACACGACGGGAGTGGAGGGTCGGATTGTCGGCCTTGGGTCGGAAAATAATGTATCTGTAAAAATATAGTGGAAAGGGAAAGGGGGCACCGACACGATGCACATTGTGATTGTGGTATGGAAATTGGAGAAGTACCTGCCTATTTATAGGATGTGGGAATTCCCAGTTGGATAGGGATTGGGAGGATTTAAATCCCAATTGGGTAATCATCTATTAATTTAAATTGATTTAAAAATAATTCAATTCAAATCAAATCCAATCTAAATAAATTCTATACTTAATTTAAAATATTTTAAATAAGGTCAATAAAATCTTTTCCAATTGAAATTACCATATTTAATCAAATATTAAAATTAACATAATCCCAAATATTCTTTTTCTAGTTAAATAAATATAGTAATAATTAATTTCAAAAATCAGGATAAATACTTAAATATTAATTCATGAACTAGCTTTTACAAATAACAAAATATATTAGAAAGCGAATTTCAGATTTCGCAAAACATTTAGAAATATTTCATATAAACCACAATTTTTCAAATCACCACTTATATTTTAAACGACGAATAAAATAACTCTTTTAGAAATAAAAATATTTATCACATATTATTTTCAAATTAAATTCTTCTATATATATAAAATCTTAAATAAAATGTTTTACAAAAATATGTACCTCGCACATATTCGTACTCGTCAAAAAATTTCAAAAAATAAAATTTCGTGCGCGATATACAATACAAAATTTTAAATCAGTACCAAATTTAATAAAAAAAGTAGATATTTAGGGATTTTACATCCTACCCAACTTACAAGGATTTCGTCCTCGAAATTAAGAATAAGTAGGGGGTGAGGAGGTACGAGGGTAAGGCAACACAAATAATTGGGCAAGGCAATAAAACGACAAATATGCTTTAGAAATATCATGATTTTGATAATGACGAAATAATTCACGATTTTTGGAATTGAACGAGGGTTGCTAGTTAAGGGAAAAATCATGATAGTACGATGGGCGTAGCTTAAGTGGATATTTTGGGGACTTGGAGGATAGGGCTCTTCGAAGAAGATTGTATGGTAAGTGTCTAGGTTGAGGGCATGAATGAAAGAATGATAGGAATCATTCAAGTGATTAGGGGTCATGATAGAAGATATAGGGTCGTCTAGGTTTAGAGATGAATCATCTTCAAATTTCAAAAAGGTCATGAAAGTTGATTCTAGGGTCGAAAAAAGGCAAGTAGCTCAAGGCGGGGATAGTCATATTAGTTGGTCAGTGGTTAACTATTCCCAAGTATATACAAATATTATGGTCATAGGAGAATGGTTTGGTCTATCTATCAATCACAAGCTTTGTCTAGAATAGTTAAAAGACGAAAGCCAACAAGAGTCCAAAGGAGATGTTTTCGAATGCCAATATGTGATTCAAAGGCGGTTATATAATTCCAAAAGAATTGCCAAGGTAATCGCGGAGGAGACTCTAGGGGCAAGTTTAACTATGTCTCCATCCACGTAGTATGATATATGAAAAGCGAACCAAGTGCACTATGGTTGATCAGACCATAATGCGTCGGTTCTGATTAGACAATGTATTAGTGAGCGCCCACATTAAACATATGTCATGATCAAGCTTGATAAACAATACGCTTGCAAAACTAAGCTATTTTAGCATCATAGGTACATAAAATAATAAGTAAAGGGTAATGATGAAAGAAATCAATTAGTCCCAGATCTTATAAATCTAAGTTCCGCCCAAAATTTGGGCCTATGCAGTCGGCTTAGTTGACTAGATAAGTTAGGGTCCACTGAATTCTATGGTCCAAGTGAACCTATCAATGTGGTCCACAAAAGGTTGGTTAGGTCGGGAGGTATTCTACCCAACTTACATGAGTTAAACTAGTAGTGTGAAGGGGTCAATGGGTCAAGCAATCAAGGTAAAGCGCAAGTCAAGCATTACACATCGGGTGGAAAGAATTGAGTCAAGGTCGAGTCTTATTTATAGTTAAAAAAGTATATTGGTTTCACGGTAGGGATTAGAGTCCAGTCTTTTTGACCCGAAAGTCGCAATATGAAATTAGAGTACAAGGAGACGTGTTTTAGTGGCACGTGATATACCTACATGAAGGTGGGCTCGTGTAGGTCATGCTTGTGAAATTTGTTGGCTGAAAAAGTCTAGTATTGTACTCCAAATATTCAAGCCACGGTAAGGGACGTCAAAAGGTCAAAAATAGAAAGTGGGAGTTCATTAAGGTGACAACTCATACGAAAATAAAATAGATCACGTTGAAGCATGAAATAAAATTAATTAAGGTCTCCAGTAAAAATAATTTAGGGACACACTTCTAGAGGGAAGATAGTCCATTTGATGAATACAGTCAATGAACAATCATATCATCTTTCCAATTTTAAACGATTGGAAGGCACCATAAAAGATCTAGATTTGAGGGGAGGTCGAGTGTGTCAAAATAGAGATACAGTCATGTATTTTGGTAGATGACTAAAGTAGATACTACTTCTACGGTCATGAGGGATATGGCAATTAGTATGGAATACTCCTAACTCATTAGAGTTATCTTAGTGGCCTACAAATAAATTTTTTTAAACTGGAGTTTCCTCCAAAAGTCTGTAAATAAAAATTTAAAAAAAAACAAAAAACCACCAAAATTGTATTTACTCTAAGCTGCCCAATTAGATTATGGCTAACAATTTCATTTCCTTTAATAATCTCAAAGTAAACTTTTACCATGTTACTACTAACTTTTTCCAAAACTTAATGTTCAAATCCAACTATTGAAATCAAGAGTTCATAATTCACGAATCCATAAAAATCTCATAATCAATCAAAATTTTAAAACCCAAATTTTTTTTTTCCAAATAACTACAGAAAGACTCTTAGCAAGAAAAACAATTTCAAAATTGAAGTTCAATATCTTAATGCACTTATCAACCCTAATCCAATTTTTTTTGCCAATTTATTGATAATCTCAAACAAAAACTTTTTACTCAAAATCTAAATAGATTTGTAAACCATAAATCACATGCCATAATTTAAAATTTGAAAATCTTCCTCAAAAATTATTTTTATATCTTCCAAAAACCCAAAATAAAAAAAAATTTGCTGCTTCCACTTAAAATTTGAAATTTAAGAAACATACTAATCGTAAGTTGTACGAGAATAATTTCTACTGATACATTTAAAATCCAAGATCATTTTCAAACCAAATTTATAACTGTTCAAAGGCGTATAACTATAACTCACTAAATCATAAATATCACAACTTGAAATTGAAATCAGTTTTATATTTGCTCAAAGGCGTATAGCTATAATCCAATAGATCGTAATATTAAAATTCGAAAATCAAAACAATTTCTTAAATCAATTGTGTATAGATTCCAACTATTTTTCTGCAACATAAAAATAAAATCCTATCAATCCTCTTATGATCACTACTTAGAAATCTCAAGATTACAACTTCCTTAGATATCCTATTTTACAAATTACTAATAAGTAAATCACACTTTTTTTAAAAAAAAATGCCTTTTTAATTCCATTGGAGTCTTAAATGTATTCCAATTGCCAATGTAACCCTTCTAGCCATATGGTTGACCAATAAATATATAGTAGTGTATTCATCTTTCTAACTGTCACTAAGCACGAAAGATAAGAATTTACGATAGGAGGAATTCAAGCAGGATGCAAATCAAGAAGGTCGAACGAGAGTTCCAAATTTGAAGTCAAGAAAGGATGTCAAGTAGGTGGATGAGATTCTAGACTCTAATCCTATATTGCAGGCCCACATCGGTACAATTACGTAGCCGAAGTGACAAACTTGACCTGCATGGGCCACCATAAAAACATGTAACGCTCCAGTCCCAAATACTTGAGACTAGATACGTATCATGCCAGCTGTATACATACGAGTAAATATACGGCTCGTATGTATACATAAGCTGTAAAATTTAGAAAGCCAAGACACTAAATCTCATCCACAAAGATAACTAATAATATAAAAGCAACTTTGAGTTTGTCATGTATACAATAGTTGGGCGGAGACAAATCCACTACCAACTAATTTAAACAGGGAAGAAATATACAAAGAAAGTGATTGGTCGAGCGAAGCAATGACGAGTCCAAAAGCAATCATCACGAAGGAAGGAATAGCCTTAGTTAGAATACCTGCAGAAAACATAAACACACACCTGGGGAAAAAACCAGGTCCTCAGAGGGACATAACAAGACACATAATATCATGTCGACAAACTGAATAAATAAGCTCAACAGAAAAGCATACATGAGTAAAGGTTCCTACCCATTCTAGGTGATATGCACTTTGAGGACAATGTTCTACGCAGGGGCTGTAGGCTCAGCAGAGTAAATAAAGAGTGGCAGTAAGTAGCGCACATCCGAGTCACTATCGGCCTTGGACAGAAGGTAGTGCTCATAAGAGTCACCCTCGGCCCAAAATATGTATAAAAATAAAATGTAGCCCCTACGCTAATAACTGTCCCCTCCCCCCAATGATACTATACATGCGTCGTCTCCACGATACTGTTTAATCCTTAATAACTGCCAAGTCTTCTACACAATCTATTAGCAGTTATATCCTAATGCACGGCCTGTACGCACCAATGATCAGTCAGCACGCAAGTCCGCATCTATATGCGACTCACAACTCATACACAATCCGTGGCACATCGTGACAGTTTATGAGATGCACTAAACATACTGTGGTCCCTTAACTCTAAGCCAATTGCATAAAATATAATAATTTGCATATATATATAATTTTGATAGAACAACATAAAGAAAAAGCATGCATGATATTGAGCAAAAAATTAAGCAGTAAGGCAAGGTGTCTTGCCTGGTGTGTCGCCTGGTGGTACGATGATCTGACAAGTCCAATTTGTTCAAAGGCCATGGTAGATATGTAGGGTCCGAAGTTGCAGAGGAATAGGACACGGTCCTGGTTTGAGAACCGAAGGAATTTATTAATAAATAATATTTATAACTATTACTAGAAAAGATTCTTACTATTTGAAACTAGTTATATTTTTATTTAGAAGTTATTTATAACTTATTTATTATAGCGAAAAACTATATTTTTATTAGTTAAAATAGTTTTTAGGTACAATACATACTTTGAAAAATCAAAAATCGTTTATAGGCTAAAAACCCCAAGTTTGTAAAAATAGGATTTAGGTAGAAGCTATATATATATATATATATTTAATCAGATATATTTTTAGGTAAATACGAAATAATTCTAAAATTTATTTAAGGCAAAAAACCTATTTTGTAATCTATAATTCTGTCCAATAAATTAGTTTAAGCAATATCTCGTACCCATACTTATTTTGTAAAAATAATTTTTAGAAATTATTTATTATATATTTTTAGTCAAATAAAAAATAAAAATAGTATACTGGTACAAAATTAATAGAGACACAAATAATAGTATTTTCAATCCCCATATCTGAAATTAACAGTAATCATACATCTAGTATATACTAATAGCCATAATAATAACTCAAGATAATAATAATAATAATAATAATATTAATAATATTAATATTAATATTAATATTAATATTAATAATAATAATAAATAATAATAACAAATATAATAAAACTAAATAGAAGAACAGTATTATACTGCTCTTGTTCCAAAGGCATTCTTCCCAAATCAAAAAAAGGAAAGAGAGAGGGAGATGGGGAGGAAGAAGCCGGAGAGGGGGTAAGAGGTTTTTTTTTTTACCGAAGCTCGTCGGCGGGAAGCGGAGGATCATCGCAGATGAGCAGGAGGCGGCGACGACCTGCACGACCCCGACGTTGCCGCAGTTGCGATGGACTTGGTGCTGAGCTGGCGGACGAAGTTCGACGGAACGGCGACCGGAGGTCGGTAGAGTTGCGCGGAGGCGAAGAGGGGCTCACCGGAGAAGGAGCGGCGGTCCGGAGCGGCCCTGCGCGTGGTGGCGCGCACGGCGGGGGTTCGACCAGCGTGCGGTGTGGGGCTCGTCGGAGGCGGCGCTCGGCTGCTGGCGGGCAGCCACCGACGATCAGGGAAGGCCATCGTGGCGGAGGACCGGTGGTGCTTTGGGCGGAGGACGCGACGAAGGGGCGACGCGATGGCCTCCAAAAGTGGCGGCGATTAGGGTTTCTCCAGCGACAGACGGTACCGGCATGGTGCAACGGCCGTGGGGCTGGAAGTCGGAGGAGGCAGCGCGGTTCGGGAACACCATGCAGTGTGAATTTCTTTCCCTTTCCTTACTGTGGTTTTAGTTTTTGGGGGAAAAAATGGCGATGATGACGACGGGGGTGGTGTTGGTAGTGATGGCCGGATGTGGTGATGATGGCGGGTGGCGGTGGTCAAGTACCGCGGAGGCTGCTGGTGTCGGCCATGGTCGACCGCGGTGGCGATGATGGTGGTGAAAGGAATTTGGTGTTGGCGGTGGCAGAATAACGGAGTTTGTGAGGGGGTCGTCAGGGATGACGTTGGTGGCATGTGTCGTGTCGGGGGGGAGTTGCGTTGTGTCGAGGGTGTTCGACACGACGGGAGTGGAGGGTCGGATTGTCGGCCTTGGGTCAAAAAATAATATATCTGTAAAAATATAGTGGAAAGGGAAAGGAGGCACCGACACGATGCACATTGTGATTGTGGTGTGGAAATTGGAGGAGTACCTGCCTATTTATAGGATGTGAGAATTCCCAGTTGGATAGGGATTGGGAGGATTTAAATCCCAATTGGGTAATCATCTATTAATTTAAATTGATTTAAAAATAATTCAATTCAAATCAAATCCAATCTAGATAAATTCTATACTTAATTTAAAATATTTTAAATAAGGTCAATAAAATCTTTTCCAATTGAAATTACCATATTTAATCAAATATTAAAATTCACAAAATCCCAAATATTCTTTTCCTAATTAAATAAATATAGTAATAATTAATTTTGAAAATCACGATAAATACTTAAATATTAATTCATGAACTAGCTTTTATAAATAACAAAATATATTAGTAAGCGAATTTCACATTTCGCAAAACATTTGGAAATATTTCATATAAACCACAATTTTTCAAATCACCACTTATATTTTAAACGACGAATAAAATAACTCTTTTAGAAATAAAAATATTTATCACATATTATTTTCAAATTAAATTCTTCTATATATATAAAATCTCAAATAAAATGTTTTACAAAAATATGTACCTCGCACATATTCGTACTCGTCGAGCAATTTCGAAAAATAAAATTTCGTGCGCGACGTACAATACGACTACGCGATGTACAATACAAAATTTTAAATCAGTACCAAATTTAATTAAAAAAAGTAGCAATTTAGGGGTTTTACAGAGAGCTATGTTCCCACATGGCCTATGCGCCCATACGATCTATGCGCCTGTGCAGAGACTGTCTTTTGCAGATTTTGTGCCTGCTATTTGCTGATGCAGACTACGCATAAAGAGCGGACCTTTTCAAATTCTGTTCCAAACCGAGCCTATCACTTCAGATTTTCAAGGAAGATCTCAACAGCCATATTTTGACAGCCTGGTAGACACCTATGCGCCCAAAGGAGTCATTCCTATCATGGCCCATGAAGTTGGTGGATACAGTTATTCCCATGCTTCTTTCAAAGTATTTCGACACTCGTTCGAGTCTCAAAAACTTTGAAGGGGGTCTTGTAGAAGCATGAAAAATACAAGATAATGTATCCCATATGAAGAAGACAAAAGAAGCTATGCACCCACAGAACCAAAGGGAGTCTATGCGTCCACATGGTCGAAGAGGGGCTATGCGCCCATATGATCGATGAGGAGCTATACGCCCACATGATGCAAGAGGGTCTATGCGCCCACATTGTTTTCATGCAGATCAAACATGCACCCAAGTGTGGGCGCATAAACTCACACCCATACTATGCGCCCAAGGCAGCAGATCCCTACGACTCAGTCAAACTCCACGATCAATCGTGCATCCAAGCATACGGCCACGTCAGTCTCCACGAGCAATCGTGCACCAAAGCATGCGGCCACGTCAATCTCCACGCCAACCCTACGATCTACCCACGATCATGCGCTTACACCCTATGCGCCCAAAGGGGTGTTATGTACCCACAGTAAAATCAGTATATTTTCTACCTGTGGGCGCATAACAGTCATTTCGGTGTAAGACGACTATAAATAGAGGGCGTCCCCCTCTACAAAGACAGGCAGAACGGAGAGCATTTCAAGAGCCAAATTGCTGCCCTTCTTGCCAGTGAGTCGAGAGTTAGCAATTTTCTTAAGTTTTCTTCCACTTTTATAATTGGAGTGTCAACGGAGTAAAGGAGCAACTGCCGATCGATCTCCATCATCCCATTCCCTAGAATTCTTTTTGTACTCGGGGATCCTCAGCGCAGGATCTCTCAGGCGTACTCGATTTGTGGTGTCTTGCGCCAATAAGAAAAGACAGCATTTTTTTTTTCTTTTTTGTGTGTGTCCACATATCCATACCTTTACAATTATTAAAAGAATAGTCAATAATTTAACAACAAAATTTCTTATATGAGATTAATCTCGAAGAAATTTCCTTACATGGAGTAGAGTCTGGCATCCTACGATTGTCTTAGTACCGACACGGGATGCTGCATTGTTAGTATACCGCTTCCCCAAGATATCTCTTCCACGTCCTCCACGTCGGATAAATTCAGAAGATATCTCGCATGAATCGAGGTTTCAGACTTGTCTGGAATGTCGACGGATCCTAGGATGAAAAGGATGTACACACGGACCAGCATGTCAACGTTATCATCATCGGACTCCATCTCTCTAAAACCCTCCTCCAAATATTTTAAAGAAAGTCTGTAGGACTTCTTGAAGTCTTAAAGGGTTGTAAAACTCCTAACATCAACTCCAAGATTCTCTGACACATAATCTACGATATTGTCGCACCAATCAGGGGACTTCTCATGGAACAGTTCATTTGTCATGACCCGGCCGATAACATTAAGGTCTAATATCTGATGGACATCATCAAGTGTAATCGTCATCTCCCCTGTTGGGAGATAAAAAGTGTTAGTTTCTGGATGCCATCTCTCCACGAAGGCTGATCGAAGAGCATTGTCCATCGTCTTGTAGGCGTATCATGCCAAATTTTACAAGATGGTAGGAATGATCTTGTTCCTCACGGCTTCCCCTAATGTGTCAAACTGCCAACTACCGGACTTCTTTATATGGCTCACGACCCTAAGTATACGGGAGCTCATCTTATGTCGGACAACAGAATAAAATTAGGATTAGAAGATATATAGTAGACTAACTGAAAGCTTAAATTTTTATAACTTAATGTACATAGTGGTTCCTTTCATATTTGAAATGCAATGTGGCTGTCAAACGACAACAACATTGAACAACCTTCTGGACGAACCAGGATTGGACTCGTCGGCTGCTGAGAAGGCCAGGAACCATCATATGTGCGGGTTTGGCCAGTAGGCTCGTCTTCATCGAAAAAGGAAGAAGACAGAGGACTAAAAGGAGCTGCTTTCTTCTACCGAGGATGGCGAGCCATTTTCTTCGTCCGAGGCTGGCGAGCCGGTATAGTCACTTCTTTTTCTGGATCGAGTTTGGTGATTCTGATTGGTCTCTCAAGCTGACGAGCCATATTGCATTCTTTGCGCACCGACACGGTGGGTCATTTTCTTTTGCTAGCGGTTGCAGAATTGAAAAAAAACAGGAGTGTAAGGATTGTCAAAAAATAATACAGTCACGCAAAATAAGCAGGACTACAGAAATGTGTACAAACATAATGTCATGCCCAGCTTCCAGAATACAGCGAGCCGAGTACGTAACACCATCCCCAGGCTACGCGCCATATGAATACTCCAGTACCTATATTCGCGATTGTCACCCGTTTAGTTCTAGGATAGGATTATCACAGGTCATTGGGTATATAATATAAAATAATAATAGAAAATATATAATTATACCAGATTACAACCTTTAACCCAATATACATATAATACATAACCAGCTATAAAATACTACTAGCTGATGCCCAAGGTCGACCTCCTCTTTGTCTTATTTATTAAGCTTCTTTTCAGTGTACATTGGCATTCCCTCATGACCTTCATCAAAACCTAGTAAACAAAACTAGGTCGTCAATACGACGAGCAAGCCTTAGTCAAGGAATAAGATAAGTTAGGTAAGGTAAGGTAAGATGATAAAATTATCGAAGTTGGACTGGAGGAAAGGATAATTTTAAAAGTAGATTTACTGATCAAATTTTCTTATAATATTAGCATCTCTTCCCAAAAGAATTCAGGTGTCAGATATAAATGTGTAAACCTTAGACAAATCTTATATGTAAATGCAAATATTTAGAGAAACACTTATGGATCACACAACTTCTATTTTCTTGGCAATAATCTCGTTTACCCGGGATCAGGTTTATACTTAATGGGCGGTGCTTAGATTTATATGTCCCATTAGTATCAGGAATCCCATAATGATGTAATATAATCAGGATAACACAAGAGTTATTTTTCGAGTTATCGGAATCAAGTGTTATAACAATTATCGTATGACTTAAAAAATTTCAAGAATATTGGAACCAGGCTACATTGGACATTATAGGGCTGAATTCGGGAATTCGGAATCCAATGGAAAACAGGAAACAAGAAAGTGAGCTAAGCCCCACCTCGGACGTTGTATGGCCGTCGAATGCTGATAACAGGAACTGATCAATTTTTAGAATACAATATTGCAAGAGTTCGTAGGTGTGACCCAAAGGTTTCTCTCACATCCCGATGCAATTCTAACTTACAATATAATCCAGGTTATTGATTAACCTCGATTTGTACCTCGTTCATCATGTAATAGGAAAACACATATAACACAAAAAAATGGATAAGCAGGGAATTTTGTTTTAATGGGATAAAATGTCAAACTACAATTTGTATGCCTAAGGCCACACTGTCAAGGATTTCAAGTTTAGGATAGTGTTAGAAAATTTGATAAAAATCATAAACTAGGGTTTAACCATTTTCGACTTCCAAAAAATGGCTCTCTGGAATTTCTTAAAAATTTCGGCAAGGTCTTCTTTGTATTTTGGAGCCAGAAATTTTTTGCAACAGTATAAAACACACCCGGAGCACCCTTCCTAGAATTCTCGGGTATGCCGACCCCTTCGGTGGAACAACTCAACATCGAAAATCACAAGCAGTATATATATTTATAAAACAAAAATTGCATAACAAGAATCTTCTTACCAATGGTACGCTTTACTTTAGCAATTAGCTATATTAGCAAATTAGCATTGATCCAGATTTGCTACACAAGTCCGAAAAATCAAATTAAATCAATGATTATAAATTCCATTAACTCTTTAGATAACAACATTTTAATATATGATATACAATTATTAATAACTAGAATATCAAAATCTTGTTCTTAAGTTATATATATATATATATATATATATATATATATATATATATATATATATATAACATGGACTTTTCTTGATTAAGAATATGTACTTCCTAACCAAGCAATACTTAGAAATTTTGGACTCAAAATCTTATAGAGTTTAGTATTTAAGATCCATACCATTTAGACTCAGCACGGAATTTAATCTTTAGCATAAATGTTGGATTATATTCAGTTTAGTTTAAAAAAGTACCAATTGTCAAACTATGGACTGATACATTTAAGCATCTTCTATACTATGGATATCTATCTACTTATACAAGATTTTCAATTTTATAAAGTACAAGGAAAGCATTATGAATCATATCAAAGCTAAATTTATATTCTTAAGACCTTTTTAAAGTAATAGGGTTGGCTTTGGACCGATACATCCTGGAAACTTAGGAAAATGGAATTATAGCCTATTAGGCTAGATTTCCTTATAATACTAGTTTTGAGCATTTCTATCTTGTTACAAAAATTGAAGAGTTAATCTACCTAGGTTATTGTAGCAAAAACCAAAGTAGGTATTTCATACTTAGTGACTTCTAAGGAGGATTCAGACTATTGTCCAAAATGGTCGATACAACCTTATATAGATTATGGAAATCCATTCTACGGTTGCCTATATAACCCTAGTTTACTAGTTCATAAAAATTTCTCGTAGTCTTAAGAACATCTATTATTATCCTTGTTTTGGACAACAACTAATTTTTGAATTTAATTGACTTCTACTAAGAATATATATACAAGGGCAAATCAATATTAACCCAAAATCAACTACTGTAACCATAGTGTATATTGTTTGTCTCCCTCTTTCTATTTTGAACCAAAAAAATGTAATATATATAACAATTTTTAGGAATTAACTTCATAAAATTATTAGAATTAGGTTACTTAATTAGTTTAAAATAAGATCCGAAATCAAGAAACAAAAGTTGAAAGAAAGAGAGGGTTAAAGAGGAAGGAAGGGCTTGCCTTGGGGATGAAGGGTTTGGAAATTAGGCTAGGGCTTGGATCTTCTTCAATTACTTCTTCTCCAAATTCTCCTTCTTCTTCTTCTTCATTCAAATTCTTCTTTCTAGAAGAAAAGGTTGAGCTTAGATTTTGTTGATGGATGTGATAACGGAGATGAATATGGTGGCGGAGGTGATGGAGGTTGCGGATAGGAGGGAGGCTGCCGGCGGTAAGGGGGTGGTCGGCCGGTCGGACGGCGGTGGCGGCCGCCGCAGGCAGCACCGTCGGTGCGGGTGCACGGGAGAGGAAGAATATGTGAGAGAGAGATGGAGATATGAGAAGAGTGAGAGTGATGGATAAAGGAGTTTAAGAAGGAGATAGATGGTAAAGATGGGAGGGAAGAAGAGGGAACCAAGAGAGAGGGGGTGAAGGAGAGTGCCAGCCCTCTCTCTCACTTTCTCTATATAATTTTTTTAGAGACATAATAATTATGTCTAGATTATAAAATTACCCATATACCCCTATCTCTACATGTATGGAGACACTTGGAGGGTTATGTGTCGCGGAAAATTCTATAATTACAAAATTTCTCAAGGTTACATTTGCAATTATTTTTGCTTAATTAAAACAATTAATATATATAGTTAATATTTTAGAATAACCCTTATTTAACACATATACAATAAATTGTGGCTACCTAAAATATACATAAAATAAACCAAATCACGCAAATACGAAGATGTCCGATACCGAAAACTATATTACGAGATACAACAATTTAAATAAAATAATAATTTAATGTATTATGAATTAAGGTTATGACACTCTACCCACCTTACAAAAATTTTGTCGTCGAAATTTAATTTTTTATGAATTAAGCTTTTCGAACAATTATGAGAGAAACAAGATATTCTACCCACCTTACAGAGATGAGATAGTAATCTATTACATTATCAAATGAAATACTTTGAAACATATTTATCAAAAGACAATTCGACGATACTTGAAATCAACAAGATTCTTGAAATTTCATAAAATCAAATAATTGAAATCATCCAGATTCTTGAAATTTTATATAATCAAATAAAATAGTCAGAAGCAATTCAGTTTCAACCCATAACCATATATGTTCTACCAAATCAAAATCCAACTTCTTGTTTTCTGGCGTGATATAGAAATCTTGTGCCTCGCCATTGCACACATGGCTGCAATCAAGATACCATTTCACAATTAGGATTTGCTACCTCTTCCTTGATAGCCATAGAATGAGTAGGAATTATGGTTGTGAATTAGCCTTACACGTTAGGGTATCCTTGGTAATTCAAAAGATGTTCAATAACCAGAACTCAAAATTCTTTTTTTTCTTCTAAAATGTATCTAAGTATCAGAGTAGTATATAATATAGTAATATAAAATCTTTTGACAAAACTTACTAAGGAAATCTCATATAACTATATTTCAAAAATTGTTGAATATTATTTTAAATTATTCAAGTTAAAGATTTGTATATCCAAATTGAGAAAAAAATGAAATTGATTTTTGAATATCAAGCATGAAAACAAATTACAAAAATACTGTCTGGATTCCCGAAATTATACTTAATTCATGAACCACGTTTTGAGAATATTAATGCCTCGCCAATCTGGATGGCTGCAACAACTTTTCATTTCACGATTCAATTAATTGACTACATGTGGTATCATTGCCTTGTCCAATCAGTAAATAGATTATCGGGTTCTTGACACATAAGAATATAATTACTCATTCACAGGAAATTCAATCACAAAAGTCCAATCAAAATATTATTTCACAAGAATCCAATAAACAATCAATGAGAATGCAAATCTAGGTATTTAGATGGAAAATGATTCCCAAAAATCAGGAATACCACTAGAATGAAGTTGGATTGAAAAGAGATGATACAATTCTAGATTTTTTTTTTCCAATGAACTTTGGATAAAACAAAGGAATTGAGGAATTTCAATAAAATTGAATTTGTGAAATAATTAGATAACATGAAACTCAACAAAGGAAGAGGAGATGAGTCAGGATTTAAGCACAGATAAAATCAAGAAGTCGAGGAGTCATACTCTTAATAGGCTATATATATATATATATATACATATTCCTTAAACATATACTACTAGTACTTGCTTGCCCAATAGTTCTTCCAAGTTACCCTTATATCTATGCTCATCCCATAAAACATACTACATACGATCTAAATAAAGCCTTAGATCATATCTGGCATGTTGGCTATGTAATCCTTATTCCCTTACCATTCCAATCTATATAATATCTAGATAAAGCTAAACTCCAGGTTTATAAAGGGTACAAAGTTCAAGATTCTTAAGGAACTTTCTGTAATCTTTCACTGGGGTACTCTAGTAGGAATACTTGTCTAATTCTATCTGAATTACTTGATCTAAATTTTTCGAGCTAACTACCCATAATTTCCTGAATATTATATATTCCTTTAATAACAATCTTAGGTTAGGATTCTTAACTATATTAAATCACAATAGGATATCCATTAGGAAATAATCTATAGGGTAAGCGAAATGGAAAACAATCTATGGAAAAAACTTGTAGGGTATTCTCTATCCTAAGGTTCTTTGTAGGATTTTCTTAAGAACATATGTAAGGTCTATAGGTTAACCTCTATATAGGTTTCCGTAAAAGCTTAACATGCATCATATCCTAGGTTTTCTATTTTTTAAGACCTGCATGGGCCACCACTAAAAAGACGTGTGTCACGTCCTGCTCCTAGAATACGGTGAGCCGAGTATGTAACACCATCCCCAAGCTATGCGACATATGAATACTCTAGTACCCGTATTCGCAATTGTCGCCTATAAGGCTCTAGGATAGGTTATCACAGGTCATAATCTTGTATAATGAAATCAATATTATTCAGCTACAAGGGACATTCTAAGCTATAAATAGAAAAATGAACTACTCTAACCAGAGTAACAATTAACCCAATATATAATATAAAAGTATACCTGAATTAATGAAATAGAGAGTATTCTGATTTCAACATAATTGCCTTCAAAAGTAAAATCTCGTTTTTGCTCTACAGCTTCCTTTCAAATTGTCGTAGCAGTTCCTTGAAAGTATGTCTACAAATCTAGTGAACAATACTAGGTCATTAATACGACGAGTAAGCCCTCAGTCAAGGAAATGAGATAAGTAAGGTAAGGTAAGATGGTAAAATTAGCGAAATTGAACTGGAGGAAAAGATAAACTTAAAAGTTGATTTACTAAATAAAAATTTTCTTATAGTATTAGGATATTTTTCCAAAAGAATTCAGGTGTCAGGTATAAATGTGTAAACCTCAGACAAATCTTGTATACAAATGCAATATTTAGAAAAATGCTTCTGGATCACACAACTTCTATTTTCTCAACAATAACCCCATTTACCAAGGATTAGGTTTTTACTTGAATGAACGGTGCTTAGATTTATTCGTCCCACCAGTATCAGGAATCACATAATGATGTGATATAAACAGGATAATACATGAGTTATTTTTGGACCTATCGGAATCAAGTGTTATAACAATTGTCGTATGACTTGAAATTTTTCAAGAATATCGGAACCAAGCTACATTAGATATTACATGGCCGAATTCGGGGATTCCGAATCCAATGGAAAACAGAAAACAGAAAAGTGAGCTAAGCCTCACCTCGGACATCGTATGGCCGTACGGATGTCGATAATAGGAACTGATCAGTTTTGTAAAAATATAATATTGTAAAGATTTCGAAGATGTGATCCAAAGGTTTCTTTCCCATCCCGATGCATTTCTAATCTACATTATGCTTGGAGTATGTTTTAAATTCAAATTGTACTTTTTTCGTGTGATAGGAATCACACATAAAATAAGAATAAGATTAAGCAAGAAATTTTTGTCCTTAGCAGAAAATGATGTTTAAACTGGAACTTGTGCTTATGACAACACTATTAGGATTTTTGAAGTCACATTCGAAAAATGAATGGTTTCAAGAATTTAAAATTTTAATCTTAAGATTTTCGGAAGTTGAAAATTTTCAAAATTTGGCTAACTCTGGAAATTATTGAAAATTTCGGCAGAGTTTCCTTTGAATTTATTAGTCACAAAAATTTCAACAGATAATATAGCACAGTAAAAACATATCCCGGGTACGCCGACCCCTTCGGTGGAGCAACCTCAACACCGAAAACCACACAATTCATATAGAAGGATCAAGGAAATGAAAACTAGAAATTGTAGCAGATAGTGAAATAAATTCTAAATAATCAAAATCAAATTTATATTTTAAACTTACTAGAATGAAAATAGAAGGTGTTTATTTACTTTATATCTACTCAACTCTAAAGTACAATGAGAAAATTGAATTTCAAGGCCAATCTACTCAAATTTGATAGGAAATAATTTTGTAAGATTATTTAATAATTTTAAAAATTATGGGTGTATATTCACCAAACCATATTGTCGTTATTTTTGAACTCTCTTAAGTTTGACAAACAATGTTACTATGGTTAAAAACTCGAATATAACTTAAATAAACCTTTATTTTGAAGGTGCACACACACACACACACACACACACACACACACACACACACACACACACACATATATATATATATATATATATATATATATATATATATATATATATATATATATATATATATATATATATATATATCTTGAAATTGATTCTATTTAAGCAATCTTTGAATTATGTCTAAATCACGTTTAGTTTTTTTGGCTTCATTGTGTACCTTAATTAGATTGATAGTAAGTTACCCCAAAATCTATGGGCGCTTGAGAATACTTACTATGACTACAAGTTGAGGCAAAAACAAGCTAATTTGCCTATAAAATAAATATGGACAGATTTAATACTTGTAAAATTTTATTTAAAATAAAAATACTCTTTTTAGTGTTTTTCAAATATTAAGGTAAGCCACACTAGGTATCTATATAATACAAACTTAAAGCTATAATTTATGAACGTATATGTTAAATTCATAAATTGAAAATTCATAGAGTTCGACTATTCTAAATCAATGAACATATAAATTTTCTTAGATTAACACAAACTTTCATATTATCCATAACCCTTATAAATCTCAATTCTTACGTTTCCTTATATATATATCATTATAAAACTTAAATTCCTAATCAATTTGTATATTAAAAATTTGTATTATTAAAAAACAAAATTGAAAGTATAGACAATTTGAGATAGAAAGGAAGAGGGCTTGCCAAGCCTTGAGGTTCCTTTAAGATTTTGGAGTTTGATGGTTCCAAATTCTTCCAATATTCCCTAGATAAAAAAAAATCATGCACAAAACATATAATTTAAGAAGAATCAGAATTTTAATTTTTTGAAAAGAAGGAAATGAAAATTTTGTTTGGGGAAAGAAAAATATACCTCAAATATTGTAAGGAATTGGAGTTGAAGAAGGAAAGTTAGAAAGAGAGAAGGAGAGGGGGCGGTTGGCGGCCCTGCTGTCACACCCCAGAACCAGAATACTGGAGAGCGGGGGCAGACATAGCCAGCTACGTTTAACGAAATGGGATCCACACCGCTATACGGTCACGGTTGTCTAGATATGTGAGGGTTTATCTACAAGCCATCAGTCTCTTAAGGTCATATATTATCCTATTGTCTCAGTCGCAACCAACTAATAATAATCACAAGATATCATATCACCTAATATACAATTGTAAGGCGTCCCAAACATTACATATCCAGATGATCATGAAGCTAGTCGTTACAAAATGTGAGTACTAGCAAGAGTTCAGTCATACATGATCAACCCCCGGGGCTTGTCAATCATGTTACAGCCCGTAGGCAGACAGTAAGTAAGTACAATCGAGCTAACACTTGCTCGTCGGCTAAACGCCTCAAAAGAATAATTTACAATATTACAGTGGGAGAACAAAAGAAACCCACTCGATGCCCTGGTTACGCCTGGTGACCACCATCGGGCTGGAAGACAGGTAGATCCTTTGCTGCTGCTCCGGTATCTGGCCATACAAAACCAGCTGGGTCAGACCCCAGAAAGAGCAAGTGCCACAAAGGAGGCTTCACTTAAGAACTAAAACCAACAATTAGCACAAGAGTATAATTACATAATAAAAGGCAGTAGTTTAAGAAAAGCATGATGGGTAATTATAAAAGACAATCTTGCATAGAATCACTAAAAGACAGGACATATGAAAAAGCATGTCAGGATGATATACGATGAGATAACCATGGGACTATTCTGATAGCTAGGTTACAACCCGTAAACCAAATAAGGACCGGGGTTGTAACCCTTCATCTGAACGGAACTTGGTTTCTCTCACCATTTATCGGCAAGATAAATATAAGAAATCAGGTCAAGTAACAATCTGGAGTGACAATCATTATAGTGACAATCTGGAGTGACAATCCTTCAATCATTCTGGTACAATCTTACAATCAATCAATTCTAGACAATACTATACTAGACCAGACTCCATCCAAGCAATCTCGGCCAATCATTGCCTATGGCTTTCTACATTAACTAACTAGGGTTATCACAATCCTAGTTACTAGCAAGATGCAATGAGATGCTCCAAGTAGTCACAGGCCCTGCAGCTATCCAGGTTATCCAGGCAATCATTATAGTGACAATCTAGAGAGTACAATGTATTATAGTGACAATAGAGTTCAATCATTTAAGTGACAATGGTGGGTGCCCCACATAACAGTGGACTGGAAATGTGCCCTACTCGTCGGCCGGCTACAAGTCCAATCATTTGCGGCCGGGATAACGGGATCGCCTGTAACTGGGGAACATCTCTTCATGACTAGTGAATTATACTAATTATTAACCTTAGTCCAATTCCGTAAGTACTCCTGACCGTGGTACTCAGGAGTCCCCTCCTAGACATGATGCAAGACATGACTGGATTATTTGTACAAGCACAATCGCCCACGGTGTCAGGATTAATTATACATGTCATGTCATGTCAGGTAGCCGTCGTAACAGCTATTCAAGATATATCAGGTCAGGTTATCATATCAAGTATACTAGTCAGGAGTGCGCCACGACGGGCCACTTATCAGGTCATGCTCAATTATCAATTCCAAACATATCCAGTAAATTCGTGATTATCAAGTTCAGGACAAAAGGCGTAAGGATATAAATGGATGTAAAATATCTAATAAAATATCAATATACAGGGCTATAGAAGAGCCAAACTTAAAGAATTAAGACCAAAACTCCAAGAACCAATAGGTCAAGCAAGGGGTCAGGGGGCAGCGTACACAAAAGTCACGCACGCTCAAGGGAGAAGCGTACATGAAAAGTCATGCACGCTCAAGGGAGCAGCGTACATGGAAAGTCACGCACGCTCAAGGGAGTAGTGTACATGAAAAGTCACGCACGCTCAAGGGTGCAACGTACATGAAAAGTCACGTACGCTCAAGGGAACAGCGTACATAAAAAGTCATGCACGCTCAAGGGAGCAGCGTACATGAAAAGTCACGCACGCTCAAGGGAGCAGCGTACATGAAAAGTCACGCACGCTCCAGGGAAGCAGCGTACATGAAAAGTCACGCACGCTCAAGGGAGCAGCGTACATGAAAAGTCACATACGCTCAAATCTGTGTACGCACAAGAGCACGCACGCAGGAGACACGCTTCCAATAGGAAGCGTATCCAAGGCTCAGTGGCGTAAGCTAAGAAGCTCTGCACACTGCTCACTGTCTTCTCCAAACAGCAAGAACACCATGGTTGAACCCAAGCTTCAAAGCATCACAACTTGGCCATCCGAACTCCAAATCTGGATTTCCAAAGTCCTAACTTGGGTGAAATCAAAATCTCTTCCACATGGAAACATCAAAACCCATAAATATCCAACCAAAATAGATCAAACCATGCAAAATCCGAAAATAGAAATAACTTAGATCTAGAACAATGGAGACTCCAAATCACAAAATTTTAAGTTCTATTGTTGATCACCATGTCCTAATCAAGCTAATGGACAAATAACATAGAGTTCTCAAGTGATTGCAAGGTGCACTTGCCTATGGGTGGAGAGTTGTGGAGGAAGGAGAAGAAGAAGAAGAAGAAGAAGAAAATTAATGGTGGTGGTAATGAAGAGAGAGAGTGGTAGGTGGGGATATAAAGAGGGTGGAATGTGGTGTGTTGAGGGTGGAGCATAGGCTATGGTGATCCATTACTCATAAACCAACCAAACCGAACCAACCCAATAAAACCGAGCCATGCCAAAACCCAAAATACGAGAAATACCGAAATTCCACAAGTTGAAAAAAATAAAAATTACATGCCAAAATCCAGATACGAGTATAAATACAAAATACGGGAAATGAGGGTGACAACTCTACCCACCTTAAAAAGAATTCCGTCCTCGGAATTTATTCAAGGGGCTAGAGATTGCCACGACAAGCTATACTAAGCACAGGCAAGCTACACTAAGCAGTTCAATCATACAATCATACAATGCAAGAAAGGAAGGGAAAATGTAAGGCATAAGAAAGACATTATACCTCACGAGTCAAACAAGTCGGGATATCATGATCGGATGTCATCCTCACACTCCCACGTTTGACTCTCCCAAGGAGCGATGAACTCAAGCAACA
This sequence comes from Iris pallida, assembly GCA_029216955.1. NCBI lineage: Eukaryota > Viridiplantae > Streptophyta > Magnoliopsida > Asparagales > Iridaceae > Iris > Iris pallida. Next base: position 9,071,469 of record JANAVB010004998.1, read on the forward strand.
TGAACTAAACTGATAGTCTTGTGCTTGAGGTCTCTCCCCTTGGTCAAACAGGGACACGGGCCTTTCCTCATACGAAAAGGTTAAAGGCTATTGGTACCAACCTTTTCGAATGATCTAGGAAATGGCTCGGGCCCGGGATATATCGTTGTAATTAGGACACATGAAACATGACACGTGTCCCGCATAACGACGGCGGAAAGCAAGATAATAGGACACAGATACCTCTCTGCCGATTCTAGATCTGGGCCTGGGCCAGGGCGAACTGCTGAGGCCTCTGTTGCTGAAAAGTCTGGGCCTGAGTCGGCAATGGCCTCGGGAACGGGAATTGCTGTTGCTGGTGAACTGGAGCTGGTACTGGTGCTGGTGCTGGTGCTGGACCCATAACCGAGGGACTAGATACTGTTGATGCTGAATCGACTCTGAATGGGTAGGACCCCACCCTATGGTTCGGTGCCCCACACAATAAGCATAATCCCAGCGCCTTGCGACACTCTGACACAACGTGTCCAGGCTTCCCACAATAAGAACAGCCCACGGCGGAAGGCTGTGCTTGCTTCTGTTTCTGCTGAGGGTATGTCGGGGTCGAGTACTGGACCGACGTAACTGAGGTTGCTTGCCTCGGAGTTCCAATAGTCGAAGCCCTAGCTGCCGGGGCTGGTGCTGAAGACTGATTCATCTGACTATAGGACCGCTTCCGACCTCCAGTCCTGTCCACTATTCTTCCGGTTGCTGCTGGTCCACGGGAGGTGATCCGCCTTACTGATCGGCAGGGTCAGGTACAGTGCCGCTGAGGAAGACGACACAGGGAAACAATAAGGAATGACCAGGACAGATCAACGATACAAGCATATAATCAGGGCAAAAATTTCAGGGATTTGAAAATACGGGCGGAGATCAAGGGCGAATACTGATTGAGACATCTATTCGGTAAACCCTCACATTTCTTGATTGACAAGACCTGCATGGGCCACCACTTAAACCATGTCACGCCCCAGAACCAGAATACTGGAGAGCGGGGGCAGACATAGCCAGCTACGTATAACGGAATGGGATCCACACTGCTATACGGTCACGGTTGTCTAGATATGTGAGGGTTTATCTACAAGCCATTAGTCTCTTAAGGTCATATATTATCCTATTGTCTCAATCGCAACCAACTAATAATAATCACAAGATATCAGATCACCTAATATACAATTGTAAGGCGTCCCAAACATTATATATATCCAGATGATCATGAAGCTAGTCGTTACAAAATGTGAGGACTAGCAAGAGTTCAGTCATACATGATCAACCCCCGGGGCTTGTCAATCATGTTACAGCCCGTAGGCAGACAGTAAGTAAGTACAATCGAGCTAACACTTGCTCGTCGGCTAAACGCCTCAAAAGAATAATTTACAATATTACAGTGGAAGAACAAAAGAAACCCACTCGATGCCCTGGTTACGCCTGGTGACCACCATCGGGCTGGAAGACAGGTAGATCCTTTGCTGCTGCTCCGGTATCTGGCCATACAAAACCAGCTGGGTCAGACCCCAAAAAGAGTAAGTGCCACAAAGGAGGCTTCACTTAAGAACTAAAACCAACAATTAGCACAAGAGTATAATTACATAATAAAAGACAGTAGTTTAAGAAAAGCATGATGGGTAATTATAAAAGACAATCTTGCATAGAATCACTAAAAGACAGGATATATAGAAAAGCATGTCAGAATGATATATGATGAGATAACCATGGGACTATTCAGATAGCTAGGTTACAACCCGTAAACCAAACAAGGACCGGGGTTGTAACCCTTCGTCTGAACGGAACTTGGTTTCTCTCACCATTTATCGGCAAGATAAATATAAGAAATCAGGTCAAGTAACAATCTGGAGTGACAATCATTATAGTGACAATCTGGAGTGACAATCCTTCAATCATTCTGGTACAATCTTACAATCAATCAATTCTAGACAATACTATACTGGACTAGACTCCATCCAAGTAATCACGGCCAATCATTGCCTACGGCTTTCTACATTAACTAACTAGGGTTATCATAATCCTAGTTACTAGCAAGATGCAATGAGATGCTCCAAGTAGTCACAGGCCCTGCAGCTATCCAGGTTATCCAGACAATCATTATAGTGACAATCTAGAGAGTACAATGCATTATAGTGACAATAGAGTTCAATCATTTAAGTGACAATGGTGGGTGCCCCACATAACAGTGTGACGAAAATGTGCCCTACTCGTCGGCAGGCTACAAGTCCAATCATTTGTGGCCGGGATAACGGGATCGCCTGTAACTGGGGAACATCTCTTCATGACTAGTGAATTATACTAATTATTAACCTTAGTCCAATTTCGTAGGTACTCCTGACCGTGGTACTCAGGAGTCCCCTCCTAGACATGATGCAAGACATGACAGGATTATTTATATAAGCACAATCGCCCACGGTGTCAGGATTAATTATACATGTCATGTCATGTCAGGTAGCCGTCGCAACAGCTATTCAAGATATATCAGGTCAGGTTATCATATCAAGTGTACTAGTCAGGAGTGCGCCACGACGGGCCACTTATCAGGTCATGCTCAATTATCAATTCCAAACATATCCAGTAAATTTGTGATTATCAAGTTCAGGACAAAAGGCGTAAGGATATAAAATGGACGTAAAATATCTAATAAAATATCAATATACAGGGCTATAGAAGAGCCAAGCTTAAAGAATTAAGACCAAAACTCCAAGAACCAATGGGTCAAGCAAGGGGTCAGGGGGCAGCGTACACAAAAGTCACGCACGCTTAAGGGAGCAGCGTACATGAAAAGTCACGCACGCTCAAGGGAGCAGCGTACATGGAAAGTCACGCACGCTCAAGGGAGCAGCGTACATGAAAAGTCACGCACGCTCAAGGGAGCAGCGTACATGAAAAGTCACGCACGCTCAAGGGAGCAGCGTACATGAAAAGTCACGCACGCTCAAGGGAGCAGCGTACATGAAAAGTCACGCACGCTCAAGGGAGCAGCGTATATGAAAAGTCACGCACGCTCCAGGGAAGCAGCATACATAAAAAGTCACGCACGCTCAAGGGAGCAGCGTACATAAAAAGTCACGCACGCTCAAATCTGTGTACGCACAAGAGCACGTACGCAGGAGACACGCTTCCAACAGGAAGCGTATCCAAGGCTCAGTGGCGTAAGCTAAGAAGCTCTGCACACTGCTCACTGTCTTCTCCAAACAGCAAGAACACCATGGTTGAACCCAAGCTTCAAAGCATCACAACTTGGCCATCCGAACTCCAAATCTGGATTTCCAAAGTCCTAACTTGGGTGAAATCAAAATCTCTTCCACATGGAAACATCAAAACCCATAAATATCCAACCAAAATAGATCAAACCATGTAAAATCCGAAAATAGAAATAACTTAGATCTAGAACAATGGAGACTCCAAATCACAAAATTTTAAGTTCTAATGTTGATCACCATGTCCTAATCTAGCTAATGGACAAATAACATAGAGTTCTCAAGTGATGGCAAGGTGCACTTGCCGATGGGTGGAGAGTTGTGGAGGAAGGAGAAGAAGAAAAAGAAGAAAATTAATGGTGGTGGTAATGAAGAGAGAGAGTGGTAGGTGGGGATATAAAGAGGGTGGGATGTGGTGTGTTGAGGGTGGAGCATAGGCTATGGTGATCCATTACTCATAAACCAACCAAACCGAACCAACCCAATAAAACCGAGCCATGCCAAAACCCAAAATACGAGAAATACCAAAATTCTACAAGTTGAGAAAAATAAAAATTATATGCCAAAATCTAGATACGAGTATAAATACGAAATACGGGAAATAAGGGTGACACCTGCGGCGGCCCGACGGTGACGGCTGCAGTAAGGTGAGAGAAGGTGGAGGAGAAAGGAAGAAGATGGAGGAGGGAAGAGGGTTGGTTTGGTTGGAAGAGGGAAGGGAGGGAAAGGAGAGAAGGTGGAGGAGAAAGGAAGAAGATGGAGGAGGGGAGAGGGTTGGTTTGGTTGGAAGAGGGAAGGGAGGGAAAGGAGAAAAGAGGATGGAGGGGGGAGAGAAACCCTATCTTTCCATAAAAATTCTGATTTTGGGTGAAATTACTATATTGTCCTCCTAGATGAGTCATAAGTATCATGGTGACAAGTGGCTTGCCATATGCCATGTGAGGACACATGGCAAGATTAGGTGGCATGTTATGTAGAAGGGGGTTATTTGCAAATTTGGATTTTGCAAAGGGAATTTGTTGCAAGACATTATTACCTTTGTTGTTTTTTGGAAAAAATTTACAGGAAAGAAAAATTCTATTAAAGAAATGGTTATTAAAATAATAATAATAAAAAAATATAATGATAATGATAAAATTGTAAGATATGACACTCTACCCACCTTACAAAAATTTTGTCCTCGAAATTTAAAATTTTAAAGATAAACTTTTTAAAACAAATATAAAGAGAAACAATATATTCTATCCACCTTACAGAGATGAAGTAGTAATCTATATCAAATGAATTATTTTGAAACATATATGTCAAAAGATTCATGAAAATAAAGACAATTCGAAGATACTTGATATCTTAAAGATTGTTGGAATTTTATATGATCAAATAAAATGGTCAGCTGCCATATTGTTTCAACCTATAACAATGTATTCTTCGAATTCAAAATTATATTCCTTATTCTTATTTTCTGACGTGATATGAAAATCTTGTAACTCGCCAATCCGGATAGCTGCAACAACTTCTCATTTCATGATTCAACTAACAAACATCCATTTTTTCTTTTCCCCTTTTTTTTGTCTCGTCAAATATGTAAATGTAAAAAGTTGTATACTCAATCACAAGAAATTCAATTAACAATTAATTCATCTTATTAGGAAATTGAATCCATAAATAGTGAGTAATATAGAGATATCAAAATTCTCATATCTCAGTCACCAATCCAAATAGTAGTTCTAAGTCACCAATCATAAGTTATATATGCAACATAATTTCTCCAATCATAATTTACTTCCAATTCTAATCTTGCTCGTCCCTCGATTCATGCATTTAGTTTTACTTTTATCTTCAAACCAACTTAATATCAATCCACAAATCAGAAAAAATTTTGTGGTTACCAATCACTTCATCTTATATATTAATTTCATCCAAGATATATAAATCAAGATTTCTCTAAGTTATCAATTTTTTCACTCATAATCAATGATCAATCACCAAGAATTAATCAAGTCGAGTTCAACTAATATCCATTTATTTATACTTATGATCACTTCAATCAAGTCATTTGTAACGTATATACTATCATTCAATCCATCAATAGTCCACAAATTAGCATCAATCGAGACAATAATACTGGATGATTCATTATGCATCAAATTCATTGTTCATCTAAACATAATATCATCGAATCAACATCTATCAATTCCGATATACCTCAATATAACCGAGGAAACATCCATTCACTAACTCTATTAGTTCAACCAAATGTTAATCTTTTAAATCTGATACAGAATTAACTCATCCATACTCAAGATCAAATCAGTTCTTGTCTATCTCAGATCATTGATCAATACAATTTTTACATTCTTAAGGTCATTCTCAAATCCTCCAATCAAACTTTCGATCGTACGATCTTGTAATCTCACTGTCGAGTCTTATGCAATTCAAAATTTAATCACATTCAATTCAAGCCACAACATTCCATACATGATCTATATAATTAATAAAAAAAATTTCAGGCCATCCATTTCACTATCCCAAATCCTTATCTAATATTATCTTAATTCTTCAAGAATAATTCTTGATCATCAAAAGCAATTCCAACAAGAGACCCTTAAAAATAACATCAATTAGGCATAAAATAAATAAATATTCCTTCACAGGGAATTCAATCATAAATATCCAAATCAAAATATTATTTTACAAGAAACCAGTGAACAATTAATGAGTAATGCCTATAAGGTATTTAGAAGAAGAACACTTACTGAAATTAGGAATACTATTGAAAAATAAATTGATGGAGAAACAAGGATATAATTTAGGATTATAAATTGATAAAATAAGGATTAAATAAGGAGATTAAGAAATTTCAAGTAGGTTAGGGATTTGAAAAATAGATATATGAAAATCTGGCAAGAAAATAGGACGAGTCGCGATTTAAGAATAATAAAATCAACAGTATCAAGGAGTTACACTACATTCAATAAGCTATATACAATATAATATCTATTATGCCTACACCTTAAGAAAGATATTGCTAATACTAGCTTACCAAATAATCCTTCCAAGCCATATTTATATCTATGCTAATCTCTAAAAACGCATTATATTCATTCCAAAATCTTAAATCATTATAGGCTATTTGCAACATGGTCCTTCTTTTCTTACTATCCTATTCTATATAATAGTTCTTGATATACCCAAACACAGGTTTAGTGATGTTGTCAAGTCGAGATCCTTAAAGAATTTTCTACAATCCTTTACTAGGCCAAATCCAACCGATACTTCTATTCGGATCCCAAATATTTTATCTTATACCGTCCAATTCCTTCTTAAGAAATCAATCAATCTTTTACCACCATATGACTTGCCAAGCTAACTACATTAGAATCTCACTCTATATTATACCTCAATACTTAGATATAAAAGAATCCAGCTAGAATCAAAATTATTCTTGCATTAATTTATTTTCTATCTTCCGAGAACTTCTAATCTAAAATGTAGCTGATCAAGTCTGAATATCTCTTTATTCCATGTGATCTGAATCCTTATCCAAAAAATTTCAACACATTCAATATTGCCTTTACCCTAAATGACTCCAAAAGTACCTACATCATATTCTAGGCTCTTTATTTTCGAGACCTGCATGGGCCACCACTAAAAAGACGTGTCACGTCCCGTTCCCAGAATACGGCAAGCCGAGTACGTAACACCATCCCCAAGCTATGCGACATATGAATACTCTAGTACCCGTATTCGTAATTGTCGCCTGTAAGGCTCTAGGATTGGTTATCACAGGTCATAATCTTGTATAATAAAATTAATATTATTCTACAAGGGACATTCTAAGCTATAAATAGGAAAATGAACTACTCTACCCAGAGTAACAATTAACCCAATATATAATATAAAAGTATACATGAATTAATGAAATAGAGAGTATTCTGATTTCAACATAATTGCCTTCAAAAGTAAAATCTCGTTTTTGCTCTCCAGCTTCCTTTCAACTTGTCGTAGCAGTTCCTTGAAAGTATGTCTACAAATCTAGTGAACAATTCTAGGTCGTCAATACGACGAGCAAGCCCTCAGTCAAGGAAATGAGATAAGTAAGGTAAGATAAGATGATAAAATTATTGAAATTGAACAGGAGGAAAAGATAATCTTAAAAGTAGATTTGCTAAATAAAAATTTTCTTATAGTATTAGGATCTTTTCCCAAAAGAATTCAAGTGTCAGGTATAAATGTGTAAACCTCAGACAAATCTTGTATACAAATGCAATATTTAGAAAAATGCTTCTGGATCACACAACTTCTATTTTCTCAACAATAATCCTATTTACCCGGGATCAGGTTTATACTTGAATGGGCGGCGCTTAGATTTATCCGTCCCACCAGTATCAGGAATCACATAATGATGTGATATAAACAGGATAACACATGAGTTATTTTTCGAGTTATCGGAATCAAGTGTTATAACAATTATCGTATGACTTAATTTTTTTTAAGAATATCGGAACCAGGCTACATTGGATATTACATGGCCGAATTCGGGGATTCAAAATTCAATGGAAACATGAAACAGAAAAGTGAGCTAAGCCTTACCTCGGACATCGTATGGTTGTACGGATGCCGATAACAGGAACTGATCAGTTTTGTAAAAATATAATATTGTAAAGATTTTGAAGGTGTGATCCAAAGGTTTCTCTTCCATCCCGATGCATTTCTAATCTACAGTGTACTTGGAGTATGTTTTAAATTCAAATTGTACTTTTTCTTCGTGTGATAGGAATCACACATAAAATAAGAATAAGATTAAGCAAAAAAAATTCGTCCTTAGCGAAAAAATGATGTTTAAACTGGAACTTGTGCTTATGACAACACTATTAGGATTTTTCAAAGTCATGTTCGGAAAATGAATGGTTTCAGGAATTTAAAATTTTAATCTAAAGATTTTCGGAAGTTGAAAATTTTTAAAATTTGGCTAACTCTGAAAATTATTGAAAATTTCGGCAGAGTTTCCTTTGAATTTATTAGTCACAAAAATTTCAACAGATAATATAACACAGTAAAAATATATTTCGGGTACTTCGACCCCTTCGGTGGAGCAACCTCAATACCGGAAACCACATAATTCATATAGAAAGATCAAGAAAATAAAAACTAGAAATTTCAGCAGACAATGAAATAAATTCTAACTAATCAAATTTACATTTTAAACTTACTAGAATGAAAATAGAAGATGTTTGTTTACTTTATATCTACTCAACTCTAAAGTACAAGGAGAAAATTGAATTCCAAGGCCAATCTACTTAAATTTGATAGGAAATAAAATTTTGTAAGATTATTTAATAATTTTAAAAATTATGGGTGTATATTCACCAAACCATATTGTCGTTATTTTTAAACTCTCTTAAGTTTGACAAACGATGTTACTATGGTTAAAAACTCGAATATAACTTAAATAAACCTTTATTTTGAAGGTGTACACATATATATACAAATCTTGAAATTGATTCTATTTAAGCAATCTTTGAATTATATCTAAATCATGTTTAGTTATTTATTTACTTCATTGTGTACCTTAATTAGATTGATAGTAAGTTACCCTAAAATGTATGGGCACTTGAGAATACTTACTATGACTATAAGTTGAGACAAAAACGAGCTAATTTGCCTATAAAATAAATATGGACAGATTTAATATATATAAAATTTTATTTAAAATAAAAATACTCTTTTTAGTGTTTTTCAAATATTAAGGTAAGCCACACTAGGTATCTATGTAATACAAACTTAAAGTTATAATTTATGAACGTATATGTTAAATTCATAAATTGAAAATTCATAGAGTTCGACTATTCTAAATCAATGAACATATAAATTTTCTTAGAATAACACAAACTTTCATATTATCTAAAACCCTTATAAATCTCAATTCTTATGTGCCCTTATATATATCATTATTAAACTTAAATTCCTAATCAATTTATATACTAAAAATTTGTATTATTAAAGAACAAAATTGAAAGTATAGACAATTTGAGATAGAAAGGAAGAGGGCTTGCCAAGCCTTGAGGTTCCTTTAAGATTTTGTAGTTGGATGGTTCCAAATTCTTCCAATATTCCCTAGATAAAAAAAAATCATGCACAAAACATATAATTTAAGAAGAATCAGAATTTGAATTTTTTGAAAAGAAGGAAATGAAAATTTTGTTTGGGGAAAGAAAAATATACCTCAAATATTGTAAGGAATTGGAGTTGAAGAAGGAAAGTTAGAAGGAGAGAAGGAGAGAGGGGCGGGTGGCGGCCCTACGGCGGCCCGGCAGTGACGGCTGCAGTAAGGTAGAAGAAGGTGGAGGAGAAAGGAAGAAGATGAAGGAGGGGAGAGGATTGGTTTGGTTGGAAGAGGGAAGGGAGGAAAAGGAGAAAAAAGGATGTATGGGAGAGAGAAACCCTCTCTTTCTATAAAAATTCTGATTTTGGGTGAAATTACTACATTCTCCTCCTAGATGAGTCATAAGTGTCATGGTGACAAGTAGCTTGCCCTGCACCAAGTGAGGACACATGGCAAGGTTAGATGGCATGTTAGGTAGAAGGGGGTTATTTGCAAATTTAGATTTTGCAAAGGGAATTTGTTGCAAGCCATTATTACCTTTGTTGTTTTTTGGAAAAAAATACAGGGAGGAAAAATTCTATTAAAGAAATGTTATTAAAATAAAAAAAAAATAATAATAATAATAATAAAAGATAATGATAATGATAAAATTATAAGATATGACAACGTGTCATGCCTCGCCCCATAATACGGCTAGCCGAGTACGTAACACCATCCCCAGGTTACGCGCCATAAATATACTCCAGTACCCATATTCGTAATTGTCGCCCGTATAGTTCTAGGATAGGATTATCACAGGTCATCGGGTACATAATATAAAATAATAATAAAAAATTTATTATTCTACTCAATTACAGCCTTTAACAGAATATACATATAATTCATAACCAGCTACAAAATACTACTAGCTGATGCCCAAGGTCGACCTCCTCTTTGTCTTATTCATTAAGCTCCTTTTTAGTGTACATTGGTATTCCCTCCTGACCTTCATCAAAATCTAGTGAACAAAAGTAGGTCGTCAATACGACGAGCAAGCCCTCAGTCAAGGAATGAGATAAGTAAGGTAAGGTAAGATGATAAAATTATCGAAGTTGAACTGGAGGAAAGGATAATTTTAAAAGTAGATTTTCTGATAAAAATTTTCTTATAGTATTAGCATCTCTTTCCAAAAGAATTCAGGTGTTAGGTATAAATGTGTAAACCTCAGACAAATCTTATAGACAAATACAAATATTTAGAGAAACACTTCTGAATCACACAACTTTTATTTTCTTGGCAATAATCCCGTTTACCCGAGATCAGGTTTATACTTAATGGGCGGTGCTTAGATTTATCCGTCCCATTAATATTAGGAATCACATAATGATGTGATATAATCAGGATAACACATGAGTTATTTTTTGAGTTATCGGAATCAAGTGTTATAACAATTATCATATAACTTAAATTTTTCAAGAATATCGGAACCAGGCTACAATGGATATTATAGGGCCGAATTCGGGGAAAATCCAATAGAAAACATAAAACAAGAAAGTGAGCTAAGCCTTACCTCGAACATCGTATGGCCGTACGAATACCGATAACAGGAACAGATCTAAAATATAATATTGCAAGAGTTTGTAGGTGTGATCCAAAGGTTTCTCTCACATCCCGATGCAATTCTAACTTACAATGTAATCTAGGTTATTGATTAACCTCAATTTGTACCTCGTTCATCATATAATAGGAAAGCACATATTAAACGAAAAAATGGATAAGCAAAAAATTCCGTCTTAATAGGATAAAATGTTAAACTAGAATTTGTATGCCTAAAGCAACACTGTCAAGGATTTCAGGGTTAGGATTGTGTTAGAAAATTTGATAAAAATTAGGAACTAGGGTTTAACCATTTTCGGCTTTCCAAAAATAGCCTCTGGAATTTCTCAAAAATTTTGGCAAAGTCTTCTTTATATTTTGGAGACCAAATTTTTCACAACAGTATAAAATACACCCGGAGCAACCCTCCTTAGAATTCCGGGTACGCCGACCCCTTCGGTAGAATAACTCACACCGAAAATCACATGCAGTATATATATTTATAAAGCAAAAATTGTTTAACGAGAATCTTCTTACCAAAGGTACGCTTTACTTTAGCAATTAGCTATATTAGCACATTAGCATTGATCTAGATTTGCTACACAAGTCCGAAAAATCAAATTAAATCAATGATTATAAATATCCATTAACTCTTTAGATAACGACATTTTAATATATGGTATACAATTCTTAATAACTAGAATATAAAAATCTTGTTCTTAAGTTAACGATCAATATATATATATATATATATATATATATATATATATATATATATATATATATATATATATATATATATATATATATTTTAACAAAACACCATTTTATTCAATAAGAAGCTTGGCTCATAACGAGCAGTACATGTACCAGGATCCAACAACACAAAAGACCTGGAGAAGAAAGTGGAAAATACAAACGATTGGAGACGTGAATTACGAAATTATGAAAAATTTCGAAAATAAAGACAGTATGGGCAGACAGCCCTAATGAGAAATGGCACGCTGTCCGAAGCGACGGGAGCGCAGTCAGTGGTCACGCAGACCGACGGGGGATTTTTTTTTTTCGAAAACCAAAATTCGAAAAAATCAAATTTCGAAATTCGAAAAAAGAAAACAAAACAGGCGGAGGCACATGGCCCTAGGGCTGGAGGCAGGCACACTGCCCAACGCGAGCCCGCGTTCCAAAGAAACGCGCAGCGCGAGGGCGCGCTGCCCAGGTGGGCGCGCAGCCTGGGGGTGGGGGTGGCCGTTGACTTCTCCGCCGGTACGCCGAGAGGCGCCAGCGCCGGAGAGACGGGGCCAATGCGGCTCCCGGGGGCGAGATCAACGACGGGGAGGCACCAGCGCCTGAGAAGAGCGCCGGCCCGGAGTAGAGGGCCGACCGCCAAGCCTCCGGGGAGCACTACGACCCGGAGAAGGGGGTCCGGCAGCGGAGGAAAAAACTGCCGCCATGGGAGGGGGGTAGGACTATTCAGGGGAGGAGGAAAGTCGGGGGGGAGGGGAGGCGGAGAGTGTGAGCCTAGGGGGGCTGCCGGCGAGAGAAGGGCCGACCGTCACGGAGCCGGTCAGCGACGAGAGGGAGGGGCCTCCAGTAATCGCCGGAGAGAGCGGCGGAGTCCGGAGGTCGGAGGAGGGGCGGCGTGGGCCGGGGACGGCGTCACAGCAGGACGTGCAACCGCCGGAGCCCACGCTGGAGCAGAGGAAGGGGTTGGGGAGGGTGGAGCCGCACCATGCCCGCCGATGGCCGACGGGGGGTGGCCGACCCACGCCGGGCCCACCACATGGGCCCACGATGGGGGGGAGCCGGCGCTTGGGGCGAGGGGGGAGGAGGGGGGGCCGCCGACGCGGAGGACGGCAAGAGGGGCGCCGGAGGGTTGGAGAAAGACGGAGGGTTGGAGGAGGAAGACGGCGCTGGGGAGGGGTAGCGGAGGGGGGGAGCCAGCCCAGCCGGGGGGAGGGTGGACGAAGCCGAGTCCGACCACCGCAGGGTTACCACCGGAGAAGCGACGGGCGCCGGAGGGTAGGAGGAGGAAAGCGGCACAAGGGAAGGGGAGCGGAGGGGGGGAGCCAGCCCAACCGGGGAGAGGGTGGACGATGCCGAGTTCGGCCATCGCAGGGCAACCGCCGGAGGAGCAGCGGGCGGGGAGTGCGCTGGCGCTGGCGCTGGAGGAGGCATCCCTGGCGTGACCTGACCCGACCCTGGCGAAGGGGGGGAGGCTGAGGGGGGACCAAGGGGGTCAGCCATCGGGGAGGGGCTATTCCACCTCCGCCGAGTCCGCCGGCGACGAGAGTGCCTCGGGCGGCGACGGGGCCTAGAGTTGAGGGGATGGAGGAGGGAGGCGGGGAATCCGGTGGGGACGAGACCGGCGACGGTCCAGAAGAAGACGCCCGGCCGGCTGGGTGGACCACCGGAGGAGGATGGGGAGTAGCAGGGTGGCGCGGCCTGACCCGGAAGGCCGACTGGCCAGAACACCGGCCATAGGAGGAGGAGGGTCGGGGGAGTGGCAAGCAAAGGGGCTGCCACTCGGCCAGGGCGACCGGCCAACTTCTCCATTAAAAAATATATATATCAATATATATATATTTATATATATATATATATATATATATATATATATATATATATATATATATATATATATTTTTATATATATATAATAAATTCTCTGCCATGCTCTCAGCCCCCTCCCCCTTCTCCCGGTTCCGTCCCCCTCCTCCCGTCTCTGCCTTGTCCCCCTCCTCGCCGGCCACAGGTTGCCGTAGCGATGCTCCAAGCCACCCTCTTCGAAGCCCGACCTGCCCCGTCCCCTAGCCGCAGGAGGAGATGGTGCTCCTGCCACCCATATCTCCCCAGGCCGAGGCCTCCGCGGCAACCACCCCCTCCGCCGTGGCCCCCTGCTTCCTCCCCTTCCGTCCTGGGCGTTCCCTCCTCCCTCGTCTGGACGAAAGATCAGCTAGTGTAGCTCCCTTCCCAAAAATTTTGAAATATTTTTTTATTATTATTTATCTTATTTGAATGGTGATTTTAGATTTTTATAAATAATTATTTAGTTAATTATTACGGTAGATGATTTTAGTCATCGTTAGGAATTAGAGTACAAGGTGACTAGAAATCGTGGCACGGATAGTGCAGTGGCGTGCTATGAGTAGTGTATTAGCCCTGGTAGGGAAGGCCGAGCCATAGGGATGTTCTAACTAGAAAAACTAGGCCAAGTTATGACATGACCATTATAAATAGTTTAAATTATTCACTTTTAATATTATTTGACATTTAAGTGACCCGGTTGTACCAAACTGGTCGGGACTTGACCCGAACCAAACCTGGGCCTATGTAATGTTGTAGAGCGACCAAAGACGTTCACGACGATAGATACATTATATGAATGTGCGCACTTCGTAATTTATGTAGTAGTCTAGTAAATATTTTTTATTTGCCATATAAAAATCTCGATAATGTTTTAATTGATGATTATAGTGAACATTTCCTTAAACATGTATTTTTGGGATATTATAGGCTATATAGGTATGTACATGTGCATATATATGATTATATCCTGATATATATAT
>JANAVB010004998.1:9088448-9093253 GCA_029216955.1 Iris pallida
CGATTCCCTGTTTATCCCTTATCATGTATCTCAGTATTATTACAGATTTATGGATTTCGTCATTTATTGATTCTGTTGTAGATTGTACTCGTTCCTTTCCTGACTGAAAACCAATATTTTTCAGGTTTAGCTGTAAACCCCTAAAATTTCACTACGATTTTTTTAAAAATTTATACTTTGTATCGTACTTGTACGACAGGTACAAATACGTATGCACGAGATAAAGTTTTTACATAAATAGTTTTATTATAAGTTTAATAAATATAAATAATTAGCTTTGTTTTCGTCATACATATAGATAAGTATTTCTCTACATAACATTTTTGCCAAAATTTATTCAAATTATATATTTAACTTTATTATTATAGAAAGGCCTTTCATTGATATAGTTATAGATAATAAAATTTTTCTCTTTTAGTAAATATAGTATACTAGAAAGTATAGTTATGTAAATATTATTTAACTTATTTATTTAAAAAAAAGTATTGTGAAGTTTTTCTATTAATATTAAATATTTACTTTGAATTTTTTAAATTATTTTTATTTTAAAAAAAGATGATTGAATTTTCGTGAGAATTTAAATCTTTATTCTTTTTTTATGGATTTATTTTAAATCGTTTAATCTAAGCATGGGACTTATCAACATCTAATTTGTATTTATCTAGATTTAATTAGATTTTGGAATTGGATTTGGATTGAAAGGGTTTTAAATTGATTTAAATTTAAAGTGAGATATCAAAAGGGGTTTTAAATATTCTAAGTCCATATTCATTTAGGAGACTCCACCTCCTATATAAGGAGTCTCTATATGCTCCCCTTCCCAAATAGTCCACAAATTTTTCTACAAATATGCGTACGTGCATCGTGTCCATGTTCCCCGTCCAATTTTTATTCCACGTTTTACATATACATCATTCCTTCTTCGTGTCCGACATATCCGGACAATCACAAATCCTATTCCTAACCTAACACCAAACCCGGCCAGCCTTCCGTTCTCTGTCCGTCGCCACCGTCGCCGACGAGAAACCATTATTGCTGCCCCTGACCACCGCGGCACCGTCACTGTCACCACCCCTCGGACAACCCGGCCCCTTCTCCCAGACATCTCCTTCACCAACCATTTCAACCCACACACCCGGCCAACCACGGCCAGTGGTCGCCCCGTCGAAACACCTACTGGCCCCAACAAATACAACCGACTCCTTCGTTGTCATTACACCAACTCTACCACCCCGTGTTCGGCCATCCGCTGTAACCCCAAATCGATCCATCCACCACTTCTTGCTTCGTCGACCGGCCATCTTGTCACCTGCACCCTCACCGAGTGCCTCCACCCTTCCGTCGAGGCCGTCGCTGTCGCCACCCTCCAATTCTGGTGATTACGATCCCCACTAAAGCCACCTGCCACCCTCACAACTACCAAACCCTCTCCCCAACTCCTGTGCCACCAACCTCAGGTGACCCTATCATCTTTTCCGCCTTGCGTGCCCGGCCAATCAACCCTCAATGCATCGCTGCTAAAGGTGAGCCACCCCCTCCGCACCTAACGTCAATCGCCAGTGAGCTTCCCGAACATCTCTTTCCCACCTCTATTTTCTCAAAATTTTTGCCGATCTCTCTTGATTCTCAAATTCTCTTCCTCCTTAGGTTCCAAATGCCTCTCTCTTTCCCCAAGAAAGGACACATGGAAGAGAACTCAAAAAGAGTAAAAGTTTGGTTATTTTAATATTTTTGTTTGTTTATTTATGGTTCAGTATAACCGAGGAGTAAAGTAACTCCTCTAGACTAGATATCGTATATGTATTATATATTATTTATTTATTTTAATATTATTATTTTGTATATGTGTTAGAACATCCATAGTGGGTACATTATATGCAATATGTGTTTATTTTAGTATAAAAAATTATTATTAATTAAATATACTATGTTTTAAAATTAATAATATTAACTAATTCATAATATATATATATATATATATATATATATATATTATATATATATATATATATATATATATATATTATTGGATTTGGCCCAACATATAGTTTGGGTTTCGAAGCTTAAATATATTATTATTTGGTATTTCAAATATATGATTTAAAAAAATATTATTATTATTTCTAGCTATTCTAAAAAAATTAGTTTTGACCTAAAATTTTGTATTTTGACCCTAAATGATTTTTTCTAGAATTTTTAAGTATTTATATAAAATTATTTTAAACTAATAAAATATAGTTCTCTATCTATAAATTTTACTTTTGTAAACTTAGTTTCTAGCCTAAAATGATTTTTAGACTTTAAAGAAATTTTTATAAAACTATTTTAAACTACCAAAATATATTTTAAAGTATTCTAAATATCTTTCTAAATCAATATTATCCTTCCAACATCCTTCAATTTTCTTCCATCCCACGACTAATCCCATTATTCTTATCCCTTCGCCACTCCTATACGTCCCCCTATCGTCCCTAGTTAATCCGATTATCCTGAACCTGATGGAACAACACATGCCATAATCAGAAGCCGTCTTGTCTAGTTGTAACACCAAAGTCAAACTCTATGCCAACATGATTATCGTACCACACCAGGCGATCCTACCAGGCAAGTATACCTTGCTAATTTACTGTCATATTATTTATTTTCAGCATTATTTACTTGTTTCATATTTGTTAGTTTTCTTTGTTATAAACTGTGCGTCCAAGCCACACTTGGGTGCAAGCGACTCTATTAGTCGTTTTACTTTACTAAATGCATGTTAACTTAGTTTTAGCGGACTACCTTCTTGTTGGGGGATATCCTTATATCTCCTGGGCCATGACACACACACTACACGGTTTGAGACATTTTGCTAGGGGCACGACTTATGGACTGGCCATCTTTAAAGTCGTGTGACGGTAGATGATCGTAACTGCTATGACTAGGGTTTTAGAGACTCAAACAGTTACAAAACTGGACAGGTTTGGACATGACTTGAACAGTATGGGAAATATTAGGGGAGGACAGTCGCTAGTGCGTATGGAATCCAAACAGGTAAACAACAGTCTCCAGATGCAACTGTAGCATTTTATATTTGCATGCCCTCTGACGTTTGGACGTTACGGACGGATACGTATGACTGAATGCCAGTTACGTACTTATAGCCTAAAATCCGCCCATGCGCATGAAGTTGTCCTCTAAATTGCACAAGATAGTTAGCATTCCCTTTTGCATATTGGTGTCTAAGAGAGTCTGCATATTATTATTATTCTGACAGTTCATATTAGCTTGTTCTTCCTGTATCTTGTTACGTCTCTCTGAGGACCTGGTTATTCCCCAGGTGTGTGTTCATGTCTTCCACAGGTTTCTAGCTGGGATCGTGGTCTTCGCCATTTATTCGAAGATTACATCACTTGGTTCCTCCTTACTACTTCCACTTAGTCCTTTTATATATCATTACTTCTTCTTTTTATTTGGTTGGTAGTGGATGTGTCTCCACCCAACATATTGTACCAAAATAATTCATTATATGATATCTTTTATTTTTTATTTTGTGGATGAGATTAGTTAGTTGTGGTTTACTGTATTTTACAACTTATGTATGCATACAAGGCCCTGTACTTCATGTATACAGCTGGCATGTCTATGTACTTAGTCCTACGTATTTTAGGACTGGGCGTTACATTAGCCGCAACCACTCTTAGCATTGGGAAGGCTTGGTTATGCTGAGGTCAACCTAGAAATAGATAGCAATTGTATCATTTTCATTACACTACAACAAAAAAACCTATTAATGACGCTCGACAAGGAGTTTTAATGACGGCTGATACATAAGCGTTATCAAGTTGAAAAATACCTTTTTTTCTATTACGATTTGGGCTAATTCTGGGCTTTTTATAACGTTTATAAAACAAAGATTATTAATAGTTTAGAGCGGTGGCAAACTTGTAATTCAAAACCCTTCACACCCGATCTTTTTTAGAGCTTTCCTCCTCCCCCTCTTTTCTCTTCCTGAACCCTAAAATTTTCCAAAGCTCGTTCAGTTTCTTGCTCATTTCCATCTCCCTGAACCCTAAAATTTTCCTAAACTCTAATCATCTCCTTCTCCTCCTTCTTTCAACCTCCTAAATCGAAGAGAAAGAGAACCCCTAAATCAAAAATTACAGAGAGGGAAGGAAATGGAAGGACGGGAGTGCGTACTGTGGCGACGGCTACGGCGGAGGAGTGCCAGTGCGGAGGTGGCAGTCTGGGCGGAGCCAGTGCCCACCGGTGGCGGCGTGGCTCGTACCTCGGCGTGGCTCGCAGTGGTAGTCCTCGGCGACATCAGCCGCAGCCCTTGGATGCAGTACCACGCCCTCTCTCTCGCTCAATCGGTAACCATCGATCCCCAATTTCTCCAATCTCTTGGAAAAACCCTAATTTTTTTTTTCCTCCGAACTTAGGGTTTCTGTGATCTGATTGTGTTGGATTTTGTTCCAGGCAATTTGGAGGTCGACATCGTCGTCAGCGGAGGTAGGTTGCATCCATTTTCCATGGAAGGATTATAGTTTTTGCGTCGGTGTCGCGTTGTGTCGCGCTACATTCATATTACTGGAAATAAAATTCACGTCTGGGCGAAAAAATAACATAATTTGAGTGAACAGTGAATGAGAAATTTGATCATCAAGTTTCAATGGCTGGCTTCACAATCAGCACCGCGTGTCCGTAGTATTTGTCTATGCGTCGTGTGTATTCGCATCGAAGCACTTAGCACACTATAGACAATTTGAGCTTACTTAATTTGGAATTTAGCTCGATCTCGATCTTAGTGTTGAATAGAATACTTT
>JANAVB010004998.1:9093266-9120766 GCA_029216955.1 Iris pallida
CGGCGCTCGTGCTGCGGGCAACCGCGACGATCAGGGAAGGCCATCGTGGCGGAGGACCTGGTGCTTTGGGCGGAGGACGCGACGAAGGGGCGACGCGATGGCCTCCAAAAGTGGCGGCGATTAGGGTTTCTCCAGCGACAGACGGTACCGCATGGTGCAACGGCCGTGGGGCTGGAAGTCGGAGGAGGCAGCGCGGTTCGGGAACACCATGCAGTGTGAATTTCTTTCCCTTTCCTTACTGTGGTTTTAGTTTTTGGGGGAAAAAATGGCGATGATGACGACGGGGTGGTGTTGGTAGTGATGGCCGGATGTGGTGATGATGGCGGGTGGCGGTGGTCAAGTACCGCGGAGGCTGCTGGTGTCGGCCATGGTCGACCGCGGTGGCGATGATGGTGGTGAAAGGAATTTGGTGTTGGCGGTGGCAGAATAACGGAGTTTGTGAGGGGGTCGTCAGGGATGACGTTGGTGGCATGTGTCGTGTCGGGGGGGAGTTGCGTTGTGTCGAGGGTGTTCGACACGACGGGAGTGGAGGGTCGGATTGTCGGCCTTGGGTCAAAAATAATATATCTGTAAAATATAGTGGAAAGGGAAAGGAGGCACCGACACGATGCACATTGTGATTGTGGTGTGGAAATTGGAGGAGTACCTGCCTATTTATAGGATGTGAGAATTCCCAGTTGGATAGGGATTGGGAGGATTTAAATCCCAATTGGGTAATCATCTATTAATTTAAATTGATTTAAAAATAATTCAATTCAAATCAAATCCAATCTAGATAAATTCTATACTTAATTTAAAATATTTTAAATAAGGTCAATAAAATCTTTTCCAATTGAAATTACCATATTTAATCAAATATTAAAATTCACAAAATCCCAAATATTCTTTTCCTAATTAAATAAATATAGTAATAATTAATTTTGAAAATCACGATAAATACTTAAATATTAATTCATGAACTAGCTTTTATAATAACAAAATATATTAGTAAGCGAATTTCACATTTCGCAAAACATTTGGAAATATTTCATATAAACCACAATTTTTCAAATCACCACTTATATTTAAACGACGAATAAAATAACTCTTTTAGAAATAAAAATATTTATCACATATTATTTTCAAATTAAATTCTTCTATATATAAAATCTCAAATAAAATGTTTTACAAAAATATGTACCTCGCACATATTCGTACTCGTCGAGCAATTTCGAAAAATAAAATTTCGTGCGCGACGTACAATACGACTACGCGATGTACAATACAAAATTTTAAATCAGTACCAAATTTAATTAAAAAAAGTAGCAATTTAGGGGTTTTACAGAGAGCTATGTTCCCACATGGCCTATGCGCCCATACGATCTATGCGCCTGTGCAGAGACTGTCTTTTGCAGATTTTGTGCCTGCTATTTGCTGATGCAGACTACGCATAAAGAGCGGACCTTTTCAAATTCTGTTCCAAACCGAGCCTATCACTTCAGATTTTCAAGGAAGATCTCAACAGCCATATTTTGACAGCCTGGTAGACACCTATGCGCCCAAAGGAGTCATTCCTATCATGGCCCATGAAGTTGGTGGATACAGTTATTCCCATGCTTCTTTCAAAGTATTTCGACACTCGTTCGAGTCTCAAAAACTTTGAAGGGGGTCTTGTAGAAGCATGAAAAATACAAGATAATGTATCCCATATGAAGAAGACAAAAGAAGCTATGCACCCACAGAACCAAAGGGAGTCTATGCGTCCACATGGTCGAAGAGGGGCTATGCGCCCATATGATCGTGAGGCTATACGCCCACATGATGCAAGAGGGTCTATGCGCCCACATTGTTTTCATGCAGATCAAACATGCACCCAAGTGTGGGCGCATAAACTCACACCCATACTATGCGCCCAAGGCAGCAGATCCCTACGACTCAGTCAAACTCCACGATCAATCGTGCATCCAAGCATACGGCCACGTCAGTCTCCACGAGCAATCGTGCACCAAAGCATGCGGCCACGTCAATCTCCACGCCAACCCTACGATCTACCCACGATCATGCGCTTACACCCTATGCGCCCAAAGGGGTGTTATGTACCCACAGTAAAATCAGTATATTTTCTACCTGTGGGCGCATAACAGTCATTTCGGTGTAAGACGACTATAAATAGAGGGCGTCCCCCTCTACAAAGACAGGCAAACGGAGAGCATTTCAAGAGCCAAATTGCTGCCCTTCTTGCCAGTGAGTCGAGAGTTAGCAATTTTCTTAAGTTTTCTTCCACTTTTATAATTGGAGTGTCAACGGAGTAAAGGAGCAACTGCCGATCGATCTCCATCATCCCATTCCCTAGAATTCTTTTTGTACTCGGGGATCCTCAGCGCAGGATCTCTCAGGCGTACTCGATTTGTGGTGTCTTGCGCCAATAAGAAAAGACAGCATTTTTTTTTCTTTTTTGTGTGTGTCCACATATCCATACCTTTACAATTATTAAAAGAATAGTCAATAATTTAACAACAAAATTTCTTATATGAGATTAATCTCGAAGAAATTTCCTTACATGGAGTAGAGTCTGGCATCCTACGATTGTCTTAGTACCGACACGGGATGCTGCATTGTTAGTATACCGCTTCCCCAAGATATCTCTTCCACGTCCTCCACGTCGGATAAATTCAGAAGATATCTCGCATGAATCGAGGTTTCAGACTTGTCTGGAATGTCGACGGATCCTAGGATGAAAAGGATGTACACACGGACCAGCATGTCAACGTTATCATCATCGGACTCCATCTCTCTAAAACCCTCCTCCAAATATTTTAAAGAAAGTCTGTAGGACTTCTTGAAGTCTTAAAGGGTTGTAAAACTCCTAACATCAACTCCAAGATTCTCTGACACATAATCTACGATATTGTCGCACCAATCAGGGGACTTCTCATGGAACAGTTCATTTGTCATGACCCGGCCGATAACATTAAGGTCTAATATCTGATGGACATCATCAAGTGTAATCGTCATCTCCCCTGTTGGGAGATAAAAAGTGTTAGTTTCTGGATGCCATCTCTCCACGAAGGCTGATCGAAGAGCATTGTCCATCGTCTTGTAGGCGTATCATGCCAAATTTTACAAGATGGTAGGAATGATCTTGTTCCTCACGGCTTCCCCTAATGTGTCAAACTGCCAACTACCGGACTTCTTTATATGGCTCACGACCCTAAGTATACGGGAGCTCATCTTATGTCGGACAACAGAATAAAATTAGGATTAGAAGATATATATAGTAGACTAACTGAAAGCTTAAATTTTTATAACTTAATGTACATAGTGGTTCCTTTCATATTTGAAATGCAATGTGGCTGTCAAACGACAACAACATTGAACAACCTTCTGGACGAACCAGGATTGGACTCGTCGGCTGCTGAGAAGGCCAGGAACCATCATATGTGCGGGTTTGGCCAGTAGGCTCGTCTTCATCGAAAAAGGAAGAAGACAGAGGACTAAAAGGAGCTGCTTTCTTCTACCGAGGATGGCGAGCCATTTTCTTCGTCCGAGGCTGGCGAGCCGGTATAGTCACTTCTTTTTCTGGATCGAGTTTGGTGATTCTGATTGGTCTCTCAAGCTGACGAGCCATATTGCATTCTTTGCGCACCGACACGGTGGGTCATTTTCTTTTGCTAGCGGTTGCAGAATTGAAAAAAAACAGGAGTGTAAGGATTGTCAAAAAATAATACAGTCACGCAAAATAAGCAGGACTACAGAAATGTGTACAAACATAATGTCATGCCCAGCTTCCAGAATACAGCGAGCCGAGTACGTAACACCATCCCCAGGCTACGCGCCATATGAATACTCCAGTACCTATATTCGCGATTGTCACCCGTTTAGTTCTAGGATAGGATTATCACAGGTCATTGGGTATATAATATAAAATAATAATAGAAAATATATAATTATACCAGATTACAACCTTTAACCCAATATACATATAATACATAACCAGCTATAAAATACTACTAGCTGATGCCCAAGGTCGACCTCCTCTTTGTCTTATTTATTAAGCTTCTTTTCAGTGTACATTGGCATTCCCTCATGACCTTCATCAAAACCTAGTAAACAAAACTAGGTCGTCAATACGACGAGCAAGCCTTAGTCAAGGAATAAGATAAGTTAGGTAAGGTAAGGTAAGATGATAAAATTATCGAAGTTGGACTGGAGGAAAGGATAATTTTAAAAGTAGATTTACTGATCAAATTTTCTTATAATATTAGCATCTCTTCCCAAAAGATTCAGGTGTCAGATATAAATGTGTAAACCTTAGACAAATCTTATATGTAAATGCAAATATTTAGAGAAACACTTATGGATCACACAACTTCTATTTTCTTGGCAATAATCTCGTTTACCCGGGATCAGGTTTATACTTAATGGGCGGTGCTTAGATTTATATGTCCCATTAGTATCAGGAATCCCATAATGATGTAATATATCAGGATAACACAAGAGTTATTTTTCGAGTTATCGGAATCAAGTGTTATAACAATTATCGTATGACTTAAAAAATTTCAAGAATATTGGAACCAGGCTACATTGGACATTATAGGGCTGAATTCGGGAATTCGGAATCCAATGGAAAACAGGAAACAAGAAAGTGAGCTAAGCCCCACCTCGGACGTTGTATGGCCGTCGAATGCTGATAACAGGAACTGATCAATTTTTAGAATACAATATTGCAAGAGTTCGTAGGTGTGACCCAAAGGTTTCTCTCACATCCCGATGCAATTCTAACTTACAATATAATCCAGGTTATTGATTAACCTCGATTTGTACCTCGTTCATCATGTAATAGGAAAACACATATAACACAAAAAATGGATAAGCAGGGAATTTTGTTTTAATGGGATAAAATGTCAAACTACAATTTGTATGCCTAAGGCCACACTGTCAAGGATTTCAAGTTTAGGATAGTGTTAGAAAATTTGATAAAAATCATAAACTAGGGTTTAACCATTTTCGACTTCCAAAAAATGGCTCTCTGGAATTTCTTAAAAATTTCGGCAAGGTCTTCTTTGTATTTTGGAGCCAGAAATTTTTTGCAACAGTATAAAACACACCCGGAGCACCCTTCCTAGAATTCTCGGGTATGCCGACCCCTTCGGTGGAACAACTCAACATCGAAAATCACAAGCAGTATATATATTTATAAAACAAAAATTGCATAACAAGAATCTTCTTACCAATGGTACGCTTTACTTTAGCAATTAGCTATATTAGCAAATTAGCATTGATCCAGATTTGCTACACAAGTCCGAAAAATCAAATTAAATCAATGATTATAAATTCCATTAACTCTTTAGATAACAACATTTTAATATATGATATACAATTATTAATAACTAGAATATCAAAATCTTGTTCTTAAGTTAATATTATATAATATATATATATATATATATATATATATATATAACATGGACTTTTCTTGATTAAGAATATGTACTTCCTAACCAAGCAATACTTAGAAATTTTGGACTCAAAATCTTATAGAGTTTAGTATTTAAGATCCATACCATTTAGACTCAGCACGGAATTTAATCTTTAGCATAAATGTTGGATTATATTCAGTTTAGTTTAAAAAAGTACCAATTGTCAAACTATGGACTGATACATTTAAGCATCTTCTATACTATGGATATCTATCTACTTATACAAGATTTTCAATTTTATAAAGTACAAGGAAAGCATTATGAATCATATCAAAGCTAAATTTATATTCTTAAGACCTTTTTAAAGTAATAGGGTTGGCTTTGGACCGATACATCCTGGAAACTTAGGAAAATGGAATTATAGCCTATTAGGCTAGATTTCCTTATAATACTAGTTTTGAGCATTTCTATCTTGTTACAAAAATTGAAGAGTTAATCTACCTAGGTTATTGTAGCAAAAACCAAAGTAGGTATTTCATACTTAGTGACTTCTAAGGAGGATTCAGACTATTGTCCAAAATGGTCGATACAACCTTATATAGATTATGAAATCCATTCTACGGTTGCCTATATAACCCTAGTTTACTAGTTCATAAAAATTTCTCGTAGTCTTAAGAACATCTATTATTATCCTTGTTTTGGACAACAACTAATTTTTGAATTTAATTGACTTCTACTAAGAATATATATACAAGGGCAAATCAATATTAACCCAAAATCAACTACTGTAACCATAGTGTATATTGTTTGTCTCCCTCTTTCTATTTTGAACCAAAAAAATGTAATATATATAACAATTTTTAGGAATTAACTTCATAAAATTATTAGAATTAGGTTACTTAATTAGTTTAAAATAAGATCCGAAATCAAGAAACAAAAGTTGAAAGAAAGAGAGGGTTAAAGAGGAAGGAAGGGCTTGCCTTGGGGATGAAGGGTTTGGAAATTAGGCTAGGGCTTGGATCTTCTTCAATTACTTCTTCTCCAAATTCTCCTTCTTCTTCTTCTTCATTCAAATTCTTCTTTCTAGAAGAAAAGGTTGAGCTTAGATTTTGTTGATGGATGTGATAACGGAGATGAATATGGTGGCGGAGGTGATGGAGGTTGCGGATAGGAGGGAGGCTGCCGGCGGTAAGGGGGTGGTCGGCCGGTCGGACGGCGGTGGCGGCCGCCGCAGGCAGCACCGTCGGTGCGGGTGCACGGGAGAGGAAGAATATGTGAGAGAGAGATGGAGATATGAGAAGTGAGAGTGATGGATAAAGGAGTTTAAGAAGGAGATAGATGGTAAAGATGGGAGGGAAGAAGAGGGAACCAAGAGAGAGGGGGTGAAGGAGAGTGCCAGCCCTCTCTCTCACTTTCTCTATATAATTTTTTTAGAGACATAATAATTATGTCTAGATTATAAAATTACCCATATACCCCTATCTCTACATGTATGGAGACACTTGGAGGGTTATGTGTCGCGGAAAATTCTATAATTACAAAATTTCTCAAGGTTACATTTGCAATTATTTTTGCTTAATTAAAACAATTAATATATATAGTTAATATTTTAGAATAACCCTTATTTAACACATATACAATAAATTGTGGCTACCTAAAATATACATAAAATAAACCAAATCACGCAAATACGAAGTGTCCGATACCGAAAACTATATTACGAGATACAACAATTTAAATAAAATAATAATTTAATGTATTATGAATTAAGGTTATGACACTCTACCCACCTTACAAAAATTTTGTCGTCGAAATTTAATTTTTTATGAATTAAGCTTTTCGAACAATTATGAGAGAAACAAGATATTCTACCCACCTTACAGAGATGAGATAGTAATCTATTACATTATCAAATGAAATACTTTGAAACATATTTATCAAAAGACAATTCGACGATACTTGAAATCAACAAGATTCTTGAAATTTCATAAAATCAAATAATTGAAATCATCCAGATTCTTGAAATTTTATATAATCAAATAAAATAGTCAGAAGCAATTCAGTTTCAACCCATAACCATATATGTTCTACCAAATCAAAATCCAACTTCTTGTTTTCTGGCGTGATATAGAAATCTTGTGCCTCGCCATTGCACACATGGCTGCAATCAAGATACCATTTCACAATTAGGATTTGCTACCTCTTCCTTGATAGCCATAGAATGAGTAGGAATTATGGTTGTGAATTAGCCTTACACGTTAGGGTATCCTTGGTAATTCAAAAGATGTTCAATAACCAGAACTCAAAATTCTTTTTTTTCTTCTAAAATGTATCTAAGTATCAGAGTAGTATATAATATAGTAATATAAAATCTTTTGACAAAACTTACTAAGGAAATCTCATATAACTATATTTCAAAAATTGTTGAATATTATTTTAAATTATTCAAGTTAAAGATTTGTATATCCAAATTGAGAAAAAAATGAAATTGATTTTTGAATATCAAGCATGAAAACAAATTACAAAAATACTGTCTGGATTCCCGAAATTATACTTAATTCATGAACCACGTTTTGAGAATATTAATGCCTCGCCAATCTGGATGGCTGCAACAACTTTTCATTTCACGATTCAATTAATTGACTACATGTGGTATCATTGCCTTGTCCAATCAGTAAATAGATTATCGGGTTCTTGACACATAAGAATAATTACTCATTCACAGGAAATTCAATCACAAAAGTCCAATCAAAATATTATTTCACAAGAATCCAATAAACAATCAATGAGAATGCAAATCTAGGTATTTAGATGGAAAATGATTCCCAAAAATCAGGAATACCACTAGAATGAAGTTGGATTGAAAAGAGATGATACAATTCTAGATTTTTTTTTCCAATGAACTTTGGATAAAACAAAGGAATTGAGGAATTTCAATAAAATTGAATTTGTGAAATAATTAGATAACATGAAACTCAACAAAGGAAGAGGAGATGAGTCAGGATTTAAGCACAGATAAAATCAAGAAGTCGAGGAGTCATACTCTTAATAGGCTATATATATATATATATATATACATATTCCTTAAACATACTACTAGTACTTGCTTGCCCAATAGTTCTTCCAAGTTACCCTTATATCTATGCTCATCCCATAAAACATACTACATACGATCTAAATAAAGCCTTAGATCATATCTGGCATGTTGGCTATGTAATCCTTATTCCCTTACCATTCCAAATATAATATCTAGATAAAGCTAAACTCCAGGTTTATAAAGGGTACAAAGTTCAAGATTCTTAAGGAACTTTCTGTAATCTTTCACTGGGGTACTCTAGTAGGAATACTTGTCTAATTCTATCTGAATTACTTGATCTAAATTTTTCGAGCTAACTACCCATAATTTCCTGAATATTATATTCCTTTAATAACAATCTTAGGTTAGGATTCTTAACTATATTAAATCACAATAGGATATCCATTAGGAAATAATCTATAGGGTAAGCGAAATGGAAAACAATCTATGGAAAAAACTTGTAGGGTATTCTCTATCCTAAGGTTCTTTGTAGGATTTTCTTAAGAACATATGTAAGGTCTATAGGTTAACCTCTATATAGGTTTCCGTAAAAGCTTAACATGCATCATATCCTAGGTTTTCTATTTTTTAAGACCTGCATGGGCCACCACTAAAAAGACGTGTGTCACGTCCTGCTCCTAGAATACGGTGAGCCGAGTATGTAACACCATCCCCAAGCTATGCGACATATGAATACTCTAGTACCCGTATTCGCAATTGTCGCCTATAAGGCTCTAGGATAGGTTATCACAGGTCATAATCTTGTATAATGAAATCATATTATTCAGCTACAAGGGACATTCTAAGCTATAAATAGAAAAATGAACTACTCTAACCAGAGTAACAATTAACCCAATATATAATATAAAAATACCTGAATTAATGAAATAGAGAGTATTCTGATTTCAACATAATTGCCTTCAAAAGTAAAATCTCGTTTTTGCTCTACAGCTTCCTTTCAAATTGTCGTAGCAGTTCCTTGAAAGTATGTCTACAAATCTAGTGAACAATACTAGGTCATTAATACGACGAGTAAGCCCTCAGTCAAGGAAATGAGATAAGTAAGGTAAGGTAAGATGGTAAAATTAGCGAAATTGAACTGGAGGAAAAGATAAACTTAAAAGTTGATTTACTAAATAAAAATTTTCTTATAGTATTAGGATATTTTTCCAAAAGAATTCAGGTGTCAGGTATAAATGTGTAAACCTCAGACAAATCTTGTATACAAATGCAATATTTAGAAAAATGCTTCTGGATCACACAACTTCTATTTTCTCAACAATAACCCATTTACCAAGGATTAGGTTTTTACTTGAATGAACGGTGCTTAGATTTATTCGTCCCACCAGTATCAGGAATCACATAATGATGTGATATAAACAGGATAATACATGAGTTATTTTTGGACCTATCGGAATCAAGTGTTATAACAATTGTCGTATGACTTGAAATTTTTCAAGAATATCGGAACCAAGCTACATTAGATATTACATGGCCGAATTCGGGGATTCCGAATCCAATGGAAAACAGAAAACAGAAAAGTGAGCTAAGCCTCACCTCGGACATCGTATGGCCGTACGGATGTCGATAATAGGAACTGATCAGTTTTGTAAAAATAATATTGTAAAGATTTCGAAGATGTGATCCAAAGGTTTCTTTCCCATCCCGATGCATTTCTAATCTACATTATGCTTGGAGTATGTTTTAAATTCAAATTGTACTTTTTTCGTGTGATAGGAATCACACATAAAATAAGAATAAGATTAGCAAGAAATTTTTGTCCTTAGCAGAAAATGATGTTTAAACTGGAACTTGTGCTTATGACAACACTATTAGGATTTTTGAAGTCACATTCGAAAAATGAATGGTTTCAAGAATTTAAAATTTTAATCTTAAGATTTTCGGAAGTTGAAAATTTTCAAAATTTGGCAACTCTGGAAATTATTGAAAATTTCGGCAGAGTTTCCTTTGAATTTATTAGTCAAAAATTTCAACAGATAATATAGCACAGTAAAAACATATCCCGGGTACGCCGACCCCTTCGGTGGAGCAACCTCAACACCGAAAACCACACAATTCATATAGAAGGATCAAGGAAATGAAAACTAGAAATTGTAGCAGATAGTGAAATAAATTCTAATAATCAAAATCAAATTTATATTTTAAACTTACTAGAATGAAAATAGAAGGTGTTTATTTACTTTATATCTACTCAACTCTAAAGTACAATGAGAAAATTGAATTTCAAGGCCAATCTACTCAAATTTGATAGGAAATAATTTTGTAAGATTATTTAATAATTTTAAAAATTATGGGTGTATATTCACCAAACCATATTGTCGTTATTTTTGAACTCTCTTAAGTTTGACAAACAATGTTACTATGGTTAAAAACTCGAATATAACTTAAATAAACCTTTATTTTGAAGGTGCACACACACACACACACACCACACACACACACACACACACACACACATATAATATATAGATATATATATATATATAGATATATATATATATATATATATATATATATATATATTATATCTTGAAATTGATTCTATTTAAGCAATCTTTGAATTATGTCTAAATCACGTTTAGTTTTTTTGGCTTCATTGTGTACCTTAATTAGATTGATAGTAAGTTACCCCAAAATCTATGGGCGCTTGAGAATACTTACTATGACTACAAGTTGAGGCAAAAACAAGCTAATTTGCCTATAAAATAAATATGGACAGATTAATACTTGTAAAATTTTATTTAAAATAAAATACTTTTTAGTGTTTTTCAAATATTAAGGTAAGCCACACTAGGTATCTATATAATACAAACTTAAAGCTATAATTTATGAACGTATATGTTAAATTCATAAATTGAAAATTCATAGAGTTCGACTATTCTAAATCAATGAACATATAAATTTTCTTAGATTAACACAAACTTTCATATTATCCATAACCCTTATAAATCTCAATTCTTACGTTTCCTTATATATATATCATTATAAAACTTAAATTCCTAATCAATTTGTATATTAAAAATTTGTATTAAAAAACAAAATTGAAAGTATAGACAATTTGAGATAGAAAGGAAGAGGGCTTGCCAAGCCTTGAGGTTCCTTTAAGATTTTGGAGTTTGATGGTTCCAAATTCTTCCAATATTCCCTAGATAAAAAAAATCATGCACAAAACATATAATTTAAGAAGAATCAGAATTTTAATTTTTTGAAAAGAAGGAAATGAAAATTTTGTTTGGGGAAAGAAAAATATACCTCAAATATTGTAAGGAATTGGAGTTGAAGAAGGAAAGTTAGAAAGAGAGAAGGAGAGGGGGCGGTGGCGGCCCTGCTGTCACCCAGAACCAGAATACTGGAGAGCGGGGGCAGACATAGCCAGCTACGTTTAACGAATGGGATCCACACCGCTATACGGTCACGGTTGTCTAGATATGTGAGGGTTTATCTACAAGCCATCAGTCTCTTAAGGTCATATATTATCCTATTGTCTCAGTCGCAACCAACTAATAATAATCACAAGATATCATATCACCTAATATACAATTGTAAGGCGTCCCAAACATTACATATCCAGATGATCATGAAGCTAGTCGTTACAAAATGTGAGTACTAGCAAGAGTTCAGTCATACATGATCAACCCCCGGGGCTTGTCAATCATGTTACAGCCCGTAGGCAGACAGTAAGTAAGTACAATCGAGCTAACACTTGCTCGTCGGCTAAACGCCTCAAAGAATAATTTACAATATTACAGTGGGAGAACAAAAGAAACCCACTCGATGCCCTGGTTACGCCTGGTGACCACCATCGGGCTGGAAGACAGGTAGATCCTTTGCTGCTCCGGTATCTGGCCACAAAACCAGCTGGGTCAGACCCAGAAAGAGCAAGTGCCACAAAGGAGGCTTCACTTAAGAACTAAAACCAACAATTAGCACAAGAGTATAATTACATAATAAAAGGCAGTAGTTTAAGAAAAGCATGATGGGTAATTATAAAAGACAATCTTGCATAGAATCACTAAAAGACAGGACATATGAAAAGCATGTCAGGATGATATACGATGAGATAACCATGGGACTATTCTGATAGCTAGGTTACAACCCGTAAACCAAATAAGGACCGGGGTTGTAACCCTTCATCTGAACGGAACTTGGTTTCTCTCACCATTTATCGGCAAGATAAATATAAGAAATCAGGTCAAGTAACAATCTGGAGTGACAATCATTATAGTGACAATCTGGAGTGACAATCCTTCAATCATTCTGGTACAATCTTACAATCAATCAATTCTAGACAATACTATACTAGACCAGACTCCATCCAAGCAATCTCGGCCAATCATTGCCTATGGCTTTCTACATTAACTAACTAGGGTTATCACAATCCTAGTTACTAGCAAGATGCAATGAGATGCTCCAAGTAGTCACAGGCCCTGCAGCTATCCAGGTTATCCAGGCAATCATTATAGTGACAATCTAGAGAGTACAATGTATTATAGTGACAATAGAGTTCAATCATTTAAGTGACAATGGTGGGTGCCCCACATAACAGTGGACTGGAAATGTGCCCTACTCGTCGGCCGGCTACAAGTCCAATCATTTGCGGCCGGGATAACGGGATCGCCTGTAACTGGGGAACATTTTCATGACTAGTGAATTATACTAATTATTAACCTTAGTCCAATTCCGATACTCCTGACCGTGGTACTCAGGAGTCCCCTCCTAGACATGATGCAAGACATGACTGGATTATTTGTACAAGCACAATCGCCCACGGTGTCAGGATTAATTATACATGTCATGTCATGTCAGGTAGCCGTCGTAACAGCTATTCAAGATAATCAGGTCAGGTTATCATATCAAGTATACTAGTCAGGAGTGCGCCACGACGGGCCACTTATCAGGTCATGCTCAATTATCAATTCCAAACATATCCAGTAAATTCGTGATTATCAAGTTCAGGACAAAAGGCGTAAGGATATAAATGGATGTAAAATATCTAATAAAATATCAATATACAGGGCTATAGAAGAGCCAAACTTAAAGAATTAAGACCAAAACTCCAAGAACCAATAGGTCAAGCAAGGGGTCAGGGGGCAGCGTACAAAAAGTCACGCACGCTCAAGGGAGAAGCGTACATGAAAAGTCATGCACGCTCAAGGGAGCAGCGTACATGGAAAGTCACGCACGCTCAAGGGAGTAGTGTACATGAAAAGTCACGCACGCTCAAGGGTGCAACGTACATGAAAAGTCACGTACGCTCAAGGGAACAGCGTACATAAAAAGTCATGCACGCTCAAGGGAGCAGCGTACATGAAAAGTCACGCACGCTCAAGGGAGCAGCGTACATGAAAAGTCACGCACGCTCCAGGGAAGCAGCGTACATGAAAAGTCACGCACGCTCAAGGGAGCAGCGTACATGAAAAGTCACATACGCTCAAATCTGTGTACGCACAAGAGCACGCACGCAGGAGACACGCTTCCAATAGGAAGCGTATCCAAGGCTCAGTGGCGTAAGCTAAGAAGCTCTGCACACTGCTCACTGTCTTCTCCAACAGCAAGAACACCATGGTTGAACCCAAGCTTCAAAGCATCACAACTTGGCCATCCGAACTCCAAATCTGGATTTCCAAAGTCCTAACTTGGGTGAAATCAAAATCTCTTCCACATGGAAACATCAAAACCCATAAATATCCAACCAAAATAGATCAAACCATGCAAAATCCGAAAATAGAAATAACTTAGATCTAGAACAATGGAGACTCCAAATCACAAAATTTTAAGTTCTATTGTTGATCACCATGTCCTAATCAAGCTAATGGACAAATAACATAGAGTTCTCAAGTGATTGCAAGGTGCACTTGCCTATGGGTGGAGAGTTGTGGAGGAAGGAGAAGAAGAAGAAGAGAAGAAGAAAATTAATGGTGGTGGTAATGAAGAGAGAGAGTGGTAGGTGGGGATATAAAGAGGGTGGAATGTGGTGTGTTGAGGGTGGAGCATAGGCTATGGTGATCCATTACTCATAAACCAACCAAACCGAACCAACCCAATAAAACCGAGCCATGCCAAAACCCAAAATACGAGAAATACCGAAATTCCACAAGTTGAAAAAAATAAAAATTACATGCCAAAATCCAGATACGAGTATAAATACAAATACGGGAAATGAGGGTGACAACTCTACCCACCTTAAAAAGAATTCCGTCCTCGGAATTTATTCAAGGGGCTAGAGATTGCCACGACAAGCTATACTAAGCACAGGCAAGCTACACTAAGCAGTTCAATCATACAATCATACAATGCAAAAAGGAAGGGAAAATGTAAGGCATAAGAAAGACATTATACCTCACGAGTCAAACAAGTCGGGATATCATGATCGGATGTCATCCTCACACTCCCACGTTGACTCTCCCAAGGAGCGATGAACTCAAGCAACATGAACTAAACTGATAGTCTTGTGCTTGAGGTCTCTCCCTTGGTCAAACAGGGACACGGGCCTTTCCTCATACGAAAAGGTTAAAGGCTATTGGTACCAACCTTTTCGAATGATCTAGGAAATGGCTCGGGCCCGGGATATATCGTTGTAATTAGGACACATGAAACATGACACGTGTCCCGCATAACGACGGCGGAAAGCAAGATAATAGGACACAGATACCTCTCTGCCGATTCTAGATCTGGGCCTGGGCCAGGGCGAACTGCTGAGGCCTCTGTTGCTGAAAAGTCTGGGCCTGAGTCGGCAATGGCCTCGGGAACGGGAATTGCTGTTGCTGGTGAACTGGAGCTGGTACTGGTGCTGGTGCTGGTGCTGGACCCATAACCGAGGGACTAGATACTGTTGATGCTGAATCGACTCTGAATGGGTAGGACCCCACCCTATGGTTCGGTGCCCCACACAATAAGCATAATCCCAGCGCCTTGCGACACTCTGACACAACGTGTCCAGGCTTCCCACAATAAGAACAGCCCACGGCGGAAGGCTGTGCTTGCTTCTGTTTCTGCTGAGGGTATGTCGGGGTCGAGTACTGGACCGACGTAACTGAGGTTGCTTGCCTCGGAGTTCCAATAGTCGAAGCCCTAGCTGCCGGGGCTGGTGCTGAAGACTGATTCATCTGACTATAGGACCGCTTCCGACCTCCAGTCCTGTCCACTATTCTTGGTTGCTGCTGGTCCACGGGAGGTGATCCGCCTTACTGATCGGCAGGGTCAGGTACAGTGCCGCTGAGGAAGACGACACAGGGAAACAATAAGGAATGACCAGGACAGATCAACGATACAAGCATATAATCAGGGCAAAAATTTCAGGGATTTGAAAATACGGGCGGAGATCAAGGGCGAATACTGATTGAGACATCTATTCGGTAAACCCTCACATTTCTTGATTGACAAGACCTGCATGGGCCACCACTTAAACCATGTCACGCCCCAGAACCAGAATACTGGAGAGCGGGGGCAGACATAGCCAGCTACGTATAACGGAATGGGATCCACACTGCTATACGGTCACGGTTGTCTAGATATGTGAGGGTTTATCTACAAGCCATTAGTCTCTTAAGGTCATATATTATCCTATTGTCTCAATCGCAACCAACTATAATAATCACAAGATATCAGATCACCTAATATACAATTGTAAGGCGTCCCAAACATTATATATCAGATGATCATGAAGCTAGTCGTTACAAAATGTGAGGACTAGCAGAGTTCAGTCATACATGATCAACCCCCGGGGCTTGTCAATCATGTTACAGCCCGTAGGCAGACAGTAAGTAAGTACAATCGAGCTAACACTTGCTCGTCGGCTAAACGCCTCAAAAGAATAATTTACAATATTACAGTGGAAGAACAAAAGAAACCCACTCGATGCCCTGGTTACGCCTGGTGACCACCATCGGGCTGGAAGACAGGTAGATCCTTTGCTGCTGCTCCGGTATCTGGCCATACAAAACCAGCTGGGTCAGACCCCAAAAAGAGTAAGTGCCACAAAGGAGGCTTCACTTAAGAACTAAAACCAACAATTAGCACAAGAGTATAATTACATAATAAAAGACAGTAGTTTAAGAAAAGCATGATGGGTAATTATAAAAGACAATCTTGCATAGAATCACTAAAAGACAGGATATAGAAAAGCATGTCAGAATGATATATGATGAGATAACCATGGGACTATTCAGATAGCTAGGTTACAACCCGTAAACCAAACAAGGACCGGGTTGTAACCCTTCGTCTGAACGGAACTTGGTTTCTCTCACCATTTATCGGCAAGATAAATATAAGAAATCAGGTCAAGTAACAATCTGGAGTGACAATCATTATAGTGACAATCTGGAGTGACAATCCTTCAATCATTCTGGTACAATCTTACAATCAATCAATTCTAGACAATACTATACTGGACTAGACTCCATCCAAGTAATCACGGCCAATCATTGCCTACGGCTTTCTACATTAACTAACTAGGGTTATCATAATCCTAGTTACTAGCAAGATGCAATGAGATGCTCCAAGTAGTCACAGGCCCTGCAGCTATCCAGGTTATCCAGACAATCATTATAGTGACAATCTAGAGAGTACAATGCATTATAGTGACAATAGAGTTCAATCATTTAAGTGACAATGGTGGGTGCCCCACATAACAGTGTGACGAAAATGTGCCCTACTCGTCGGCAGGCTACAAGTCCAATCATTTGTGGCCGGGATAACGGGATCGCCTGTAACTGGGAACATCTCTTCATGACTAGTGAATTATACTAATTATTAACCTTAGTCCAATTTCGTAGGTACTCCTGACCGTGGTACTCAGGAGTCCCCTCCTAGACATGATGCAAGACATGACAGGATTATTTATATAAGCACAATCGCCCACGGTGTCAGGATTAATTATACATGTCATGTCATGTCAGGTAGCCGTCGCAACAGCTATTCAAGATATATCAGGTCAGGTATCATATCAAGTGTACTAGTCAGGAGTGCGCCACGACGGGCCACTTATCAGGTCATGCTCAATTATCAATTCCAAACATATCCAGTAAATTTGTGATTATCAAGTTCAGGACAAAAGGCGTAAGGATATAAAATGGACGTAAAATATCTAATAAAATATCAATATACAGGGCTATAGAAGAGCCAAGCTTAAAGAATTAAGACCAAAACTCCAAGAACCAATGGGTCAAGCAAGGGGTCAGGGGGCAGCGTACACAAAAGTCACGCACGCTTAAGGGAGCAGCGTACATGAAAAGTCACGCACGCTCAAGGGAGCAGCGTACATGGAAAGTCACGCACGCTCAAGGGAGCAGCGTACATGAAAAGTCACGCACGCTCAAGGGAGCAGCGTACATGAAAAGTCACGCACGCTCAAGGGAGCAGCGTACATGAAAAGTCACGCACGCTCAAGGGAGCAGCGTACATGAAAAGTCACGCACGCTCAAGGGAGCAGCGTATGAAAAGTCACGCACGCTCCGGGAAGCAGCGTACATAAAAAGTCACGCACGCTCAAGGGAGCAGCGTACATAAAAAGTCACGCACGCTCAAATCTGTGTACGCACAAGAGCACGTACGCAGGAGACACGCTTCCAACAGGAAGCGTATCCAAGGCTCAGTGGCGTAAGCTAAGAAGCTCTGCACACTGCTCACTGTCTTCTCCAAACAGCAAGAACACCATGGTTGAACCCAAGCTTCAAAGCATCACAACTTGGCCATCCGAACTCCAAATCTGGATTTCAAAGTCCTAACTTGGGTGAAATCAAAATCTCTTCCACATGGAAACATCAAAACCCATAAATATCCAACCAAAATAGATCAAACCATGTAAAATCCGAAAATAGAAATAACTTAGATCTAGAACAATGGAGACTCCAAATCACAAATTTAAGTTCTAATGTTGATCACCATGTCCTAATCTAGCTAATGGACAAATAACATAGAGTTCTCAAGTGATGGCAAGGTGCACTTGCCGATGGGTGGAGAGTTGTGGAGGAAGGAGAAGAAGAAAAAGAAGAAATTAATGGTGGTGGTAATGAAGAGAGAGTGGTAGGTGGGGATATAAGAGGGTGGGATGTGGTGTGTTGAGGGTGGAGCATAGGCTATGGTGATCCATTACTCATAAACCAACCAAACCGAACCAACCCAATAAAACGAGCCATGCCAAAACCCAAAATACGAGAAATACCAAAATTCTACAAGTTGAGAAAATAAAAATTATATGCCAAAATCAGATACGAGTATAAATACGAAATACGGAAATAAGGGTGACACCTGCGGCGGCCCGACGGTGACGGCTGCAGTAAGTGAGAGAAGGTGGAGAGGAGAAAGGAAGAAGATGGAGGAGGGAGAGGGTTGGTTTGGTTGGAAGAGGGAAGGGAGGGAAAGGAGAGAAGGTGGAGGAGAAAGGAAGAAGATGAGGAGGGAGAGGGTTGGTTTGGTTGGAAGAGGGAAGGGAGGGAAAGGAGAAAAGAGGATGGAGGGGGGAGAGAAACCCTATCTTTCCATAAAAATTCTGATTTTGGGTGAAATTACTATTGTCCTCCTAGATGAGTCATAAGTATCATGGTGACAAGTGGCTTGCCTATGCCATGTGAGGACACATGGCAAGATTAGGTGGCATGTTATGTAGAAGGGGGTTATTTGCAAATTTGGATTTTGCAAAGGGAATTTGTTGCAAGACATTATTACCTTTGTTGTTTTTTGGAAAAAATTACAGGAAAGAAAAATTCTATTAAAGAAATGGTTATTAAAATAATAATAATAAAAAATATAATGATAATGATAAAATTGTAAGATATGACACTCTACCCACCTTACAAAAATTTTGTCCTCGAAATTTAAAATTTTAAAGATAAACTTTTTAAAACAAATATAAAGAGAAACAATATTCTACCCACCTTACAGAGATGAAGTAGTAATCTATATCAAATGAATTATTTTGAAACATATATGTCAAAAGATTCATGAAAATAAAGACAATTCGAAGATACTTGATATCTTAAAGATTGTTGGAATTTTATATGATCAAATAAAATGGTCAGCTGCCATATTGTTTCAACCTATAACAATGTATTCTTCGAATTCAAAATTATATTCCTTATTCTTATTTTCTGACGTGATATGAAAATCTTGTAACTCGCCAATCCGGATAGCTGCAACAACTTCTCATTTCATGATTCAACTAAAAACATCCATTTTTCTTTTCCCCTTTTTTTTGTCTCGTCAAATATGTAAATGTAAAAAGTTGTATACTCAATCACAAGAAATTCAATTAACAATTAATTCATCTTATTAGGAAATTGAATCCATAAAATGAGTAATATAGAGATATCAAAATTCTCATATCTCAGTCACCAATCCAAATAGTAGTTCTAAGTCACCAATCATAAGTTATATATGCAACATAATTTCTCCAATCATAATTTACTTCCAATTCTAATCTTGCTCGTCCCTCGATTCATGCATTTAGTTTTACTTTTATCTTCAAACCAACTTAATATCAATCCACAAATCAGAAAAAATTTTGTGGTTACCAATCACTTCATCTTAATATAATTTCATCCAAGATAATAAATCAAGATTTCTCTAAGTTATCAATTTTTCACTCATAATCAATGATCAATCACCAAGAATTAATCAAGTCGAGTTCAACTAATATCCATTTATTTATACTTATGATCACTTCAATCAAGTCATTTGTAACGTATATACTATCATTCAATCCATCAATAGTCCACAAATTAGCATCAATCGAGACAATAATACTGGATGATTCATTATGCATCAAATTCATTGTTCATCTAAACATAATATCATCGAATCAACATCTATCAATTCCGATATACCTCAATATAACCGAGGAACATCCATTCACTAACTCTATTAGTTCAACCAAATGTTAATCTTTTAAATCTGATACAGAATTAACTCATCCATACTCAAGATCAAATCAGTTCTTGTCTATCTCAGATCATTGATCAATACAATTTTTACATTCTTAAGGTCATTATCAAATCCTCCAATCAAACTTTCGATCGTACGATCTTGTAATCTCACTGTCGAGTCTTATGCAATTCAAAATTTAATCACATTCAATTCAAGCCACAACATTCCATACATGATCTATATAATTAATAAAAAAATTTCAGGCCATCCATTTCACTATCCCAAATCCTTATCTAATAATCTTAATTCTTCAAGAATAATTCTTGATCATCAAAAGCAATTCCAACAAGAGACCCTTAAAATAACATCAATTAGGCATAAATAAATAAATATTCCTTCACAGGGAATTCAATCATAAATATCCAAATCAAAATTATTTTACAAGAAACCAGTGAACAATTAATGAGTAATGCCTATAAGGTATTTAGAAGAAGAACACTTACTGAAATTAGGAATACTATTGAAAAATAAATTGATGGAGAAACAAGGATATAATTTAGGATTATAAATTGATAAAATAAGGATTAAATAAGGAGATTAAGAAATTTCAAGTAGGTTAGGGATTTGAAAAATAGATATATGAAAATCTGGCAAGAAAATAGGACGAGTCGCGATTTAAGAATAATAAAATCAACAGTATCAAGGAGTTACACTACATTCAATAAGCTATATACAATATAATATCTATTATGACACCTTAAGAAGATATTGCTAATACTAGCTTACCAAATAATCCTTCCAAGCCATATTTATATCTATGCTAATCTCTAAAAACGCATTATATTCATTCCAAAATCTTAAATCATTATAGGCTATTTGCAACATGGTCCTTCTTTTCTTACTATCCTATTCTATATAATAGTTCTTGATATACCCAAACACAGGTTTAGTGATGTTGTCAAGCTCGAGATCCTTAAAGAATTTTCTACAATCCTTTACTAGGCCAAATCCAACCGATACTTCTATTCGGATCCCAAATATTTTATCTTATACCGTCCAATTCCTTCTTAAGAAATCAATCAATCTTTTACCACCATATGACTTGCCAAGCTAATATTAGAATCTCACTCTATATTATACCTCAATACTTAGATATAAAAGAATCCAGCTAGAATCAAAATTATTCTTGCATTAATTTATTTTCTATCTTCCGAGAACTTCTAATCTAAAATGTAGCTGATCAAGTCTGAATATCTTTATTCCATGTGATCTGAATCCTTATCCAAAAATTTCAACACATTCAATATTGCCTTTACCTAAATGACTCCAAAAGTACCTACATCATATTCTAGGCTCTTTATTTTCGAGACCTGCATGGGCCACCACTAAAAAGACGTGTCACGTCCCGTTCCCAGAATACGGAGCCGAGTACGTAACACCATCCCCAAGCTATGCGACATATGAATACTCTAGTACCCGTATTCGTAATTGTCGCCTGTAAGGCTCTAGGATTGGTTATCACAGGTCATAATCTTGTATAATAAAATTAATATTATTCTACAAGGGACATTCTAAGCTATAAATAGGAAAATGAACTACTCTACCCAGAGTAACAATTAACCCAATATATAATATAAAAGTATACATGAATTAATGAAATAGAGAGTATTCTGATTTCAACATAATTGCCTTCAAAAGTAAAATCTCGTTTTTGCTCTCCAGCTTCCTTTCAACTTGTCGTAGCAGTTCCTTGAAAGTATGTCTACAAATCTAGTGAACAATTCTAGGTCGTCAATACGACGAGCAAGCCCTCAGTCAAGGAAATGAGATAAGTAAGGTAAGATAAGATGATAAAATTATCGAAATTGAACAGGAGGAAAAGATAATCTTAAAAGTAGATTTGCTAAATAAAAATTTTCTTATAGTATTAGGATCTTTTCCAAAAGAATTCAAGTGTCAGGTATAAATGTGTAAACCTCAGACAAATCTTGTATACAAATGCAATATTTAGAAAAACGCTTCTGGATCACACAACTTCTATTTTCTCAACAATAATCCTATTTACCCGGGATCAGGTTTATACTTGAATGGGCGGCGCTTAGATTTATCCGTCCACCAGTATCAGGAATCACATAATGATGTGATATAAACAGGATAACACATGAGTTATTTTTCGAGTTATCGGAATCAAGTGTTATAACAATTATCGTATGACTTAATTTTTTTAAGAATATCGGAACCAGGCTACATTGGATATTACATGGCCGAATTCGGGGATTCAAAATTCAATGGAAACATGAAACAGAAAAGTGAGCTAAGCCTCACCTCGGACATCGTATGGTTGTACGGATGCCGATAACAGGAACTGATCAGTTTTGTAAAAATATAATATGTAAAGATTTCGAAGGTGTGATCCAAAGGTTTCTCTTCCATCCCGATGCATTTCTAATCTACAGTGTACTTGGAGTATGTTTTAAATTCAAATTGTACTTTTTCTTCGTGTGATAGGAATCACACATAAAATAAGAATAAGATTAAGCAAAAAAAATTCGTCCTTAGAAAAAATGATGTTTAAACTGGAACTTGTGCTTATGACAACACTATTAGGATTTTTCAAAGTCATGTTCGGAAAATGAATGGTTTCAGGAATTTAAAATTTTAATCTAAAGATTTTCGGAAGTTGAAAATTTTTAAAATTTGGCTAACTCTGAAAATTATTGAAAATTTCGGCAGAGTTTCCTTTGAATTTATTAGTCACAAAAATTTCAACTAATATAACACAGTAAAATATATTTCGGGTACTTCGACCCCTTCGGTGGAGCAACCTCAATACCGGAAACCACATAATTCATATAGAAAGATCAAGAAAATAAAAACTAGAAATTTAGCAGACAATGAAATAAATTCTAACTAATCAAATTTACATTTTAAACTTACTAGAATGAAAATAGAAGATGTTTGTTTACTTTATATCTACTCAACTCTAAAGTACAAGGAGAAAATTGAATTCCAAGGCCAATCTACTTAAATTTGATAGGAAATAAAATTTTGTAAGATTATTTAATAATTTTAAAAATTATGGGTGTATATTCACCAAACCATATTGTCGTTATTTTTAAACTCTCTTAAGTTTGACAAACGATGTTACTATGGTTAAAAACTCGAATATAACTTAAATAAACCTTTATTTTGAAGGTGTACACATATATATACAAATCTTGAAATTGATTCTATTTAAGCAATCTTTGAATTATATCTAAATCATGTTTAGTTATTTATTTACTTCATTGTGTACCTTAATTAGATTGATAGTAAGTTACCCTAAAATGTATGGGCACTTGAGAATACTTACTATGACTATAAGTTGAGACAAAAACGAGCTAATTTGCCTAAAAATAAATATGGACAGATTTAATATATATAAAATTTTATTTAAAAAAAAATACTCTTTTTAGTGTTTTTCAAATATTAAGGTAAGCCACACTAGGTATCTATGTAACAAACTTAAAGTTATAATTTATGAACGTATATGTTAAATTCATAAATTGAAAATTCATAGAGTTCGACTATTCTAAATCAATGAACATATAATTTTCTTAGATTAACACAAACTTTCATATTATCTAAAACCCTTATAAATCTCAATTCTTATGTGCCCTTATATATATCATTATTAAACTTAAATTCCTAATCAATTTATATACTAAAAATTTGTATTATTAAAGAACAAAATTGAAAGTATAGACAATTTGAGATAGAAAGGAAGAGGGCTTGCCAAGCCTTGAGGTTCCTTTAAGATTTTGTAGTTGGATAGTTCCAAATTCTTCCAATATTCCCTAGATAAAAAAAAATCATGCACAAAACATATAATTTAAGAAGAATCAGAATTTGAATTTTTTGAAAAGAAGGAAATGAAAATTTTGTTTAGGGAAAGAAAAATATACCTCAAATATTGTAAGGAATTGGAGTTGAAGAAGGAAAGTTAGAAGGAGAGAAGAGAGAGAGGGCGGGTGGCGGCCCTGCGGCGGCCCGGCAGTGACGGCTGCAGTAAGGTGGAAGAAGGTGGAGGAGAAAGGAAGAAGATGAAGGAGGGGAGAGGATTGGTTTGGTTGGAAGAGGGAAGGGAGGAAAGGAGAAAAAAGGATATGGGAGAGAAAACCCTCTCTTTCTATAAAAATTCTGATTTTGGGTGAAATTACTACATTCTCCTCCTAGATGA
Source organism: Iris pallida (assembly GCA_029216955.1). Taxonomy (NCBI): domain Eukaryota; kingdom Viridiplantae; phylum Streptophyta; class Magnoliopsida; order Asparagales; family Iridaceae; genus Iris; species Iris pallida. Next base: position 9,117,844 of record JANAVB010004998.1, read on the forward strand.
GTCATAAGTGTCATGGTGACAAGTAGCTTGCCCTGCACCAAGTGAGGACACATAGCAAGGTTAGTGGCATGTTAGGTAGAAGGGGGTTATTTGCAAATTTAGATTTTGCAAAGGGAATTTGTTGCAAGCCATTATTACCTTTGTTGTTTTTTGGAAAAAAATACAGGGAGGAAAAATTCTATTAAAGAAATGTTATTAAAATAAAAAATAATAATAATAATAATAAAGATAATGATAATGATAAAATTATAAGATATGACAACGTGTCATGCCTCGCCCCATAATACGGCTAGCCGAGTACGTAACACCATCCCCAGGTTACGCGCCATAAATATACTCCAGTACCCATATTCGTGATTGTCGCCCGTATAGTTCTAGGATAGGATTATCACAGGTCATCGGGTACATAATATAAAATGATAATAAAAAATTTATTATTCTACTCGATTACAGCCTAACAGAATATACATATAATTCATAACCAGCTACAAAATACTACTAGCTGATGCCCAAGGTCGACCTCCTCTTTGTCTTATTCATTAAGCTCCTTTTTAGTGTACATTGGTATTCCCTCCTGACCTTCATCAAAATCTAGTGAACAAAAGTAGGTCGTCAATACGACGAGCAAGCCCTCAGTCAAGGAATGAGATAAGTAAGGTAAGGTAAGATGATAAAATTATCGAAGTTGAACTGGAGGAAAGGATAATTTTAAAAGTAGATTTCTGATAAAAATTTTTATAGTATTAGCATCTCTTTCCAAAAGAATTCAGGTGTTAGGTATAAATGTGTAAACCTCAGACAAATCTTATAGACAAATACAAATATTTAGAGAAACACTTCTGAATCACACAACTTTTATTTTCTTGGCAATAATCCTTACCCGAGATCAGGTTTATACTTAATGGGCGGTGCTTAGATTTATCCGTCCCATTAATATTAGGAATCACATAATGATGTGATATAATCAGGATAACACATGAGTTATTTTTGAGTTATCGGAATCAGTGTTATAAACAATTATCATAACTTAAATTTTTCAAGAATATCGGAACCAGGCTACATGGATATTATAGGGCCGAATTCGGGGAAAATCCAATAGAAAACAAAAACAAGAAAGTGAGCTAAGCCTTACCTCGAACATCGTATGGCCGTAGAATACCGATAACAGGAACAGATCTAAAATATAATATTGCAAGAGTTTGTAGGTGTGATCCAAAGGTTTCTCTCACATCCCGATGCAATTCTAACTTACAATGTAATCTAGGTTATTGATTAACCTCGATTTGTACCTCGTTCATATAATAGGAAAGCACATATTAAACAAAAAATGGATAAGCAAAAATTTCGTCTTAATAGGATAAAATGTTAAACTAGAATTGTATGCCTAAAGCAACACTGTCAAGGATTTCAGGGTTAGGATTGTGTTAGAAAATTTGATAAAAATTAGGAACTAGGGTTTAACCATTTTCGGCTTTCCAAAAATAGCCTCTGGAATTTCTAAAATTTTGGCAAAGTCTTCTTTATATTTTGGAGACCAAAATTTTTCACAACAGTATAAAATACACCCGGAGCAACCCTCCTTAGAATTCCGGGTACGCCGACCCCTTCGGTAGAATAACTCACACCGAAAATCACGCAGTATATATATTTATAAAGCAAAAATTGTTTAACGAGAATCTTCTTACCAAAGGTACGCTTTACTTTAGCAATTAGCTATATAGCACATTAGCATTGATCTAGATTTGCTACACAAGTCCGAAAAATCAAATTAAATCAATGATTATAAATATCCATTAACTCTTTAGATAACGACATTTTAATATATGGTATACAATTCTTAATAACTAGAATATAAAATCTTGTTCTTAAGTTAACGATCAATATATATATATATATATATATATATATATATATATCTATATATATATATATATATATATATATATATTTTAACAAAACACCATTTTATTCAATAAGAAGCTTGGCTCATAACGAGCAGTACATGTACCAGGATCCAACAACACAAAAGACCTGGAGAAGAAAGTGGAAATACAAACGATTGGAGACGTGAATTACGAAATTATGAAAAATTTCGAAAATAAAGACAGTATGGGCAGACAGCCCTAATGAGAAATGGCACGCTGTCCGAAGCGACGGGAGCGCAGTCAGTGGTCACGCAGACCGACGGGGGATTTTTTTTTTTCGAAAACCAAAATTCGAAAAAAATCAAATTTCGAAATTCGAAAAAAGAAAACAAAACAGGCGGAGGCACATGGCCCTAGGGCTGGAGGCAGGCACACTGCCCAACGCGAGCCCGCGTTCCAAAGAAACGCGCAGCGCGAGGGCGCGCTGCCCCAGGTGGGCGCGCAGCCTGGGGGTGGGGGTGGCCGTTGACTTCTCCGCCGGTACGCCGAGAGGCGCCAGCGCCGGAGAGACGGGGCCAATGCGGCTCCCGGGGGCGAGATCAACGACGGGGAGGCACCAGCGCCTGAGAAGAGCGCCGGCCCGGAGTAGAGGGCCGACCGCCAAGCCTCCGGGGAGCACTACGACCCGGAGAAGGGGTCCGGCAGCGGAGGAAAAAACTGCCGCCATGGGAGGGGGGTAGGACTATTCAGGGGAGGAGGAAAGTCGGGGGGGAGGGGAGGCGGAGAGTGTGAGCCTAGGGGGGCTGCCGGCGAGAGAAGGGCCGACCGTCACGGAGCCGGTCAGCGACGAGAGGGAGGGGCCTCCAGTAATCGCCGGGAGAGCGGCGGAGTCCGGAGGTCGGAGGAGGGGCGGCGTGGGCCGGGGACGGCGTCACAGCAGGACGTGCAACCGCCGGAGCCCACGCTGGAGCAGAGGAAGGGGTTGGGGAGGGTGGAGCCGCACCATGCCCGCCGATGGCCGACGGGGGGTGGCCGACCCACGCCGGGCCACCACATGG
>JANAVB010004998.1:9125766-9423266 GCA_029216955.1 Iris pallida
ACTTATCAACATCTAATTTGTATTTATCTAGATTTAATTAGATTTTGGAATTGGATTTGGATTGAATAGGTTTTAAATTGATTTAAATTTAAAGTGAGATATCAAAAGGGGTTTTAAATATTCTAAGTCCATATTCATTTAGGAGACTCCACCTCCTATATAAGGAGTCTCTATATGCTCCCCTTCCCAAATAGTCCACAAATTTTTCTACAAATATGCGTACGTGCATCGTGTCCATGTTCCCCGTCCAATTTTTATTCCACGTTTTACATATACATCATTCCTTCTTCGTGTCCGACATATCCGGACAATCACAAATCCTATTCCTAACCTAACACCAAACCCACGGCCAGCCTTCCGTTCTCTGTCCGTCGCCACCGTCGCCGACGAGAAACCATTATTGCTGCCTCCCTGACCACCGCGGCACCGTCACTGTCACCACCCCTCGGACAACCCGGCCCCCTTCTCCCAGACATCTCCTTCACCAACCATTTCAACCCTACACACGGCCAACCACGGCCAGTGGTCGCCCCGTCGAAACACCTACTGGCCCCAACAAATACAACCGACTCCTTCGTTGTCATTACCACCAACTCTACCACCGTGTTCGGCCATCCGCTGTAACCCCAAATCGATCCATCCACCACTTCTTGCTTCGTCGACCGGCCATCTTGTCACCTGCACCCTCACCGAGTGCCTCCACCCTTCCGTCGAGGCCGTCGCTGTCGCCACCCTCCAATTCTGGTGATTACGATCCCCACTAAAGCCACCTGCCACCCTCACAACTACCAAACCCTCTCCCCAACTCCTGTGCCACCAACCTCAGGTGACCCTATCATCTTTTTCCGCCTTGCGTGCCCGGCCAATCAACCCTCAATGCATCGCTGCTAAAGGTGAGCCACCCCCTCCGCACCTAACGTCAATCGCCAGTGAGCTTCCCGAACATCTCTTTCCCACCTCTTCTATTTTCTCAAAATTTTTGCCGATCTCTCTTGATTCTCAAATTCTCTTCCTCCTTAGGTTCCAAATGCCTCTCTCTTTCCCCAAGAAAGGACACATGGAAGAGAACTCAAAAAGAGTAAAAGTTTGGTTATTTTAATATTTTTGTTTGTTTATTTATGGTTCAGTATAACCGAGGAGTAAAGTAACTCCTCTAGACTAGATATCGTATATGTATTATATATTATTTATTTTATTTTAATATTATTTATTTTGTATATGTGTTAGAACATCCATAGTGGGTACATTATATGCAATATGTTGTTTATTATTAATATAAAAAAATTATTATTAATTAAATATACTATGTTTTAAAATTAATATATATTAACTAATTCATAATATATATATATATATATATATATATATATATATATATATATATATATATATATATATATTATTGGATTTGGCCCAACATATAGTTTGGGTTTCGAAGCTTAAATATATTATTATTTTGGTATTTCAAATATATGATTTAAAAAAATATTATTATATTATTTCAGCTATTCTAAAAAAAATTAGTTTTGACCTAAAATTTTGTATTTTGACCCTAAATGATTTTTTCTAGAATTTTTAAGTATTTATATAAAATTATTTTAAACTAATAAAATATAGTTCTCTATCTATAAATTTTACTTTTGTAAACTTAGTTTCTAGCCTAAAATGATTTTTAGACTTTAAAGAAATTTTTATAAAACTATTTTAAACTACCAAAAATATATTTTTAAAGTATTCTAAATATCTTTCTAAATAATCATATATTATCCTTCCAACATCCTTCAATTTTCTTCCATCCCACGACTAATCCCATTATTCTTATCCCTTCGCCACTCCTATACGTCCCCCTATCGTCCCTAGTTAATCCGATTATCCTGAACCTGATGGAACAACACATGCCATAATCAGAAGCCGTCTTGTCTAGTTGTAACACCAAAGTCAAACTCTATGCCAACATGATTATCGTACCACACCAGGCGATCCTACCAGGCAAGTATACCTTGCTAATTTACTGTCATATTATTTATTTTCAGCATTATTTACTTTGTTTCATATTTGTTAGTTTTCTTTGTTATAAACTGTGCGTCCAAGCCACACTTGGGTGCAAGCGACTCTATTAGTCGTTTTACTTTACTAAATGCATGTTAACTTAGTTTTAGCGGACTACCTTCTTGTTGGGGGATATCCTTATATCTCCTTGGGCCATGACACACACACTACACGGTTTGAGACATTTTGCTAGGGGCACGACTTATGGACTGGCCATCTTTAAAGTCGTGTGACGGTAGATGATCGTAACTGCTATGACTAGGGTTTTAGAGACTCAAACAGTTACAAAACTGGACAGGTTATGGACATGACTTGAACAGTATGGGAAATATTAGGGGAGGACAGTCGCTAGTGCGTATGAGAATCCAAACAGGTAAACAACAGTCTCCAGATGCAACTGTAGCATTTTATATTTGCATATGCCCTCTGACGTTTTGGACGTTACGGACGGATACGTATGACTGAATGCCAGTTACGTACTTATAGCCTAAAATTCCGCCCATGCGCATGAAAGTTGTCCTCTAAATTGCACAATAGATAGTTAGCATTCCCTTTTGCATATTGGTGTCTAAGAGAGTCTGCATATTATTATTATTCTGACAGTTCATATTAGCTTGTTCTTCCTGTATCTTGTTACGTCTCTCTGAGGACCTGGTTATTCCCCAGGTGTGTGTTCATGTCTTCCACAGGTATTCTAGCTGGGATCGTGGTCTTCGCCATTTATTCGAAGATTACATCACTTGGTTCCTCCTTACCACTTCCACTTAGTCCTTTTATATATCATGTACTTCTTTCTTTTTATTTTGGTTGGTAGTGGATGTGTCTCCACCCAACATATTGTACCAAAATAATTCATTATATGATATCTTTTATTTTTTTATTTTGTGGATGAGATTAGTTAGTTGTGGTTTACTGTATTTTACAACTTATGTATGCATACAAGGCCCCTGTACTTCATATGTATACAGCTGGCATGTCTATGTACTTAGTCCTACGTATTTTAGGACTGGGGCGTTACATTAGCCGCAACCACTCTTAGCATTGGGAAGGCTTGGTTATGCTGAGGTCAACCTAGAAATAGATAGCAATTGTATCATTTTCATTACACTACAACAAAAAGACCTATTAATGACGCTCGACAAGGAGTTTTAATGACGGCTGATACATAAGCGTTATCAAGTTGAAAAATACCTTTTTTCTATTACGATTTGGGCTAATTCTGGGCTTTTTATAACGTTTATAAAACAAAGTATTATTAATAGTTTAGAGCGGTGGCAAACTTGTAATTCAAAACCCTTCACACCCGATCTTTTTAGAGCTTTCCTCCTCCCCCTCTTTTCTCCACTTCCTGAACCCTAAAATTTTCCAAAGCTCGTTCAGTTTCTTGCTCATTTCCATCTCCCTGAACCCTAAAATTTTCCTAAACTCTAATCATCTCCTTCTCCTCCTTCTTTCAACCTCCTAAATCGAAGAGAAAGAGAACCCCTAAATCAAAAATTACAGAGAGGGAAGGAAATGGAAGGACGGGAGTGCGTACTGTGGCGACGGCTACGGCGGAGGAGTGCCAGTGCGGAGGTGGCAGTCTGGGCGGAGCCAGTGCCCACCGGTGGCGGCGTGGCTCGTACCTCGGCGTGGCTCGCAGTGGTAGTCCTCGGCGACATCAGCCGCAGCCCTTGGATGCAGTACCACGCCCTCTCTCTCGCTCAATCGGTAACCATCGATCCCCAATTTCTCCAATCTCTTGCAAAAACCCTAATTTTTTTTCTTCCTCCGAACTTAGGGTTTCTGTGATCTGATTGTGTTGGATTTTGTTCCAGGCAAATTTGGAGGTCGACATCGTCGTCAGCGGAGGTAGGTTGCATCCATTTTCCATGGAAGGATTATAGTTTTTGCGTCGGTGTCGCGTTGTGTCGCGCTACATTCATATTACTGGAAATAAAAATTCACGTCTGGGCGAAAAAATAACATAATTTGAGTGAACAGTGAATGAGAAATTTGATCATCAAGTTTCAATGGCTGGCTTCACAATCAGCACCGCGTGTCCGTAGTATTTGTCTATGCGTCGTGTGTATTCGCATCGAAGCACTTAGCACACTATAGAACAATTTGAGCTTACTTAATTTGGAATTTAGCTCGATCTCGATCTTAGTGTTGAATAGAATACTTTATGAATTTGTTAAAAGCAGGTAATGATCCTCATATGGCTGTCAAAGAAAACCTGTCCATCCATCTTCACACTATGGTGAGGATTCTACATTGTTATGTCTCGTCGATATAAATTTGTTCGAGTATTCCGATGTAAGGAAATCTAATATATTAGCATCTAATAGCACATCCAATGTTATTGTTTTCCAGAAATCGGTGGACTTTCAGGGACTATCAAAGATATCGAAAGTGTTGACACTTCTACTCAAGGCAGCGGTACAGTTTGTCATCTTAGTTTGGTTTCTTTGTGTTAAGATTCCCCGTCCGGATATTTTTATTGTCCAGGTGAGGCTGAATCTTATGCGTATCATCAGATTTTCTATGTGAAAATGGTTCACGGTAATTTGATAATGATTGGAGACCCCCCTCAGCAGCCGCAAATAGAATTCAGGCCTAGCTGTCATTTACATGTTAGTTTAGTGTATGACTGCTTCTAGCAGATCCTTAAATGCTCAGCGAAGTTCTCATCTAAATTCAATATTTTCAACTTAGTTGACTATTTTTGGGGAATGAGATATTTCCTATTTTACTTTTGTGGGTTTTCAACTTTGTCGGCTACATTGTTTTAATTTTTTTTTTGCTGGATGTAGAAACAACTTATGCAAAATATGCATGCTTTCTTGTCAGTCCCCTTGGCTCCATTGGCACCAATACATCTCCTTGTGTAGAAGAGTCACATGAAGACGGCTTGAAGGCTCAACCATCTGCATTGTGGCAACAAATTACTGCTTCTGTTAGCCAAAATTTTGATGCCGGAATGAATCGGACTTCTCAACCTGATTTACGTACAACTCCCTTGTCTATGAATGGAAAGGGAGGGGATGTTACATCTTTGAGGGATGATGCTAAGAACTCATCTTCTTCTGTAGGAACTTCCCTTCAGTATCTCGCTGGAAATGGGTGGGTAATTTCTTACTCTCTCTTTTCTGTTTTGGTTTGTTCTTTGGTATTAAGTATAGCCTTCTGCTTGTGTACTCTTGGTCATTTAATTTCTGAATGCTTTCATTGGTTCAGAAGATTGCAGGAGATCCAAGTGGGTGCCTCTTCCATGCGGAGACCTGATGTTGGGCTGTGCCCGGTAGTGATTTATTCTTTAAAATATGTGCTAAAATTTGCTGTTCAAGTATTCTGAGCTATAGAGATAATGTATTTCTGTTTCTTTCAGCTTGGTTCTGCTCCAGTGGAACATGATTTGCAATCTGTCAAGCAAAAACTAGAGAGTGGTACAACACATTATATTAGTCAGAAAGGTAGCTATTCACATATTGAATAAAACATTTTATATGTGATGCACATAGGATGCTCTTTTTATGTGTGGATTTTTGTATTCCTCTGATCATTCAATTACTTTGATTTTTTTTTATTAGAAACAACTCCTGTTATGTGGCCTGATTGCCTAGCAGCTCTCATGGGCATTTTATGTATTCCTTCCTGAACTCCCTGCCTCCTCTATTAAGCTCTTTCAACATAAGTAATCATAGTTTGTTCTCTGTTATGTTATCTTTGAACGACAACTAACTATAGTCTATACTATCAGCCCTTCAAGTAAAACTACCGGATGCCCAAAATCAGTTTCTGCTTCAGCTACACGCAGTTCAACTACGAATGATCCCCCAACTGAAATGGTGAGTCATCGTGCTTTATCAAGAAATTTTGCTTTCTACTATTTGTTGGAATATATTTCAAGTTGTGAAAGACACTATCCGGTCTTTCCTTTACTGTGTGTGAGCCATATGTATAAAAAGAAATTGTTGACGTTTGTTATATCGACAGTTAATTATTGACTTTGAATCTTTTTATTTAATGATGCTTCGATTGTTTAGAAATGTTACTGCATGTTCTCAATGCTTTTTTAGCTGTTATGTCATCTTTATAAGGGATTGTTATATTTTTTTAGCTGTTATGTCATCTTTATAAGGGATTGTTTAGAAAGGTTACTGCATGTTCTCAGTGCTTTTTTTACCTGATTTTCGAACTCTCTAACTACATAAAAATAATTTCATGTATAATCATGTTTCCTATTGTTTTATACGTACTCATGTTACTTGTTTTTTTTAATTAGGAAGACTAATATTTTTTTTTCTTCTAATGCTCCAAACCATGAAGCTGATATGAGGACGGGAAGAGCAACCTACTGGGAACTTACAAGTCTTCAAACCATCTGGCCTGGACTTTAGGTGGTTGTTTAGACAAATAGGTATGGTTTTATAGGTATGGTTTCTATGGAGATGTTATCAAGGAAAGTGATATATGTTAATAGTAACTTTTTTATGTCCTGTGTATAAATAGGACATTTGATTGCATTCTTTGAGTAGCCTGTTTCTTTCACATTTGATTGTATTCTTTGAGTGGCATGTTTCTTTCACTCTTTGAGTGGACTATTTATTACTACAGGTAGGTATTTTAATGCATTCTTAGATTCAATGTATATAAAAGTATTTTATTACATGATCCTCAATTGCTAGTTTCTTATTGGAAACTTGGTACCAACTCTTAAGACATGAGGTGGTCTTTTGGTAATATTTTTTTTATCTTTTCAGGGTTTTGCTACGTGATGCTGACAGTTTTGATGTGCTCAAAGTTGAAGCCAATGTACTAATAGTTTTGAGGGTCTACTTAATAGTAGTAGTTGTAAATATATGTATTTGGATGTCCTATTTTGAAAAATGTAATGAAGATGGTGATATATTATGTATATATTTGTAAATGGATTAAATGGTACTCTATAACATTTAGATGTTTTCTTGTGAATATGGTTCAAAATGAATATTTTGAAATTGAATTGAGCAACATTGAGCATTTATCTATAATTTTTTGGAAAGTAATATATAAATGTGCTGAATTGAGCGTTATAAATGTGCTGAATTGAGTCTATACAGATTATCTATTCATAACGCTTTCAAACTACGCTAAAAATAAGTGTAGCAGAAACTCATCATATTCATGACGTTTTTATTTATGACGCTTTTAAAAAACATTTATAACACCCGTTTTCATCACGCTTGCTTTGGAAAAAAAAGTGTCATGGTTTGTCATTAATGACGGTTTTTAGCCGTCATTAAAAGGTATTTCTGTTGTAGTGTTAATTGTGAGAACTTTGTATTTTCTTTAATTGTAAATATTATAAAAGTTGTAATCAAATTTAGAAATGTGAATGAGCAATAAAGTTTATTTTGAGCATTTATTTCTTGCGGGCTTGACAGCGTTCTACCGCCGACTCTGCGGCGTAGGCTGGCTTGGACACGTCTCGTATCCGAAAAGCGGGTGCGGGTTGTGACAGCTAGCCCTTATTGGGCGCTGGTGGGTTCGGACCCACCCGAACGCTGTCCCTACGCCGATGTCGTCGCCCTCTTTTCTTTGATCAGCGACAGTTCCGGCGCAGGCTGTCGCGCCCGCCGTTCCACACGCCTCTCCCAGCATCCTCGGATTGGTCCCCTTTCCTCGCCAGAGATTCTCAAGGCTGACCCTCCCCCGGCCGTTGTGGCTGGCGTCGGTGGCCCGGCTCCTCCTTCGCCCTTAGCATCGGGCAACGTGCAGGCACCCTGCTCGAGTTGGGTCGCATCCGCTCCCTACCCTCCATCGGGAGGAGAGTCGAACCATGCGCCAGGCGCTGGTCCCGAGTCCCTGTCGTCCCCTCCACTCGCCAGTCCACGTGTCTCCCTTTCATTTTCCCCCCTCGGGCATTATACGGAGCCTCCCTGCCGCAGCTACCCACCTTGCGCCATCTGCTCCCGTGCCTCCCTACAGTGCGCGAGCTAACTCCTCTCAGGCGTAACCCATGGGTTGCGCCCAGCAGTCTTCTCTTGAAGCGAGCACGCTGTCTTGTGCAGCACATCATCTGTTTCTTCCCCCGGTGCAACATGCTTCGTCCTCAGCATCGGGTAACGCGCAGGCACCCTGCTCGAGTTGGGTCGCATCCGCCACCTACCCTCCATCGGAAGGAGAGCCGAACCATGCGCCAGGCGCTGGTCCCGAGCCCCTGACGTCCCCTCCACTCGCCAGTCCACGTGACTCCCTTTCACTTTTCTCCCCCTCGGGCATTATACGTAGCCTTCCTGGTGCAGCTCCCTACCTTGCTCCATCTGCTCCCGAACCTCCCCACAGTGCGCGAGCCAACTTCTCTCAGGCGCAACCCATGGGTTGCACCCGGCAGTCTTCCCTTGAAGCGAGCACGCTGTCTTGCGCCCCATATCATCTATCCCTCCCCCCGGCGCAACCTGCGTTCGTAGTTGACGTGGCTGCCCCAGCAGCCCATTCTTCCTCCTCCTCGGGCTTCACGCTGGCGACACAACCGCGTACGGTCGTATCTCCCTCCTGTTCTGTCCCCTCGGATGGCGTGGCGTCCCACGTGCCAACCGTCAGTACTGTATCCCTCACGTCCTTTCTAAATGCCAGCCTTCGCGTGTCCCGGTCCCTTTCGGGTGGCGTACGGAGCTGCCCTGGCGCAGCCCACCCCCTTGCGCTACTTTCTTCCGTGCTTCCCCATAGTGTGCCAGCTCACCTCCCCCCGGCGCAACCCTTGGGGTGCACCACTCGTCCCTTCCTGGGCGCAGCAGGAGACACCCCCTTCCCCTGTTGGCGCCCACATCCCTACTTGGCGCTACCGACTCTAGGTAACGGCCTATCTCCCCCACTGGCTTGTGCGCTGCATTGCGCACCCCTTTCTCTGAGCTTTCAGTCGCCGCTTCCCATGCTCGACGTTGGCTCCTCACGTAATGGGGCGCACGCACCGCCTGGCGCTCCCTCTCTGGATCCTTAGCGACAGGTGGTGACCTTAATCGCCACGCAGAGCTCGCGCCTCCCCTTGCGTTCCCGCTCCTTCCCCCGTCGAACACCGCCTCTCTCCCTGACAGTGAGGGCGCCGCGCCTCACAACGCCCTTCTGGCTTATGATGCCTCCCAGCCCATCCCGTACCCTCCCTCCCTTCCGCCTCACGCCTTTCGGTACGGGCCCCACATTGGCGTCTTCCTTCCTCTCTCAGACGCTTTCCTCTGTCGGTAATAATCCCGTCGGCCTACCGCCCGCGTCTGCCTCTCCGGCGACATCGCCGTTCTCCGGTTTCCCTGGACAGCGCTCCAACCCCGCGAAGCACTCCCCTTTGCCCACCTCCAGAGAGCAGGTGTCGTCCCTATAGAAGCATAAATAAACTTCATAGACCAAGTCAAAGAAGTTGAGAGCTTTACGCAATGTCAGTTTCAGACTCTACGCAAAGCCTATTTAAAGACTCTACGCAAGTCAAACTGAGTCAGATTCAAGCTCTACGCAGATATCAAACAGAGTCTCACTCTACGCAAGCTCCTTTACGCAGGAGCCATCCTCAAACTCTATGCAAGAGCATTCTCGGACTTTACGCGAGAGACAGGCTGTCCAGACCACATTTAATGCGCATGATACTGCTCTGACAGAATGATTTTCTGACAGAACATTGCACAGAAGCCAAGAAGATTTTCTCACCAAACCCAACGCTTGTAGTTTAGTGTGCAGATGGGCTACTTTACGCTCAAGAGACCGCTTCCTTTATGCATGAAAGTTATTTGAGTTTTTTTACGCTCAAGGCTATCTCAGCTACTTTTGTGTGCGTAGAGTTTATTTGAGCTAGCTATACGCTCAAGGCTACTTTTTAGCCGCTCTACGCAGGAAGTTTGTTTTGGGTTATTTTACGCTCAATCTTCTGGCAATGTGAGAACGTGGTCTGCATACGTGGCTTTCATGCCACACTTATCGAGGAACGTGTGTACGTGCTCTCCCAATATTGTTGAAGTTGTGGGATACGTGTCACCATGCGTAGAGGCCACAATTCTGTTGGCCCATTGGTCATCGTCAACCTGATTTTAATAATTGATCAAACTCTGTCTGGATATACGAAGCTTGTTGGGATATCTCAGCTCCTTGGACATAAGCAAGATTGGATATTCACACCGTTCAAGACTGAAGATCTGTTTGCCTACTTGAGTCTGTACTTCCTATGCAATGTAATTTTTTACTTTATTTGAGTCTAGGAATACATTGTACACCGAGTCGTACTGGCAAATAGGCTACTCCCAAATAGTTCAAAATGTTTTTAAAATGACCTATCAAAATGTTTACAAAAAGGTTTTCAAAAAGGTTTTCAAAAATCACCAAAAATCTGTTTTAAAAACCCTAACCTAACCCTGACAGAACTCGGCCAGAGTTCGGCCAGAGTTCGGCCAGAGTTCGGTTGGTGGCCGTTTGATTTTTGAAATTCTCTGGAACTTGGTCCTCCTGCAGTTACGGATTTGACCGAGATTTGCTCATCGAGTTCTGCCCGAATTCTGCCCGAATTCTGACAGAGTTCTCCCTTTGGAATTCCTATAAATAGAGATGGATTTCGATCATTTCAATTCACTCATTCACTTTCAATCTTCTCTCTATCTAAAAAGCTTTCTGCCTTCCAAAGAGTTTTTTAGAGCTTTCATTTTCAGATCCCAAGCCAGTTACAATCCTCTAGTCGATTTGCCAGTGCGGTACGGTCTAGAAGTTTCTGAGAGATTGTAATCAGAAGGCTTGATTGAAGAATACCTCTTCACATTTGAAGTTGGACGAGTTCTTCGTATCAAAGCTCGCGTTGTAGAAGTTGCAAGGACTTCGTAAGAAAACTTGCGGTTTTTTCTATAGTGGATTCAACTGGTAGCAAGAGTTCTACCGACTGGATTAGTCCTCAACAGAGGGATACCAGTATACATCGCTGTCTTTGTGTTTGCTTTCTGAACTCTGCCTTTACATTATTTCAATTGTAATTATATACTGTGATTGTGTTGCTAACATTTTTATTTAGTATTATTCCGCTGCCAACTCTATTCATCCCCCCTCTAGAGTATTACGCTTTACTATATCATTCCTACAATTGGTATCAGAGCGGGTGTTACAGGTAAAGCGAGGTAACAGTGCTATTATTTATTCATTATTTATTAGATCACAGCACATCACATGGCTACTATGAAATTCACAAGTGAAGGTCAGGCCACAAACAGACCCCCTCTGTTTGATGGTACTAACTACACTTATTGGAAAACACGGATGAGTTTTTTCTTGAAATCTCTTGATTTTGACTTATGGGCTATTGTTCTTGATGGCTATCAGAAGCCACCTCGTATAAATGTCGAGGGAGTTTTGGTTGAAAAACCCCAAAGCAGTTATACAGAGGAAGAAAAGAAAAAGGCCAGTCTTGACGCACGTGCCATTAATGCTCTTTTTTGTGCCTTAGACAGAACAGAATTTAACAGGGTATCTACATGCACAACGACAAATGGTGTGTGGAAGCTTCTCGAAGTTACACATGAAGGCACGACTCAAGTCAAGGAGTCAAAAGTCAGCAGACTTACTCAAGAGTACGAGGCGTTCAAAATGAAGCCAAATGAAACAGTCACACAAATGTTCGAGAGGTTCTTGGATATTGTAAACCCTTTGTCCTCCTTAGGCAAAGATTACAGTAACCACGAAAAGATTCGCAAACTCCTGCGAGCTCTCACCAAGAACTGGATTCCGAAGGCTACAGCTATCATTGAAGGAAACGACCTCACTACAATGTCACTTGAAGTACTCATGGGTAAACTACTCACTCATGAACTGGAGCTACAAGATTTTGAAGAACCTGCACCAAAGGAGAAGACTATCGCCCTCAAAGCTCAGCACAGAAAAGCTGCTGAAGATGACTCAGACAGCAGTGGATCTGACGCTGAAGATCAAGCTCTCCTAGCAAGGAAGTTCAAAAGATTCATGAGACATGAGAAAAGAGTCAAAGAGAACAACAGCAACAACTGGTACCAAGAAGATGCTGTCTGCTATGGCTGCAAGAAGAAGGGACATATAAAGAAGGACTGTCCCATCAACTCATCATCGAGCAAGAAGAACAACAGGTATGAAAAAGGCAACCTGAAAAGATCAACGTCTCGGAAATATGCCAACACCAGCATATGGCATGAGAGTGAAGCTAGCGACTCAGAAGATGAACATTCAGAGGACGCTGCAAACATCTGCTTCATGGCAATCGATCAGGTACCTACTGAACCTGTAGAAACATATGATGACTTCACCTTTGAGCAATTAGGAGATGCCTTCAGTGACCTGATGCTTGACTACAGGAAACTGCGTAGTAAATATCAGACCGCTAAAAAGGTACTCAAAGAGTACAAAGGAGAAATAGGAAGACTTACCGACCTACTAGCTGAGGTTAGAGCTAATGTTAGTGAGTCTGGTGAGCTTTCCTCTATAAAGCTCTTATTACACGAGACTAAACAGTCATCCGAAGAGAAAGACAAGATTATAGACCAATTGAGAGAAGATCTTTCTAAAGAAAAGAAAAGTCTTCAATCTGCACAAATCAGAATGGAATCACTCACTTCTGATTATACTAAGTTATATGACACTTCCAAAAGGTTGGAAATTAGGTTAGGAAAACAGCCTGAGCCTGCTGCTTCCTATCCTAACACGTGTCACTTATCGAGAATTCGGAACATTCCCAAGCCAAACACTGTCAGACCAAACCATACAAAACCTTTACCCCAAAAGGTTAAGCCCAAACATGATCATAGGTATGCATTCTTCTATACTAGAAAACCTAAACCTACCAACCATGCACACCACTCAGCTTTCAACACTCGACATGCACAATGTCATTATTGTGGCCTCATTGGTCATATATCATCTGCATGTAGGATGAGAAAGCTTGTAGATTTAAATGTTTATGCTTGGATACCTAAAGCTAACAATTCAGGACCCTACAAGAAATGGGTACCAAAGGTTTCATCTGCAAACTGTTTTGTAGGTGGAACACCCTTCACATGCTAGAAGCAAATGGATCCTCGACAGCGGTTGCTCACGGCATATGACCGGTGACGCTACCCTATTTGCAACACTGTCGAAGAAGAAGAAGGAAGGTTATGTTTCCTTCGGTAATAATTTGAAAGGGTATATTATTGGTATCGGTGATGTTGGTAAGTCTCCCTATCCAGTGATTAAAGATGTCTGTCTGGTTACCGAGTTGAAACATAATCTGCTCAGCATAAGTCATCTAGCTGATCATGGTTATGGTATCAACTTTGGCAAAGACAAATGTACTATAGTTGATAGCTCAACTGGTAGTACTATCTTTGAAGGAATCAGGGAAGACAATATATATGTTTTCTATCTGTTGGAAGAAGCTAACATTTCAGGTAGATGCTTAATGGCCAAAAGTGATGAGAGTCATCTATGGCACATGAGACTCGGTCATGCAAACATGGATACAATTTCAAGATTATCCACAAAGAAGATAGTACGCGGTTTACCAGACATAACATTCAAGAAGGATTCGGTATGCAGCCAATGTGAAAAGAACAAGGCTACCAGATCCACATTCAAGTCTGTAAACGCAGTATGTACTACTAGACCTCTACAATTGCTACACATAGATTTATTCGGTCCTAGCAGAGTTGCTAGCCTCGGAGGTAAATTATATGCATTTGTTATTATAGATGATTTTTCTAGATACACGTGGGTATATTTCTTGACACGCAAGAATGACGCATTATCCGAATTTGTCGTCTTTTGCAAGAAAGTACAAAATGAAAAAGGTTACATGATCACTCGTATTAGAAGCGATCATGGAGGCGAATTCGAGAATGCTGATTTCGAGCAATTTTGTGACACACACGGTTTTATATACGAGTTCTCCTGCCCTAGAACTCCACAACAAAATGGAGTTATGGAACGTAAGAACAGAACTCTAACCGAAATGGCCAGAGTGATGTTAAATCAATTTAGCCTACCCAAATACTTCTGGGCTGAAGCTGTCAATACAGCTTGCTTTGTGCTCAATAGAGTTCTAATTCGACCCAAATCGAAGAAGACTCCATTTGAGTTATGGTTTGATAGAATTCCTTCAGTTTCATACTTTAAGATATTTGGCTGTAAGTGCTTTATTCTTAATACTAAAGACAATTTGGGAAAGTTTGACGAAAAGACCGATGAAGGTATATTTCTAGGTTATGCGGCAAAGAGCAAAGGGTACAGAGTCTTCAACAAACATACCATGATCATCGAAGAATCAATCAACGTCACTTTTGATGAAATGAACCAAATGTCTCTCGATGATAGTGATGAAGATCTGCCTACATCAAGTTCGACATCAGCTGAACCTGAACCAAGCTCTGCACTAGCTGAACCCCCTAGAGGAGATCCAGGAAGCAGCTACCTACAGAGTCTACCGAAAAGGTTAAAATTCACAGCTGATCATCCACAAGATTTGGTAATTGGTGACATTACCAAAGGAGTAAGTACTCGATCATCCAGTAGAGATATTGTTTCTAGTGTTGCTTTTATTTCACAACTAGAACCTAAATCTATTGATGAAGCATGTAGTGATAGTTTCTGGATAGATGCCATGCAAGAGGAATTGAACCAATTCGAACGGAATCAAGTTTGGGAACTTGTTCCCAAGCCTATCGATCATCCGGTCATTGGCACCCGTTGGGTATTTCGAAACAAACTAAATGAGGATGGTTTAGTAACTCGTAACAAGGCTCGACTCGTAGCTCAAGGATACAATCAAGAAGAGGGTATCGACTACGATGAGACTTATGCCCCAGCTGCGAGATTAGAATCCATTCGAATGTTATGTGCATTTGCATGTTTTCATGATTTCAAACTTTTTCAAATGGATGTAAAAAGTGCTTTTCTAAATAGCTTTATAAAAGAAGAAGTTTTTGTAGCACAACCTCCGGGTTTCACGGATTTCAAAAATCCTGACCATGTTTTCAAGTTGAAGAAAGCCTTATATGGTTTGAAACAAGCCCCTCGTGCTTGGTATGACCGTCTAAGCTCTTTTCTACTTGACAACGGTTTTTCAAAAGGAAAGGTTGACACTACACTTTTTATTAAATCTTTTAATGGCAAGCTGCTTTTAATTCAAATCTATGTTGATGATATCATATTTGGATCCACTGATGAATCTCTTTGTCAAGAATTTTCTAAGTGTATGCAGAATGAGTTTGAGATGAGCATGATGGGAGAGCTGAAGTTCTTTCTCGGATTGCAAATCAAACAAACCGACAATAGGACGTTCATTAATCAAGCCAAGTACACAAAAGATTTGCTAAAGAAGTTCGATCTGGACAATGTCAAACCTATTGGCACTCCGATGGCAACTTCAACAAAACTTGATTCTGACGAACAAGGCAAGCCAGTCGACACACGTAAGTATAGAGGTATGATTGGTAGTTTACTTTACTTAACTGCTAGTCGTCCAGATATAATGTTTAGTGTTTGCCTGTGTGCACATTTTCAAGCTAACCCAAAGGAATCACATCTAACCGCAGTTAAGCGTATCTTCCGATACCTTAAGGGCACTTCTTCTGTCGGCTTGTGGTATCCCAAAACTAAATCCTTTGACCTTATTGGTTATTCGGATGCAGATTTTGCGGGATGCAAGGTTGATAGAAAAAGTACTAGCGGTGCATGTCATTTCTTAGGCAAGGCTCTAGTCTCTTGGTTTAGTAAAAAGCAAAATTCTGTAGCCTTATCAACAACAGAGGCTGAGTATATCGCCGTAGGACGTTGTTGCGCTCAGATTTTGTGGATGAAACAAACCCTAGAAGACTTTGATTTATTTTTCACAAATATTCCTATTTTCTGTGATAACACGAGCACCATTAATTTGACTAAGAATCCTGTATGTCATTCTCGTACTAAACATATCGAGATTAGACATCATTTTCTTAGAGATCATCATCAAAATGGAGATATAAACCTTGTGTACATAGATACTGAAAATCAATTAGCTGACATCTTCACTAAACTTCTAGCTGAAGATCGTTTCAATTATTTACGTCAAGAATTAGGAATTTTGGACGTCAATAATATTAATTGATTTTATTTTATGATTATATATCATTATGCAAAAACTGTGTTAGAAACAAGCTAATAAAGAGTCTGTCTGTCACCACAACTACGGTTGAAGCGAAGCGGTACTTAAGAGTTCCCCGGTGAACCTCCGCCAGCTGGGACAGTACTCCTACAGCTAATCTGAGACAGTCGCTTGTAACGACATTTAATTCATAAAATATTATTAATTATGTTATTTGAAGACTAAAATAACTAATCTTTAAATTAAATATTTGCAACGAGTCAATGAAAAAGAAGTAGCACAAATCAACTTTGAAAGAACCCTAGGCGAATTTGGCCAGAGCTCTGACCGAATTCGGCCCGAGTTCGGTTGAGGGTGTATATGTATATATACAGAACCCGAGAGCTTCTTCTCTTTCATTGCTTCCAAACTTTCAAACAGCAGCTCCAGCCGCCCGAAACTCCTCCAAACCCTAGGTATTCACCAACCCATTGCTTCATATCTACTTGGTGAAATCCTTCCAAAATTTGGAATCGTGCGGAGATCGTTCTTCTCTACAACATATCCAATTTTCGTGAGGTATAACTCCCTCTCTCTCCACCTTTCATATTAGTGCTTTTTATTTCAATGGCACCTAGATTTAATCCGTCAAAGAGGAAGAAGACCACTCCTAGTGAGGAAGGGTCCTCTTCGAATCCTCACACGGATTCCTTGTTTTCGCCGGTCCAAAAGAGCGACGACACTTTCGATGGGTTCTTCTTTCAAACCCTCGATCAAGCTTTATTATGGTACGGTGACTTTTCCACCCGTTCCATATGTAGCGGCTCTCCGGTTAAATGGACGGTATTTCCTGATCATCGTCACTTATTTGAGGCATTAGGGTTACACTTACTTGTTAAACTGTGCTTCCTAATAGCTACTACTACCATTAGATTGTTCTATTGCAATCTCGTAGTTAACACTTTTGACGTGAGCACACGTGTCGGAGGCATAGACATTGACTTCAATGATGTCCTTCTAGCGGAGATTCTTGGTATTCCCAATGAAGGTGAACCGCTAGTTGATATCACAGAATTCGATTTCCCCGAAGGCACTACACTCATGAGTTTCAAAACGGAACTTTGTGCACCTGACAGAGTACGTTCTGGAAAGTTCAAGGCTAACAACCTGAACTTGTTCAACTACGAATTGCATCGCATCATCTACTCTACTCTTCTTCCAAAATCCACTTCCAAATATGATGTGACTTCGCTTGAGTTATCCGCCATGTACCATATTCTTAAGGGGATTCCTTTTTCCGCCCCTAAGACAATCATTCAGATGATGGGACGTTGTCGTGCTAGAGATCGAAATCTCTCTTACGCGATGATTCTCCCTCGTATCTTTCAGCGATTCGAGATCGATCTATCGACTTGAACTCAGGACTCTGAGCCCAAGTTACTCCAGCTTTCTCATCGCAGCCGGACTGCTTCAGCTCCACCTCCTGCTCCTCCTACTGCACCATCTTCACCACATCAGCCGTATGCCATGACTTTTGAGGGCATACATCAGCATTTATCAGCTTTGCACGTCTCGATGACGGACATGGCTCGCGAGCGAGAGTTCCGCGATGTCACCCGTTACCAGGCGATGGCAAACTCCTTGGCCGATCTGCGTTTTGCCCAGACTGGTCACTCTGCTGCTTCCATCCCTCGTGATCCAGCTTTTTCGGGTTACCGCTGTGAGGATGAGGCTGTTCATGCCTACTTCCAGCCAGGTAACGCCTATGACTGGTATCGTGTACCTCGAGATTACGTTGGTGAGTTCTATGCTGGCGCCCCTACTCATCCTACTGGCGCTGGTACTTCTGGTGCTGGTACTTCCGGTCATGCTGGCCACGCTGCTGATGATATTGATGAGGATAGTGATGATGAGATCTGATTTGATTATTAGTGATATTCTATTGTATACTTGGAAATGCTCCGACATTCCAAGTTTTTTATCATTTACTTTTTATCAGTACTTTGTAGTTTGCTATCAGTATTTTTTATCTTCATGGACATGTTTTTGATGTTTCATTTATAACATCTCAGTTTATTTCAGCATTTTGTTTAAGCACTATCTCTTTATACTGCTTCTCCATTTTAAACTGCCTGTGAAATAGCATGCCTGAGATTTCTTTTATGTTTTGAAGCAATACATGCCTGTGATGATAATTTGTAGACACTTTACATTCCTGTGATGCTATATCTCTAATTTTTATATTATATTTCTTTTATTTTCTCGCTATTTGTTACTTATGCATTGATTGCGGGGGAGCCTTCTGCATTTAATACGGGGGAGCCTTCTCCTGTGCAATTATTTTGCTAAGTGACAAAGGGGGAGAAAATTAAAAATGATCTAACATTTTTTTTGAGTTAAATACAGGTTATGAACAATTTCTACTTTTTGATATTTTTGAACAAGTTTGAACTAGCTTAATGTTATATCATTCATAGTTTGTCAATTATCAAAATGGGGGAGATTGTTGGCCCATTGGTCATCGTCAACCTGATTTTAATAATTGATCAAAACTCTGTCTAGATATACGAAGCTTGTTGGGACATCTCAGCTCCTTGGACATAAGCAAGATTGGATATTCACTCCGTTCAAGACTGAAGATCTGTTTGCCTACTTGAGTCTGTACTTCCTATGCAATGTAATTTTTCACTTTATTTGAGTCTAGGAATATATTGTACACCGAGTCGTACTGGCAAATAGGCTACTCCCAAATAGTTCAAAATGTTTTTAAAATGACCTATCAAAATGTTTACAAAAAGGTTTTCAAAAAGGTTTTCAAAAATCACCAAAAATCTGTTTTAAAAACCCTAACCTAACCCTGACAGAACTCGGCCAGAGTTCGGCCAGAGTTCGGTTGGTGGCCGTTTGATTTTTGAAATTCTCTGGAACTTGGTCCTCCTGCAGTTGCGGATTTGACCGAGATTTGCTCATCGAGTTCTGCCCGAATTCTGCCCGAATTCTGACAGAGTTCTCCCTTTGGAATTCCTATAAATAGAGATAGATTTCGATCATTTCAATTCACTCATTCACTTTCAATCTTCTCTCTATCTAAAAAGCTTTATGCCTTCCAAAGAGTTTTCTAGAGCTTTCATTTTCAGATCCCAAGCCAGTTACAATCCTCTAGTCGATTTGCCAGTGCGGTACGGTCTAGAAGTTTCTGAGAGATTGTAATCAGAAGGCTTGATTGAAGAATACCTCTTCATATTTGAAGTTGGACGAGTTCTTCGTATCAAAGCTCGCGTTGTAGAAGTTGCAAGGACTTCGTAAGAAAACTTGCGGTTTTTCCTATAGTGGATTCAACTGGTAGCAAGAGTTCTACCGACTAGATTAGTCCTCAACAGAGGGATACCAGTATACATCGCTGTCTTTGCGTTTGCTTTCTGAACTCTGCCTTTACATTATTTCAATTGTGATTATATACTGTGACTGTGTTGCTAACATTTTTATTTAGCATTATTCCGCTGCCAACTCTATTCACCCCCCCTCTAGAGTATTACGCTTTACTATATCGTTCCTACAAACTCTATATGGGACACGTGTCATCATGCGTAGAGGTCGATTTTCAATCGTGGGTGGCAATTACTTGCATAGAGACCCAATTATGTTGCTTTTTACGCACAGAGGGTCTAGTCTATAAATAGTTAAACAGAAGACATCACAGAGATCGGAGCCCAGAGACTTTCAGAGCAAAGTAATTTTCCAGAGCATTTCTCTTCAACCTTTTTCTCAAGAACAGAGTGAAGCAAAGCAGGAAAGCATTCGACTGTGCCATCAGTGCCAATTGTGTCGATACCTTTCTGGTGACTTAGTTCTTCCGGTTGTTCTTTTTCAAGCAGTTCTCTTCATCATCATTGTGTGGTCCAAGGAACAAAGTGATCGCTCTCAGATCAGACTTCCATAGCAATACTTTCCAGAATTTATTTGTACTTTTGTACTTTTTCTCGTTTTCTTTCAAAAGCTATTTAAGGGCATTTTGTTAAGTGAATCAAAATGGCGACTCTGCTGGGGACGACTTTCTCCTCTGACGAGAAGGCAATTGCTCAATACGATGATGTGTCGATTGGATCGACAAAGAAGACTCTGGTCGTTCAATTCGACCAGACTTCTTACGAAGAAATGCTCCGCAATGGGGGTAGTACTCGCTGCTCCAATGTTCAAAAATCACGAAAGGTGCGAAAAGTTTGGATTCCTAAGTCCAAAGCACCCTCTGATCTCTCTGCTGTCTCTAAAGGCAAGGGAATTCTTCCCACTCCTGTTGTTGGGGCTCCCGTCTGTGACGAGGTAGTTCCTACTTCAGTTTTGCGCCCAGTACGTAAAGTTCAGTCTCTCGTCTGTGACGTGGTAGACGCTCAAGTCTTGCACTCTACGCGTAAAGGCAAATCTCCCGTCTGTGACGTGGTAGATACTTCTGTTTTGCGCTACACGCGTAAAGGCAAATCTCATGTCGGTGACAAGGTAGATAAAGTTCATAATGGTGCTTTTACACCTAAAGTGAACTTGCCTACACGCGTGCAGCATAAAAACAAGTCTTCTGTTACTGTGACAAACAATTCCTTTGGTTTATCCAAGGAGAATAAAAATTGTAGCAAAGCTTCTATTTTACGCCAATAATCCTCCAATGTTGTTTTACGCAAAGTGCCTAATCTTAGGATTACGCACAATGCTGATGGAGTTCTCAGTGCACAAAAACCAACTCAAGATTTACGCACACAACTTCAAACGCGTAAAAGCGTACAACTTTCTTCTGCCAATGAGGCTAGTAATCTTCTTTTTACGCAAGGGACTGGATATTTCTCTGTCCCAAATGTAAAAAAGAAGATATTACCTTCCAATTCTTCTGATTTATGCGAGTTACTTGTACAAAAGCGTAAAAACAGAAAATCTCCTGTGACACTCTCCCAAGAAAACCATCATTGTGAGTGTCATCAAATTGTAATCAAATGTTGTTGTACTGCTACTAAACGGTCAGTTTTCGACCGATTAAGCTACAACGTACCTCAGCAACAAATTGATGACCAAGAACATGAGTTGTCCTATGCATCAGTTAATATGGCATCTCATATCAATGGAGGACGACGTACAAGACGCAATTCGTCCCAAACTCCAGGTCAACAACAGTTCAACCGAATCCTCAACTCTTTTGAAGGAGTATATCAACATACTCGGTCAAGAAGTCGACAACCTTTAAATATGCATTCTTCTGATTCAGAGGCTGGGGGTACCCAGTACTTGGAGTCAGAAACTGATAGCGTTGATTCATATATGTACACCAATGCATCTGTAAGTTCAAGAGAAGTTGAATCTTATGCTATCGGAGAAGAACATGAGACGTCTACTGCTCATACAGAACAGCGTCTTTCTGCGGTGGAACAATCGCTAAAGGATATGCTTGCAATGATGCAAAATATGCATCAGTTAATAACGAATCAGCAAACAGTCCAACCAGCAGTGGTAACACCGGTGCAAGTAGCAGCGTAAACTCAAGATAGTCAAGGGGTTAACATACCTTTGAATAATCTGAGTCAAGAGCCTGCTATTAACCAAAACTCTGCATCTCCTGATCCTCTCATTCCAGAAGATGTATCACCTCCGGTAAGGGTTACGATACATCCAACCACTATTCAATCAAACATACTCCCTCAAACTAATGAAGCTATTCAAGCTGTTCGGGAGTTAAAAGCACAGTTTGAGGTTCTGAAGCACAAAGATCAGCTCCAGAAGTTGGGGATCAAGTAACCTTATCCTTCCCACTGGAATGATGTGCCCTTTTCTCCTAAATTCAAGCCACAATCTATGGTATTATTTGATGGAAAGGCTTCTCCAAGTCAATATATCAATTATTTTGATATTATGACTGTGCATCTACAGAAGAATGATGCTCTTCTCATCCGAGTCTTCATTGGGTGTTTGACGGGTTCAGCATACGACTGGTATCACAGTCTACCCGACAATTGCATATCGTCTTTTGACGAGTTTAAAGCAATGTTTCTTTTCCGTTTCTATGAAGGAGGAATGGACATGAATATATCCTCCTTGATAGAAATTAAATAAAAAGAAAAATGAGGATACTCGGATGTTTATTGAACGTTTTCGACAGGCTACTTTGAAAATGCCTCCTGGTATGCCAGATTCAGCATTGATTGATACATGCAAAATGAATCTGCGACCAACCATCGCTGTTTTTACAGGCTCTCAATTCACAGATTGGGCCTCGTTTATTATAGCGGCAGTTTCAGCCGACACCAATGGTAGATTGGCTCGTGAACATGGAATGATCTTCACCTCAGAAGATAAAGAAAAGAAAGCCTCTTCAGGCAACAATGCTGGTAATCGTAATAGGAAAGGGAAGGAAACCCTAGTGGTAAACCTTTCAAAATCCAAAACTATACCAAGTAATTCAGAGTCTTCTAAGCTGAAAGAAGAATACTCTTTCGACGACAGTAATATTCCTGGGATATTTCAGTATCTCGTAAAGAGTGGTAAGCTCCATATTTTGGATCCAAAACAACCTAATGAGGTGGATTTGGTTGATAATCCCAAGTATTGTATCTATCATAGATATATAAATCATACCACTAAGGCTTGCTATGTCTTGAAGAAGAAGATTCAAGAATTGATAAATGCTAAAGCTATAGCTTTAACTAATGATGATCATACAGTCACAACCAATATGATTTCTCTTCAATTTGGAGGTTTTCCTCCACAGCAAGTTCCTGATGGGGTTGTCCCAATTCCGAAGGCGACGATGAAGATTGTGAATCTTCCACCAGCCAGAGATCAAAGTGAATAATTAGTGCCTCTCATCTTAAAAAATGGTGAAATCATGTGGGTATACCCTGATTTAGTACCTGAAATAGAACATGGAAGTAAAATTTCAAAATCCAAGAAAGGTCAAAAAGTCAGAACCTGCAATATGATTTCCCATGTTGTTACCCCAGATTATGATGATTCTGATCATTTGTGGGGTGACATCCCTTTGGAAAATAGGCTAAGGGGTCTAAACATATGCCCTCCGAGTTTGGCTCCTCCTACCAAACTAAAACTTACTCATCAGCAGTGGTTAGCCATGAACAGTATCCCTTTGTACAGGGCACAACAAGTTTTTGCTGCTTACGAGAAAGCTCTGGTTGGGATTCTACCTCCTGCACCAAAAATTTCTACCCTTGCCACTACAGACGTCTCTGTTCCTTCTTCATCTGTTGAACAGTCTAGTAAAAGTTCGCTACCCACACACATTTACAGTCAACAATCGGTCTATCTCATAAAAAAGATGGGCTATGATTTTCAGAAAGCGGAAGGCTTGAATTATGGTAAAGGTATGCGAGTTCTTTTACAAATTCAAGGTCAAAAATCTTCCGTCGGATTGGGATTTAAAGTTCCTCATTAATATGGTACTTCATTCTCCTGAGTCTGAAGAAGAGTCTTTTGCTGGAACAAGATATGGAAAAGACTATCACAAATATTATGAGGGAACTTCCAAAGAAGCGGATGATGCCTCTGAAACACTACCGACTCAGTCATCTTCTGTTCCTGCTGAGACAAGGCCTTCTAAACCCCCAGTGGTTGAAAAAGGGAAACAGAAGGCAGTACGTTTTGATGCCCCGTTGAAGTCTAGTTCAAATCAAGGGTCGATAAAACCCTATAAATTTGACATACTAGCCCAGTTAGCCAATACTCTGGCTAGACTTTCTATCTTTGAGTTACTTCGTCTCTCTAAAGAAAGTCGAGAAACTTTAAGCGAAGCTTTGCTACAAGCCGATTCATGCTTAACTCAACTCAAAAATTCTGATAATATACCGGTGTCATGTCCCCAATGCCATAGTGTGATGGAATCAATTCCTAACATTACTTTCACACAAGAGGATATGTTGTTAAAGCATAATCAACATGACAGGCCTTTGTGTTATACGGGGTATATTGACTCTACTAAAATTGACAGGATTTACATTGATTCTGGGTCTTCTATCAATATTATTCTTCAGAGTATGCTAAGACCATTGAGGATTCCTACTAGTGATTTGACTTATACTAGTACAACAATCGTTGGTTTTAATTCTGGAAGGAGTAAACCATTGGAGAAAATTCGCCTGAAGATTCAAATAGGTGATCTTCGAACCATGGCAACCTTCTATGTTATCAACTCAGATGTATCTTATAATATCCTCCTTAGAAGACCATGGATACATGAGCATAACATTGTACCTTCGACTCTCCACCAATGCTTCAAGTATGTGGATTCTCAGGGGATTATAAAGAGTGAATTTGCAGATATTAATCCTTTTAAGGGTGTTGAAGCCTATTTCTCTGATTCAATACTCTATAAACAGGAGCATGTGAAGGAAATATCTGATATGGCTGAAGATCGAGCACCTGCAGAAGATCAATCAATTTCAGAAGATCAATCACCTTCATAAGATCAACCCTTGATGATTAAGGTTAAAGATCGAATTCAACCCCAACCTGTCAATGATGAACCTTTGATGATTAAAGTCAAAGAAAAAATTCAAGCTACATCTGATGAAGCTGTGAGGGTTCCAGTCAAAAACCAGGTTCAAACCAACACTAGTCATCAGCCTCTTATGATCAAGGTTAAAGGACGTACTTCTCGTACAGCTGATCCAGAACCACTGGTTATCAACCTTGGTAAGTCTACGCTGAAGACGGATGATGGTCCATTAATGATTAATCCAAAGCGTAGTAGTCAGTCTGTCAATGATATAAATATTGATCACTTTGTATTCTCTTATTTTAATGAAGATTTCCTTTTGGAGTATATGGCTGTCAAATTTATTGAAAGAATGACTTTATCTGCTGATAATCAAAGTCATCAACATAAAACTGACATAAATACAGAGGAAATCTTATATATTAATCATAAAGAGAATTCTTTTCCTCCTCATATCGATGTTGGACCCTATGCTCAGAGGTTCCTAACATCTTCTCCTTATTTTCTATCTGTAGCCTCATCATCACAAGCTTGTGTAACTTATAGACGTCACAAAGAATCTTATTTTGTGATCCCGTCTAATAAGAAAAACAAGCGTCAAATTGTGTTTGGCTTGGCTAGAAATATTCCTGTTATTCAGACAGATAATCTCGTAGAGAAAGATAAAGGAAAAATTAGAATTGACAAATATAGTCAACAATCTCTTAAGATTATCCAAAATATGGGAAATGATTTGAAAACCATGCTAGGTCTCAATCAAGGCAAAGGTAGACGATTACCGTTATGTGGTGATCCGTTTTATCAACAAACTCGTCATGGATTAGGATACGATCCATCCCACATGTTTAATGAAGATATGGAAGAAGAATTTTCTTTCAGTTCTTTACAATCCTCAGATTCTGAAGGAGTCCAGTATGTTGAATCTGAGTGCGTCTTTTCAGTCAATATGGTTCAAACTGATGGTGAATCTGAACTATTTGAAAATGACCCTTGGGTACAACAAATGGATACTCAGTGGGAGCTTCGGTTTGAACAACGACAGCCACCCACAAAAGATAAAATTGTCCAGATTGATGTTTGAGACGAAACAACGTCTAAGCCAATATTCATCAGTAAAAACATTTCTGAAGATGAAAAAGAAGAGTTGATAAAGCTGATAAAAGAATATATCGATATTTTTGCATGGAGTTATGAGGATATGCCGGGTCTGGATACCAAAGTAGCTACTCATAAACTCAATATTCTTCCTAATGCCAAACCTGTAAAACAACAACAACGACATTTTCAACCAGATATGATGGATGCAATTGAAGCAGAAGTCAAAAAGCTGATTACATGTAGTTTGTCCGTGAAGAGCAACACCCAAATTGGGTTGCCAATATTGTTCCTGTCATAAAGAAGAATGGAAAAGTTCGAGTTTGTATAGATTTTCGAGATCTCAATGCAGCTTGTCCAAAAGACGAATTTCTACTTCCTATCACTGATGTCATGATAGACAATACATGTGGTTTTGAACGCATGCCTTTCATGGATGGATTTTCAGGATATAACCAAATTAAGATGCATCCAGGAGATGAAAAGCATACTGCTTTCCGTACACCCATTGGAGTTTATTGCTACACAGTTATGCCTTTTGGTCTGAAAAAAGCTGGCGCTACATATCAAAGGGCCATGAGCAATATCTTTCAAGAACATCTGCAAAAAATAGTTGAATGTTACGTGGATGATATCGCCGTCAAAAGTCGATTAAAAGATGATCACATTCAAGACTTGAAGACAGTATTCGAGTTGATGCGTCGACATCAACTAAAGATGAACCCCACTAAGTCTTTCTTAGGGGTTTCTATGGCAAATTTTTGGAATTTGTCATCACTTTTCAAGGTATCAATGTTGATCCTGATAAAGTAAAAGCAATTCTTGAAATACGTCCTCTACGTAATCTGAAAGAACTCCATGGCTTTCAGGGTCGCATTGCTTATATCAGGAGATTTATATCCAATCTTTCTAGGAGATGTCAACCTTTCTCTCGTTTATTGAAGAAAGGTGTATCATTTGTTTGGGATGAAGCATGTCAAAAAGAATTCAATGACATCAAGTAATACCTTACAAATCCACCTGTTTTAGTACCTCCAGTAGTGGGAAGACTATTTTTGTTGTATGTTCGAGCATTAGATCATTCTCTTTGTGCTCTTCTTGCACAGAAAAGTGATAAGGGTCATGAACAGGCAATTTATTATCTCAGTCGAATGATGGTTGGAGCTGAACACAGGTATACTCTTGTGGAAAAAGAATATCTAGCCTTAGTTTTTGCCATTCAAAAGATGCGAAATTATGTATCGGGACAGACTATTCATGTTATATCCAGAATAAATTCTATTCGGGTATTGATGAAAAAGCCGAGTATTCTTAACTCCCGGTTAGCTACCTGGTCAATGTTGCTTACTCCCTATGATATGGTCTACATACCTCAAAAATCAGTGAAGAGTCAAGCATCAGCTGACTTCTTAGCAGCTCACCCTATACCTGAAACTTCCAAGCTATATGACGACATTCCAGATGAAGTCATAGATTGCAATATGACTTTGAGGGATGACATTTGGCAACTATACTTTGATGGAGCATCACGAGTTGGGCCTAAAGACAATATTGTCTCTGGAGTAGGCATCGTCTTGGTCTCTCCTGATAAAATGGTCATATACCGTGCTTATTCTCTTAATGAACCATGTTCCAATAATGTGGCAGAATATAATGCCCTGCTAATTGGTCTTCAAGTAGCAAAACAATTGGATATTGAGTTCTTAGAAGCATATGGAGATTCTCAATTGATTGTTAATCAAGTCAGAGGGACATATGAAGTCAGAAACCCTGACCTCATTCCTTATCATCAAGTTGTAATCGAATTGGCTCTTTCATTTAAAGGGTTCTTCATTGAATTCATACCATATTCTTAAAATTTGGAAGCCGACGCTCTCGCTAGTCTAGCTGGAGACTTAGCAGTTCCCATCAGAAGACAAAATACCATCACTTTATTAT
Organism: Iris pallida; assembly: GCA_029216955.1. Classification (NCBI taxonomy): domain Eukaryota; kingdom Viridiplantae; phylum Streptophyta; class Magnoliopsida; order Asparagales; family Iridaceae; genus Iris; species Iris pallida. Next base: position 9,153,381 of record JANAVB010004998.1, read on the forward strand.
ATAGAGATTTATTCTGTGTCAAGAATAATTTACATATCGAACAGAGTTATACTACCGAATCAAATTCTCAGCAAAGGGATTGGAGAAGTCCATTTATTGATTATGCGATTTATGGGATTTTACCTGAAGATCCAAAAGAAGCTGCATCAATCAAAAGACGATCATTTCGATTATATTATGATACTTCTATGCACATGTTGTATCGTCGTTCTTATGACGGGCTTTTACTGCGTTGTCTTTCGAAAAGCGAAGCCAAGCAAACACTTCGTGAGGCTCATGATGGAGTTTGTGGTACACATCAACCAGGTCCGAAATTACAGGACTGTATTCGAAGAATGGGTTATTATTGGCCTTCTATGATAGCAGAAGCTGTGGATTATGCCAGACGGTGTAAAGTATGCCAGATTCATGCTGATTTTATTCATCAACCATCTAAATTTCTACATCCTACAACAGCTTCTTGGCCTTTTGAAACTTGGGGTATAGATATTATTGGTCCAATTAATCCTCCTTCTGTCAAAGGACATCGGTTTATCCTGGCTATAACTGATTACTTTTCTAAATGGGCAGAAGCAATTCCTCTTGTTGAAGTAAAAACGTCTAACGTCGTTATCTTCATCAAACATCATGTCATTTATCATTTCGGGATTCCCTGAAGGATAATTCATGATAACGGACCACAATTTGCCAGTCAGGCGTTTTATCAATTTTGTGACAAAAATCGTATCCAGAACATAGATTCTACAGCTTATAATCCAGCTGCTAATGGTTTAGCAGAAGCTTTCAACAAAACGATTATTAAACTTCTCAAAAAGTTCATCTTTTCTAATAAACGTGATTGGAATGAGAAACTTGGAGAATGTTTATGGGCTTATCGAACAACAGTCCGAACTCCAACTGGTTTTACACCATTTTCATTGGTTTACGGATGTGAAGCTGTTCTTCCACTAGAGATCTAGATACCATCTCTTAGAATATCCATTGCTAATGAGCTAACGACAGAGAATAATGATCGCTTGAGACGCCAAGAACTTGAAGGTTTGGATGAGAAGCGACTTCAAGCACAACAGCATATTGAGCTGTATCAAGCCCGCATATCTCGAGCTTTCAATTGCAAAGTTAAAAAAAGGGTGTTTAAAGTAGGAGAGTTAGTTCTAGCTGTCCGAAGACCCATGGTTATGACTCATAAGAGTAAAGGCAAATTCCAAGCTAAATGGGAGGGTCCTTATGTAGTTGAAACCGTATTCTCCAATGGTGCATATAGGTTATCTAAACCTAATAGAGATTTGCTCATGATGCCAATTAACGGTAAATTCTTGAAGAAATACTACGTTTGAATTTCTTCTTTATTCCCCAGCTACCAAGGTTTGGTTAAGCTGATTATTTATTCTCTTAAAAGAGAATTTTGATCTTCTGTCTTACCAGCTGATTTCAGGAAAAAAAAAAGATTTATTATTTATCATGTCTTCATTACCTCTGAATAAATATTAAATCTACTTCTTTTCCTTTATTATCTATCATGTCCATATTACCTCTGAATAGATATTAATCTATTTTCTTTGAGTCATTACGATCTATTATGTCCATATTACCTCTGATAGTATTGTATACTCTAAAAAAACAAGATTTATTATCTATCATGTCCATATTATCTTTGGATAGATATAATCTACTTTGTTGAGTTTGGAAAACTTATCATGTCCATATTATCTCTGATAATTGTTTTCTATCTCACAACCATTTTATAAAAAATGTTTCATTCATTGCATGATTTGAAATATTACAGCAAAAGAAAGACAGAATATAAAATTTTTTATTGATAACATTAAAAGAAGAATACAAATTTTTTTATTGATACAAAATTCCTAAGGTGGAGCAGACAGATCTTCAATCATCTTCTGCAACTCTGCCAGACGTTTTTCACGAGAGCCCACTACAGTTGTGTATGCTATAGATCTTCGGGCTTCCGCAGTACAGAGGTGAGAGAGTTCGGCAAAGGCAGATATCATCTTGTCTTTGGCATCTTCAAGGGTCTTTACTTTTGCTTCAGAACCAAAGATTTGTTCCTCCAAAACGGAACTTTGCCTTAAGAATTGATCTCTATCTGCCGTCATCCGGTTCTGCTCCTCCTTTAAAAGAGCCAGCTCAGCCTCGACTTCACGAATTTTATTATTTTGCTCATGAATTTTGATATTCATAGAGTCATAAGCTTGCTGATGCTGCTCCAATAAGGGTTTATTTTCTTTTAAGAAAGTCCTTTCCACGGCAACCTTATTGCTGTAATCTTGAAGAGATTCCTTGAAGATGGTTTCTCGAGTTGTGTACTCATTGGTGAGAGCATCATACTCGGATTGGATGAGGATTTCTATAGTCCCACTTGACAACCTCAGATAATCTTTGATGGGTTGTTCAAGTCCCTGGACTATTTTCTGCAAAGCGTCTGCCCGCTCAGTATCATTGAACATTGATAAGTTATCTATGGTAGTAGCAATAGCACTTTTCAAGCTCTCATAACTAAGGCCTTTCTTCAAGACCATTTTTATCAACGCTGCCAAAGTCTTGTAAAAAGTTTCAGTATGAATCTCTACTAAAAGATTCATATCAGCGTTGGAGCTTGGTGTATCGGCGATATCGGCTAATCTCTTTTCTTGAAAGCCGGAGACAGATGCTGTCGTTGCTGTAGTAGCAAGCTGAGTCAACGATCTATCTGTTATCGTTACCATAGCCGATTGATTTTCAGGGAGTTTTGGGACTGTATCTTCAGCAACTTTTTCTACTACTTCAGGAGGATGAGCTCCGGTGGTAGAAGATGGTATCATAGAGGTGTTGCTTCCTATGTTCGATTCAGACTCGAACACAGCTGTCTTAGGAACTTGATCTGCACTGGTAGCAGCAATTGATGTTGCCTCAGCAATTTGTTCTTGAGCAGTAATTGATTCATTAGAAGCTGGTTCTTTGGCTGTAACTGGTTCTTCTTCTGCTGCTGGTTCTTCTTCTCTTTCTTCAACAAGAGAAGGCAATTCTTGTTGTGCCTCTATTTCAGGCTCTGGTTGTATCTCTATAGATGGAGAACATTCTTTAGAAGCAGAATCTTCTTTTGAAGAAGAACTTTCTTCTTCATACTCTATTTCCTCTTCATGGATAGGCCCTTAAGAAGGATGAGGAGCAACGAATTTTGCTACATTGATGATACCTACAAAGATTAAGCAAAATAGTTAATATACAAAATCATAATACATATTATTGTATAAATTTTGTGTAATTTATCTTTACCTGGAGTAGGTACAGGATGCGACAAGAGTGCGTCATAATCCATATCCCAATCATCATCTTCTAAATCAAGGGCCGGTTCATTCGAGGGGATGGGTTCCGGATCAACAGTGTGAGTGGTGGCGGTGTCTTCAACAGCTTTCGCCTTTTGCGATGAGGTTAGATGTAGTGAAGTTCTGAGGCGTCCGGGAGATAGGACTCATATGGCTTTTGTTGCTGCTGCTGGCTGGGATGCTGAAGACCCTTCTCCAGGTTGAGCTGAAGAAGATGTAATATTTTGTGGCTCCTCAACAGGAGTTTCGCTTTTTGGAGTAGCGGCTCTCTGTCTGGAAGACCCTTTAACAGTAGTCTTCTTCTTCTTTTCCCGAAGAATAACAGCTGCATCTATTTTCCACTTTCGGGTTGTAGTGATGGTAATGGGCCCTGCAACTAGTTCCCCCATTCCCATAGGGAGTACTTCCAGATATTCATCCGGAACAACAGCGTCATCAGGTATGTCCGAAGGTACCCTAACTGGTTCTTCGACATTTCCTACCTTGTCCCATCAAAGACTTCCCTTCATGCTGTAGTCATTTGCGAAGGAACGAATGGAGGCATAAAAATGAGCATACAAATGGAGCATTCGTAGCTCATTTGTACTTGTAGCAGTGGACACACGGAATCTAGTACTGGTACATCCAGTGCTGAAATACCTCCATGCCCTTGCACCATCAACTAATTTTCCATAATAGTTGAAGCTAGTGGAAGGATTACCAACGTAAAGTTGGTCATACCCGAACTGACGAACGAACCGACTGGGTAGATACGGTTCGAACATACAGTTGTCTTCAGTTCTATACATCAGATGCGAGGGTCTGATGCATATTAGCCATTTAAAGACTGGTGCAGGTATCCCACTCCTCTCTTGACCTACATCTTCAAATTGTATACTGAAACAGTTAGCTGGGACTGGTGGCCTTGTGCAGAAAAAGTTCCACCCATGGAAGAAATTTAGTATTGCCCGGGTATCCGCCACTGAAGTCGCAGCCCACATGGCTTTACTAAACTTTTGGAGAAATACCTCTGCATCATTTTCAGGGCCTGGCGACAATAGGTTGAGTTGTGATGCAATAACCAGCCCATTAAATAAATATAGGGCATCTCCACCCTAGGGAAATCTTTTCGATAATGAGCATTATTGATCAGTTCATCACCAAATGTTCGCAAACCTGTATTTATCCGACATACCATTGCCAATAACAGGTTGATTCTGGCCTTGAATACCAAACGTACAGCTGGCCATAGTACGTTTCGGTGAATCCTGTCGACTGTACCAGTCCCTGGTATGACCCATCTTTGCAGCCACAGGGAAAGAAAGCCCGCCAGCAAGGCTTCCTTTGAGAGCTTCCGACTGCCATGTCTCAAAAAGCTCAATGCTTCAGTTCCTGCAGGGAATTCTCCGGTCTTGGTGGTCAAATATTTGTCCGAAGACTTATAGCTGATCATCCAAGTGTTTATTGTATCAGCAGGAATTATTGAACAAGGGTTGATGGGTTGAGCCTTGTTGTCTTAGAATCTCTCTTTGTCATCCTTGAATATTCTATTCTTATGGTAGAATAGATATGTTGTCCATTTATTGATGTATGCCAAATGTGATCCACTTTCATACATAGTGGTGCAAATCAGATAATGGCACATCAACTCTTGGTATACCTCAACTAAGTGAGGATTTTCCTTTCTGATTTCTGCTAGTTCCCGGTTGGAGGGAACGTATTCTTCATATGGAGCTTCCCCCATTGGCAGCTTGGAGATGAATTACATCTTATGCAGTGCAAGACCCATTTCACCTATTGGGGTTACAAAAGTCCCTGTCGAGCTGATATATAACTCCATCAAAGCTAAGAACAAATTATTGTTCATTGGTATGCCTTGACTTGTGGAGGCTACTGCTTCAAACAGTCCAATGGCTCGCAATTCTGTTTCAAAGTTCTTTATGATCCAATCACTAAGTTGAATCCAGTTCTTATTATGAGGGGTCATCCACCCTGGAAGCCTAGGGTTGACCTGGGGATATAGTACTGATGCTTTTATAAACTTGTTTATGAACATTGGTATCTGCACCGGTTCGATCAGAGCTGAGCCCTCGCTCGGTGTAAATCCAGGCAGTAAATCGGAGAAAGGAATGACACCACCGCTGAGAGTACTGGTATGGTAGCCCATTTGGTTGGACCCGTCCCTCTTGAAAATAATTCTGCCTGGTCTACCATGACTATTAAGAGTCAGGTTCCAGATCATCTGTCTTAGGTGGGTGGCCTGAATAAACGAAGACAGGGGATAATCCCTTGGCATGGTTGGGAGATACATCGCCCTCTCTCCAAACTTAAACACCCAAGCCTCCTTCTTGGGGTTCGTCTGTGATTGAAAATCAATAGCATCCCCAAACATGAAAGCAGGCTTCAAAAATTGCTGGACATCTAGTGACACCAGTAATTCTCTATTTATCAATGACAGCAGCATTCTGTCTCCCTGAGCAGCTATCAGTTGTCGTCTCTCTTCAGGGTACTGTTTGTCAGTTTGTGGGAACTCAACATGAGACAGATTCTCCAAATAGTTGGAACCCAAGATACCAGTTGGGGAACCAAAAACTTCAGAGAGAGGATGAATCTACAAGTCCACTGCAAAAAGAAGATCAAGAAAAAAAGAAATCAAGTTAGTAAAATTCAGAATTGATCTCTATACATCTCTACGCAAATGCTTCTACGCAAGTAAATGTTTGTGCGTAAAGATTTTGAAATTTTTTATTCTTTGTTTTAAAAAGATTGAAAAATATCCTAAGTTGGTTCATCTCTACGCAAGAGTTTTTTTTACGCAAGTGAAGATTTGTGCGTAAAGGATTTTTCATTCTTTGTTTCAAAAAATTTGGAAAATATTCTAAGTTAATGCAGTGTATGACTAAAAGTTTTTTTACGCATACTTTTCTCTGTTCAAAAGAGTAAAAGTTGTACGCATGAAAACATATAGTCTTTTGACTTGCTTTACGCTGACACGTATGAACGTGGATGACTTGCATATTTTTAACTTTACGCTGGCACGTATAGGCGTGGGCGTATTTAATGCTTAACATTTTATGCTGGCATGTATAGATGTGAGCGTATTTTGTTGTTTCTATTTTATGCTGACACGTATAGACGTGGGCGTATTTGGTGGTTTTTATTCTACGCTGACACGTATAAACGTGGGCGTGAAACTTAAGATTTGTGTTCAGTTCTTCTTCTTCTCCGACGAACCCATGGCCAAACTAGATAGGGTTTTACCTATCATGGTCGGAGCCACAGAGGGGTTGGTCTTTTGGGTTGCCTCTGATGATGCGACGGTGGTCTCCGTACGCTCAGTCCTCGACTAAGCAACAACGGGCTTCTTGCCCTTAGCGCCGACGGTGGTCTTACTCTTTGGTGCCATTTATTTGAACTGGGATTTCGAAGACAAGAGTAAAGAAGATTGAGATTGCAAGAGATGAGTAAAGTTCTCTCTCTACTAGCGAAGCTCTATTTATAGAAAATTTTGAAATCGGTTCAAATTCCCAAAGTAACTGTTGGGTATCTCGAATTTTACGCTTCTGAGATGACTGTTGGGTATTCTGAATTTTACGCTTCTAAGATGATTGTTGGATATCACAGATTTTACGCTTCTGTTTAAAGTATTTCAAATTTTGAAAAAAAAACTTTGAAAACTTTGAAGGGGGTCTTGTAGAAGCGTAAATAAACTACATAGACCAAGTCAAAGAAGTTGAGAGCTTTACGCAAAGTCAGTTTCAGACTCTATGCAAAGCCCATTTAAAGACTCTACGCAAGTCAAACTGAGTCAGATTCAAGCTCTATGCAGAGATCAAACAGAGTCTAACTCTACGCAAGCTCCTTTACGCAAGAGCCATCCCTAAACTCTACGCGAGAGCATTCTCAGACTTTACGCGAGAGACAGGCTGTCCAGACCGCATTTAATGCACGTGATACTGCTCTGACAGAATGATTTTATGACAGAACATTGCACAGAAGCCAAGAAGATTTTTGCACCAAATCCAACACTTGTAGTTTAGTGTGCAGATGGGCTACTTTACACTCAAGAGACCACTTCCTTTACGCATGAAAGTTATTTGAGTTTTCTTACGCTCAAAGCTATCTCAGCTACTTTTGTGTGCGTAGAGTTTATTTGAGCTAGCTATACGCTCAAGGCTACTTTTTAGCTGCTCTATGCAGGAAGTTTGTTTTGGGTTATTTTACGCTCAATCTTTTCTGGCTATGTGAGAACGTGGTCTGCATACGTGGCTTTCATGCCACATTTATCGACGAACGTGTGTACGTGCTCTCCCCATATTGTTGAAGTTGTGGGACACGTGTCACCATGCGTTGAGATCACAACTCTATATGGGACACGTGTCATCACGCATAGAGGTTGATTTTTAATCATGGGTGGCAGTTACTTGCGTAGAGACCCAATTATGTTGCTTTTTACGCACAGAGGGTCTAGTCTATAAATAGACTTATTTTTTTAAACAGAAGACATCACAGAGATCAGAGCCCAGAGACTTTCAGAGCAAAGTGATTTTCCAGAGCATTTCTCTTCAACCTTTTTCTCAAGAACAGAGTGAAGCAAAGTAGGAAAGCATTCGACGGTGCCATCAGTGCCAATTATGTCGATACCTTTTTGGTGATTTAGTTCTTCTGGTTGTTCTTTTTCAAGCAGTTCTCTTCATCATCATTGTGTGGTCCAAGGAACAAAGTGATCGCTCTCAGATCAGACTTCCATAGCATTACTTCCTAGAATTTATTTGTACTTTTGTACTTTTTCTCGTTTTCTTTCCAAAGCCTTTTAAGGGCATTTTGTTAAGTGAAATAGTCCCCTTTAGACCCTGCGCACACCTATTCCGCTGCCCCCGGGCACTCTGTAGTGCCCCGTACCGCTCAATCCATCGGAGGAATCAAAACACCGATAGCGTTCGAACTTAGCCTTGCAACGGCTGCTGGAAGACATCGCTCGGTCGAGGCGACCGCTCGCTCAGGTGGGGTAGTTTCGGTGAACTCGCCTCATCTTAGCCTTCACATAATAATTCGCATGTTTTCAACTTGCATAAGTAGGCTTGATAATAAAAGAGACGAATCCACATAGCTAAAGGGAATAATCAAGACGGGTCGAATTGAGTTAGAATATGGAAAGGTCCAACGGTCGGCTTAGAGTTGGTGCACGGCGTGCTTTGAAAATGACACTCGATCCTTCGTCCCATGGCTTGGGAGAAGGAAAGTTGGTTGAGTCGGCGAAGTTATGAAAATAGCCTAAGTCATAGGCGTTGCCTGCATGAATGCTTCATAAAGCATGCACAGTCCTGTCGTCCAAGGCTTGGCATAGCCTTGGCTTGCCCCATGAGTTAAGTTGAGTTGCACAGCTTGTGCCATAAGTCTAGGCACCCAAATGACTTGGTCGTTTAAAGTTGAACGCGTGCACGGCACGTTCCATCGAGGCAAGGCTTGATGCGGCCTTCGCTCGTTAAGTTATAGGCTTGAGTAAGTTAGGCAAAGTTATGTCGGTCGACCTAAGTCATTCCAAGTACTGTCCCGCTCATTCTGCGGTTGTCAGGTTAAATAGTCCCACGATCCCAAGGCCCGTCATATAAATTATGACTTGGGTGATAGCATCGCGTAGAACGGAAGTCGATTTGAGGCACGATGCACGGACTTAGTGTCTAGGGCATGAACCATGGTTGATTGAATGCGTTTTGGAGAAAGGATTATTGAATAGGCATTGAGCTGAATGAAATGATATGGTAACATGGAAAGAATGCTCGCGACCGTGGGTCGTCGAGGGGTCTCAAATGATAGAAAGAATGCTCGCGACCGTGGGTCGTCGAGGGGTCTCAAATGATAGATGGTTTGATATTGGTTTTGAAAGATATGGTAACATTGGAAGAGGAATGACTGTGTGAGACGTCAGTTTGTGTCGAGTCTTGCATGGTCATTGGACAACTTGTCGACAAGGAGGAGTTTCCACGTGCGACAACCCTGGGCTCCATGGGACCGTGGCGTTCCGGAGGGAAACACGGTATAGCCGTAGCTGGACTAACCGTTCGGGTCATTCGGGAACTTTCAGTGGGGCTAGCTACCTGCGCTGAAAGGGTCGCCGAATGGCAAGGCTATAGTCTAGAATAGCTTGTGATGTTAGTGACCAATTCATATAGATGGGTCGGCACGGACGACAATTCGCGTGTGTGCCTTTGGATTGAGTCAGTTGGATGTGAGTATAGTTAGAACACAAGGTTTGGTCCTAAGATTTGGCATCAACATAGGCGACGTGCTACGGCACGAGATGCGGCATCGGTCTTAAGTTGTTGGCATATAAGTTGTATAAGTTATGGTTTGAGTTGTCTTGATTTTAAGTCAGAAAATGCCGTAAGGCGAAGTCGGTCAAGTGATACTTAGGCCAGAAGTCTTGATTGGGTCTGTTGGTGATCGAAGTAGCAATGGTCGCGAGGCGGTGATATGGTGAAGTCACATTGAGTTGCGAGGCACGGTATGATAGATTTGTAAGCACGCTCACACGGAAATGGAGCTTCATCGCGTAGTTGCGTCTCTAATTATGGCCGTAAGGCAAACACGACTTGATAGGTTAACGTTGTTGAGTTAACATTAATGTTGCGAGCACGGGATGGTCTAAAGACACAAAATAAGCAAGGCGTCGGTCATAAAACTGATCCTAAGGCAAGACTAGAAAGTTAATCGATAAGAAGTGACTATGTTGCACAAAGTAAATCAAACGTGTTGGGTTTGTATGGGTGGGTGAGGAGCTCATTCCACCAGTACAGTTGAGTACTGACACCCACATAGTTTTCATATGCAGGCACAGGTAGAAGCTCGTGGCGCGGAGCTCGCTTGGATGCGTCGAGGCACAGAGTTCCTTGGCGATTCGAAGCGCGCGGCCGCATGAAGTGAAGACTTATACGGGACATAATGTATGGACATCGCCTTTCGAAGCTTCCGCCGGCTCAAGACTTGTAATTGAGAGATGAGAGAGAGCTGAGTGACTTGTAAATGTGAGGTGAGTGAGCTTGAGTGATTGTAATATTGGCCTTGTGCCCCATTGTAACCTTTGTTTCAATATCAATAAAAGAGTTTCTCCTGAATGACTTGTGTTTGTTCTAATTTCTGCTGCTATTATTCAATGTCTCTGCACGGGACTTCTGTGCGACGACTCCGTCGCAGTCGCTGAAATCGGCCATTATGGAACCCGTCTTGCACGAGCGCAATCTAGGCTCGTGCGGCATCACGCCTTAGCGAGGACGATCGCTCCTACGGGAGCGGGACGTGACATAATGGTATCAGAGCACGGCTTTACGTCCTTGGACTATCGATTGAATTCTTTAACTCTGTCGCTTCCGCAAGTTGATATCGTTGGTGTGCTCTCTCTCAATTGTCCCACGGGATGTCCATACAATAAGTCTATCTATTTTGCAAAACATAGGAGACCAGTTTTTGACAATAAAACAAAAAGATGGTTTACGTAAGCACGGTTGGCTAAGTCGGGCTGGACATATACACCAAAGTTACGTCGACCTTAGAAAAGTCGAGTACAAGAATTGAATTATGTCGGACGAGAATGAGTTGAACTCGATTGAGTAAAGTGAGATGACTATCGATAAGGGTACTAGCGAGCGACAATAACGTCGATGCGATATAGATGAGCGTGCTTGGAATTCGAGGAATGGTTCGAACGGAATTTAAAGAAGTAGTTTTTGATTCGAATGATAAGTTGAGGATTTGTTGAATGACTTCATCCCTGATTGGTGTATGCGATAGCCTCAGGGATGTCGATCGATTGATTAAGAAAATTGATGTTGTGAATAATTCGAGGGATAATGATCGAACTTGAATTGAATGTCGAGGAGATTATCCAGTCGGACGATAGCATCATTCGCACGACTCAAAATTCGTTGCAAACGAAGATCGTCAAGTTACGTATATCGTCGATGGTATTGAGGCAAATCAAAGATGATATGCGGTAACTCGGGGGTACTCTGACTCGACAAATGACGATCGTGCAAGTGTTATTGTTCGGTTGGATACAATACTTAGGATTTTGACCGAGATAAATGTTGGATGAAAATGAAAGTGTCTTGATGGTTACGCGGATAACCACAGTGTTGACATTCTTGTCTTGCACGAGCGCAACTCTAGCCTCGCATATGCGTTGCATCGGGTTTGGGGCGATCGTTCCGCGTGAGCGCTGACATGGTGATTCATGTCGTAGGAATGATCGAACTCGGAAAATCAGGATGCAGCAACGTTGATTGTCTCGACTTGTTGGCTTGATGCGAAGGTGGACTCGAGGATTGTAGGACTTACGATTGGCGAATGAGTGAAACTTGGGGATTGAGTACGTCCAATCCGCGCATCGAGAATGAGTTAGTCTAGACGCAAAACAAGAGTTACGTCCCAATGAGGATAATTACCCCGCGGGAGCGTGCATGGTGATTTATGCCCACCGTAGATAATCTGACTCGCGTGAGATCGGGGCGCAACGTATTGTTAAGTCAGATGACCTTGTGATCGATTTCGTGAATTGGGATAAACGACTTAGGGAATGTAAAATGTGAATTATGGTTTAGTGATGAATTATGTCGTAGCGAGCTTGAATTGGAAGGATTGATAGGCAGATTATATCGAACGTGTTCGAAGAGATAGACTATACGAAGATGGTTTGTTGAACGAGTGAGATTGATACGTTAAGGAGTTCGTTGAAACGTAAGTTGTCATAGGATGGCTTTGCTGAATAACTCGGACCCCATGCGACAAAATATTGGAATGTGTGTAGGTAATCTATGCTCGAAATTTAGAAATCGGAGTGATGCAAGCTTGGGTAGAAAACCCCGTACTATCAACTTGGTTTGACCTTAGGATGGGGTCAGTGTTGATATCATTGTTTGGAAACTATGATTCCAATACTGACGGAAAGATATAGCCTAGCAGCTAGGCAGACGTTCCGGTACGGAGCGATAGGAACGGTGAAGGCACCACTCATGAGGCTCGGTTGACATGCATGTATATCAAGGACGCTTGAATGCGTGCACGATCCGACTCCAGTGGTGATGGCGGGATTCGCTATCACGAGGCTTGGTTGAAATGCATGTATTTTAGGGACGCCTAAGATATGTGCACGATCCATACTAAGTGATACGTTGAATTCAAGTAAGATTTGAGGAACGAGGAAGTATCGAGGATTTTGAGATCGTAAGTTTTGAAGAAAGGATTGAGGGTAGCACGAGCGTGGCTCGGATTTGAGTAAGGCATAGGAGAATTGTGCACGAGAGTTCTTGAATGTTGAGTAAAGTGATAAGTCGATAAGTGCACTCAGTTAGTTTCGAGGACGAAACTTTTTTTGAGTGGTATATGATGTAGTGCCCCGTCCCGCTCAGTCAATCGGAGGAATCGAAACGCCGACGGCGTTCAGACTTAGCCTTGCAACGGCTGCTGGAAGACATCGCTCGGTCGAGGCGACCGCTCGCTCAGGTGGGGTAGTTTTAGTGAACTCGCCTCATCTTAGCCTTCACATAATAAATTGTATGTTTTCAACTTGCACAAGTAGGCTTGATAATAAAAGAGACGAATCCAAATAGCTAAAGGAAATAATCCCGACGGATCGAATTGAGTTAGAATATGGAAAGGTCCAACGGTCGGCTTAGAGTTGGTGCACGACGTGCTTTGAAAATGACACTCGATCCTTCGTCCCATGGCTTGGGAGAAGGAAAGTTGGTTGAGTCGGCGAAGTTATGAAAATAGCCTAAGTCATAGGCGTCGCCTGCATGAATGCTTCCTAAAGCATGCACGGTCCTGTCGTCCAAGGCTTGGCATAGCCTTGGCTTGCCCCATGAGTTAAGTTGCGTTGCACAGCTTGTGCCATAAGTCTAGGCACCCAAATGACTTGGTCGTTCAAAGATGAACGCGTGCACGGCACGTTCCATCGAGGCAAGGCTTGACGCGGCCTTTGCTCGTTAAGTTATAGGCTTGAGTAAGTTAGGCAAAGTTATGTCGGTCGACCTAAGTCATTCCAAGTGCTGTCCCGCTCATTCTGCGGTTGTCAGGTTAAAGAGTCCCACAATCCCAAGGCCCGTCATATAAATTATGACTTGGGCGATAGCGTCGCGTAGAACGGAAGTCGGTTTGAGGCACGATGCACGGACTTAGTGTCTAGGGCATGAACTACGGTTGATTGAATGAGTTTTGGAGAAAGGATTATTGAATAGGCATTGAGCTGAATGAAATGATATGGTAACATGGAAAGAATGCTCGCGACCGTGGGTCGTCAAGGGGTCTCAAATGATAGATGGTTTGATATTGGTTTTGAAAGAGATGGTAACATTGGAAGAGGAATGACTGTGTGAGACGTCAGTTTGTGTCGAGTCTTGTATGGTCATTGGACAACTTGTCGACAAGAAGGAGTTTCCACGCGCGATAACCCTGGACGCCATGGGACCGCGGCGTTCCGGAAGGAAACATGGTATAGCCGTAGCTGGACTAACCGCTCGGGTCATTCGAGAACTTTTAGCGGGGCTAGCTACCTGCGCTGAAAGGGTCGCCGAATGGTAAGGCTATAGTCCAGAATTGCTTGTGATGTTAGTGACCAATTCATATAGATGGGTCGGCACGGGCGGCAATCCACGTGTGTGCCTTTGGATTGAGTCAGTTGGATGTGAGTACAGTTAGAACACAAGGTTTGGTCCTAAGATTTGGCATCAACATAGGCGACGTGCTACGGCACGAGATGCAGCGTCGGTCTTAAGTTGTTGGCATATAAGTTGTATAAGTTATGGTTTGAGTTGTCTTGAGTTTAAGTCAGGAAATACCGTAAGGCGAAGTCGGTCAAGTGATACTTAGGCCAGAAGTCTTGATTGGGTCTGTTGGTGATCGAAGTAGCAATGGTCGCGAGGCGGCGATATGGTGAAGTCACATTGAGTTGCGAGGCACGGTATGATGGATTTGTAAGTACGGTCACACGGAAATGGAGCTTCATCGCGTAGTTGCGTCTCTAATTATGGCCGTAAGGCAAACACGACTTGATAGGTTAACGTTATTGAGTTAACATTGATGTTGCGAGCATGGGATGGTCTAAAGACACAAAATAAGCAAGGCGTCGGTCATAAAACTGATCCTAAGGCAAGACTAGAAAGACAATCGATAAGAAGTGACTATGTTGCACAAAGTAAATCAAACGTATTAGGTTTGTATGGGTGGGCGAGGAGCTCATTCCACCAGTACAGTTGAGTACTGATACCCACATAGTTTTCATGTGCAGGCACAAGTAGAAGCTCGTGGTGCGGAGCTCGCTTGGATGCGTCGAGGCACGGAGTTCCTTGGCGATTCAAAGCGTGCGGCCGCATGAAGTGAAGACTTATACGGGACATAATGTATGGACATCACCTTCCGAAGCTTCCGTCGGCTCAAGACTTGTAATTGAGAGATGAGAGAGAGCTGAGTGACTTGTAAATATGAGGTGAGTGAGCTTGAGTGATTGTAATATTGGCCTTGTGCCCCATTGTAACCTTTGTTTCAATATCAATAAAAGAGTTTCTTCTGAATGACTTGTGTTTTTTCTAATTTTTGCTGCTATTATTCAATGTCTCTGTACGGGACTTATGTGCGACGACCCCGTCGCAGCCGCTGAAATCGGCCGTTATGGAACCTGCCTTGCACGAGCGCAATCTAGGCTTGTGCGACATCACGCCTTAGCGAGGACGATCGCTCCTACGGGAGCGGGGCGTGACACACTCCATTTCGTCGAGCTTTTTCTGTGCTTCGGCCCCTCCCGGATACTCCGCCCCCTCGGCCATCCCCTGCGTGATGGTCCCCCCGCGTGCTCCTTCCTACGCCGAGGCCCTCCGGCCATATCGCGGGAGGCCCTTACCCCATTCGGTAGTAGAGATTCAGCTTCCAGACGTAGAATTCCAGCCACCCATCGACGGCTACCCCATCCGCGTTTCCTTTGATGCGTTAGAAATCTTATCCCTATCCTCCTCATTCACGAAGATGTTTGTCCTCAAATTTGGTTCCGGATGCCCAAAAATCACAACAGTTATGGAAGCGATCGCTAGATGGGGCCTCTTTGCTGCCTACCGAATAGCTCTGCTCAACCCCAAGCACATGTTCCTCCACCTTTCTTTCGATCCGGACTATTCTGTAGTTCGAGCCAAGGGTACTTCCAAAATCGACGCACAGACCGTCAAAATCGTCAAATGGACTCCTAAATTCAACCCCAAAGTTGACTCGACAATAATATCCACATAGATAACCCTTTCCAACCTTCCCCTGATCTGTTTTCCCGCAGCTGCCCTCAAACGGATAGCCAGCGCCTTTGGCACCCTTGTAGCTATTGCAGAAGAAACATGCAACCTCTCTAAGTGCAACTACGCGAAGTTATACGTGGAGTTAGACCTCACAATCGACCCCCCAAACTCATAGAGATCGAGCTCAGAGATCAAACACACCGCCAAACGCTGCTTTATGACAACAACATCATATTTTGTAAGCACTGTCAGATGAGTGGCCACTCAATGCAGCACTGTTTCCGTGCCAACCCGAGCTCAAAAAGTCCAGCACGCGCAACCTGTGCGCTCCGAAAGCTCATCGTGACCAAGACACAGTCACTCAGGCCTCGCCTCCCAACCTCACCCTTCTAATTGACGGCCCAACTCTCCTATCCGCCCCCGTTCGGTCGTCTTTACTAGCTCCGCTATCATCCCTTTCAACCCACCCACTATCTCTCTTAACAATTCTTTTGACCTTCTCACATACAACAATCCTGACAGCACTCCCGATACCACAAGTGAGCCAGTTCCTTCTAGCCCAAGTGAAAACGTCCAGCCATATTCCCCTAAGCCTGGCATCTCAATGGAGCAGCATAACTACCCCAACACACATCACCCAGGAGTCGACAGCGTTCACAATGTGCCACCCACCACCTCAACCCATAACCTCCCTGAGTCCACTATCACCCCCCCTCCTGTGGTCTCTCAACCTCCCTCTCTCACCACCTGCCGCTTGGATCAGTATGGAGAGGTTCAGGCGGAGAGCCGCACAGAACAACATTCAGAAACTCAGCCTCTAGACTCCCATCCTACTAGTCTCACATTAACCGACAGGTTCTGGCAAGCCAAGGAAGTGGGATTCCTGGATCGTAACAATCCATTATGCGCCCTAGAAGAACATGATTATGATTCTACCACCTCCTCGACAGATATCAATGGATGCAGCGAGTCCGTCTGGACTAGCAAAGGCACCAGAGACATCGGGTCCACCTCCAAACCCACCAAAAAAATCTCCTCCAAGAAGAACAAAAACAAACAAAAGCAACAGACGGCCATGACAACAAGGTCCACCAGGAAGCTTAATTATCTCCCCCCAATAACACATCAAATGCTTAACATCATCTCCTAGAACGTGAGAGGTCTTGGAAACAAACCGACGCTGAATAGAATCCTCAGCCTAAAAAAAACTAATCGAATTGACCTCTTAATCATCGTTGAACCAAAAATTTCCTAAAGCAGAATCAAAGCCACTCAACTCAAGCTTGGCTTCCCTCAAGCCATCACAGGATGTAATGACATCTGGATTTTTTTCACGCCTGAATTCAACTTCGGCATCATTAAAGACTCGCCATAGGCCCTCTCCTGTTGGATTGAACATCCGGCCCTCAAGTCTCGTTCTATCTTTTCCGCCGTTCATGGTAGTTGTGACATACCCGAGCGTAGAACACTTTGGAAAGACCTGTTGGTAGCTGCTCTGTAACACCCAGTTTTCCAAATGAGGGTATGTTGGTCATTTTTAAAATTTTGAGAATTATTTGGAATTATTATGTATTATTTAGATTTATTTAATTAATGTGATTTTGAGTGATTTTTTAGAATAATTGTTTTTGGTGTTTTAGAGACTTTGACTTAAGTTGACCTTGTAGACTAACCTAGTGGCTAACCTAGGTCTTGACTAAGAGATTATGATTTGAGAACCTAGGTTGACTTAAGTTCATGAGGATGAACTCATTGGGATTAATTTGGTGAAATTAGGAATTAGTTTGGTCTAAGAATGGCTTGTGAAGTCACAAGTCATAACCATGACTTAAACCAATTAGGACTCAACCAACTAGCCAAAACCCTAGTCCTAGGGCCCTATGGCCAGCCAAGAGACAGCCCTCCCCTCTATAAATATTCTCCCAAATTTTAGGGCTAGCCTCTTTCTTAAGGTTTATCCAAGTTTTTAGAAAGGGGTAAGTTCTATCTTCATAAATTCATAATAAATTCATTTTAAGTCCTTTTTCCTTCAAACAAATTCCAATAGGCTCTAAATCTTGTGTTCTTGTTGTTGGTAATAAATTTTGACAGGGAGAAAACAATTTGGAAAGCTTTTGGTGGTTTGAAGGATCCTTCTCTTTGGAGCTTTTTGGGAGATTGAACACCTATAGGTATAATCCTATTTAATGCCCTTAAATTCTGGTAAAAATCATTTTTAGGAAGCCCTAGCCCTCACCCAACTGTAGGGTAGGCTAACCCTAGGTTTTGGACTCTTTTCGTGTCCATATCGGACACGTATCAGAGGATTAGGTAGGTGTTCGACGAAATGTCCCAAAGAACATTTCAGTCGAGTTTTTGAAATCCTTTTGAATAGGAAGTTAGTCCTAGGTGTCGTTTAGGGTTTTCATGTGTCGTGTGTTGTATTTCGTGTCGTGTCGAGTCGTAGGGAACACGGGACACGCGTGTGCGGATATGCGCGCGCGGCACTGTAGCTCCCCTGCTACTCGGGGGCTACTGTGCGCTAGACACGCGACTTCGACACGAGATTTTTCGCATAAGGCTTGTGTCAATGACTGACACGAGGCTCGTAAAGTTTCACGAGTCCTCGTGTCATGTCGAACACGTTATTTAGTGTGCACGGGGCAAACACTGGGCGTGCGTGTGCTGTGTGTATGTTCTGTTGGTTAAATCGATTTTAAATATTTTAATTTATGTGTAAATAATTAAATAGAACTTAATTATCATGTTTAAACCCCTGTGCATTTAGTTACACATTAGTTTTAGGTTTAATATTGTATTATTGAATTCGAACATGAGAAAATGGGATTTGTTCTGATACCTTCACTGATACTGGTTTTTCCAGTTTTCCAAACAGTTTAAATTTCCTTTCCTGTTATGTTTTATCAATTAAATTGAACCCACATATCATGTTACATGTTAACTAGGTGTGTGGCATGGAAGTTTGGCTTTGGGTCGTGTAGAGAGGATTTTGGGAGTTTGGTTTGATTCAAACAAGTTGTGAACTATGAGTTCCTGTGTGAAGAACAGGATTAATCCCTTGTGTTATGTTCTTTCCCATTTGATAATTTTTCCATGTTACATTCCTAAGTTGTTCTTTCACTGTTAAATCCTAGTCTAATTGCTTTTTGATTCATTCCATTATTTCCCTGTTCATTTCACTGATTAACTGTTAACTGTTAACTAAGTTGTGTAAAACTGAGCTTAAATCCTTGATGGCCTATGTTTTAAATGTGTTAGCTAAGATGAGAGTTTGTCCTCAGTTTTCATTCCTGGAAATGATTCCTTACATTACCTGTAGGATAAATCTGATAGTTGCTCTTGACCACATTGGTTAGTTTTGAATTGTTCCCTACATTATTCCATGTTCATTTTACTGATTAAATGTTAACTGGGATTGTTGATTTTCCCCTTCATAGATTAATCAAAAACCTGAAAATGAATTGATGAAATTGATATCAGTTCCTGTTTTAGGACTGTTTGGTGTTAAACTTCATAACTGTTGCAATGTTCCTTCTATTTAATTCCAGTCCCTGGAAAATCTGAGATTAGTTCTTGACTCCATTGTTAGTTTTTAAATTGATTTCCTTTCCATTTATTCCCATGTTCATTACAGTTAACTGATAAACCCTGGGAATAGGATTTAGCTGAGTTAGTTCCTGTTTTAGTTAACTGTTGATAACCTGAGTTCACTGTTACTGTTTCCTGAGTATGAATATTCATTCTTAATTTGATTCTTCCCAGTCTTTTTCTTCTTCCCTGTAAACTGTGGTGGTTCACTGCTATGTTAAACCTGGGATTCAAATCCTGTGAATGTATTTTACTTGGACTGATGTGGGGTTAACCTATGACAGTTCCTGTTTGGGACTGTCCTTTAATTGTTTTCCCTTCCTTGTTTTCCTACATTATGTTAACTTATGAATGGTGATCTTGGGATGGCCCTTGTAAAACTGAGTTAGTTAAACCCTTGATTGAAATTGTAACTGTAATACTATTCATGTATCACTGGATTCACTCATTGTTAAACCTGGGAATTAGTCCCTGTTATTTCAGTTTTCTGAGTGCACACACCACACCACATTTTACTCACAGATTTTTAGTCCACACTCACCCTCACACTCTATGTATGTACTTAATAATGTATAGGCATTGTTATATACATATAGATACAAGTTTTCCTATATTGTGTATATGTGTATTTCTATATATATATATATGTGGTGTCTTGATGTGTGGGGTTTTGTTATGTGTCATAGAGTATGGAATACCATAGGACTAATGTAGTGAGTAGATGATATGGTGTGTCATAGATTATGTTATAGAGTATTGGATAGATGTTCCTAATAGACTATTAGTCTTAGTCAAGCCTATTGGTTATGTATAGGCATGGCTTGACATGGTATTGCCTAGATTAGTCTAGAAAGCTTAGAATAGTCTTGCTAGACATAGATTAGACTAGTTTGACCTAGATTAGACTTGGTTGAACTAGTTTGACTTCTAGGGTTGACCAGAGTTGACCAAAAGTTGACTTTGGTCTAGATTGACCTAGATTCATGTAGAACGCATTGTAGTGCATGTTATTTACCATTCTGGACTTGTTGTGACTTGTGCTGTTCTAATAGGAGCCAGACTCCACTCCTCGGACAGTACATATATTCTCCAGATTCTCAGGTTACAGGCGAGTACATTCTCTGATCATATCATATCTTGTTTAGGATTATATTCCTGCTTTAGATTACTTTACATGATGCTGACACGTTGAAAACACGGATTAGTACTATATGGATCTGGTTGTGCGATGTTATCCCCTTAGCGGATACATCGGGTATTCGTGTTCGTGTACTTTATCGGAAACGTCGTGTACTCTTTGTATTTGTTACATTCGTGTACGAAACGTGTGAATCGTGTATAATCATGTATTCACATGACCTTCGTGTACAATAACATAACGTAGCTGGATCCTTGTGTATTGATTGGGGCGGGGGAGTAGAAGTGGTTATGTATTCAATCTAGTAGATTACTCGTGTACAAACCTCTGTAGATTACTCGTGTACAACATTCGTGCCGTCTACATAACCATCTTGTGCTCTGAATCACTAGCACTGTTAGTTCTCTATATATTGTAGCTATTTACTTACAATCTCTCTCTTTTTATCATATTATTTCTTCAGATCCTGTATCTTACTCTCTAGCATGTTTATATTTCCTAACCAGTTATGATTTTGTTGAGATGTACTGTACTCGCTCCTGTCCTGACTGGACCTGTTGAAAATTTTACAGTGAATGATGAGGCTCTGGTGTCTATCCCTCTTGGTGCAGCATTAGACATTACTAGTGACTTGGACCTGCTAGCAGTGGATGATACTTCTCTAGATTAGGGTTGTCTTTACTTCTGGATCACTGTAGTTAGATTCTGGGATATTCTGAGATATGTATTTATTTTAGTCACTTGAATTCTGAATTTGTATCTCTGTGATGTTACATTCCTGGATGTTATCTATCTTTATCTTCTATCTCATTCTTGTTCTATCCTAGATGTGGTTGAGTTATATTCTGTTATGTCACCCCATTGGGGAGTATAACTGTATATTATCCTTATCTGTTAGATGTTATGACCTAGGACAGCATTCTACCGCCGACACTGCGGCGTAGGCTGGGCGTTGTTACGTCCTCGTACCCTCACAGTGGGTGCAGGTCGTGACACATTTTTAGTGGTGGCCCATGCAGGTCGAGTTTATGTAGTGGTATTCGAACTAGAGTATCACTACAGCCTGTAGTAGGATTAGGATATGCTTGAGGGTACTCAATCACAGTTAGGATTCCTTGAGAGATTCCTGGGATGACCCTTGAGAATCTTATTTAAACTTCAATTTGAAATCCTTTCCCTTATTTTGTTAGCTCTCACTCCTTGATTATTGAATTGATTTTGATGAATCGTTGTTGATTTTGATTTTCCTATCGAGATGAATTTTATGGCCTGAGTTACGGTACCTTCTGATAACATATGTTGACGGAATAATGGGGATAATAAACGTCTACTTGGTTATGGAACCTAGAGTTTATCGCAGCTATATTAGCTGGCGTGGCGGAAACATAGAGACCAACTTCGGATGTACGTATCTTGGTTATGAAATTTGGAATTTCTCGCAGCTATACTAGTCGGCATAGCGAGAATTCCAGACGACGTGATTATAGAGGTGCATGCCCCCGTTATGGACTCTACAGTTTATCGCAGCCTTGCTTACTAGCGTGGCGAGAATTCTGAGTATCATGATTTTGGACAGACGCATATGATTATCAGATTGTATCTTGGAAAGGTTATTAAGTATATCGTCTCTATCTTCACTCCAGTTATTATAAATTGTCTCCATCATTATTTAACTTAGGAGTAGGAGTACGAGTAGGAGTAGCTTAGCTGTTATTATGAACCTTGTGTAACTTTTGCTATAAAATTCTTCCTAATACAATGAATTGGTGATTTTGCTAGACCTTGACTTAGATTTGATATTGTAGCTCTGGTTTCAAAATGGTTCTTTCCTTTAAACAGATAAGCAGAATGGATTTTATCATTGTTTCCTTCTTGCCATTATATCTTGTATTATCTTAAATATATATGTAGTAGACACAGATACTTGCCTGACACGTATGCATACTACACTTG
Source organism: Iris pallida (assembly GCA_029216955.1). Classification (NCBI taxonomy): domain Eukaryota; kingdom Viridiplantae; phylum Streptophyta; class Magnoliopsida; order Asparagales; family Iridaceae; genus Iris; species Iris pallida. The sequence continues at coordinate 9,175,631 of JANAVB010004998.1, forward strand.
TTTACCAACCTATCTAAATGCATGTTAATATGATTAATGTTAAGTTCTCAAAATCCTAGTATTCTAATATAGTGCAGTATCAGTGACTAGTTCTATGTTTCTCCATATTAAATTCGTAATTTAAATTTAAATTTTATGTTATTAGTCTTGCTTACATCACTACACATGTATGTTATATACAGGGCTTTATTTCAAAAAAAATTTGGTTGAGTTTTGTGTTGAATTGTCAAATCAGAGATTGCGTACATAGTAAACCCTTAACCTTGGATTCTAAGAGTTTAGTTCAAATTGCAGTTTTAAATTGTAATGTTTTGAGCCATATACATGGTTGTGTGCAGGTATATAATGTTAGGTTCATACTCTTACATGTTAGGTTGTGGTTGTGGTAAACATTGAGTTGGTTTTGATGTTCGAATTCTCCAAAATTTTGAAAACTGAACTCATGTTAACATTTTTACACTGCTATCAATATGTGTAGTTCAATTTCAGATCTAATATGTAATGATGAGCTAAACTAAATGATTGAACCCCTTTATTTCAAGTTTTAACCCATGTACACTTAACACTCTACACTAATGTTCACAACTGCCATGAAAACCTAACCCTTCATCTCTATGTTATGTTCATGTAGCCATATAGATATACTTATATATGGTTAGCCATGCATGTTATGAGTAAATAGCTTATGCCTAGTAGACTGCTTAACCAATATGCCATGAATAGTGTAACTTGATAGCTACAGTTGAGACTCAAATCCTCCTATACACTTTCATGTATATTTCATACTAACCATATAACCTTTACATAATGATAGCTTTTCCCCCTAACACTCTCTCTTCTATATATATTAGATTGTGATTGGATTCAATGCTATTGACTTTCGTTCCTTAAACTTTTGGTTTTGATTTTTTCTTAAATAGTACCCTTTATAGATGATTGGTAGTTGTCTTATTTTATTTTCTTGATAAATACCAGTTTTACAGATAGGATGGTAGACTGCTGTACAGCCTTAATAATTGTTGTGTTTATCCTTTCCAGTATGGCACCCATGACCCGAGCCTGTCGCCTGAGAGCAGCTGTAGCTACTGACAGTGTGCTTCCACCTCCTATTGCTCAAGAGGTAGTGACCCCTCAAGCTGACCTAAAGGTAGTGGCACCTCCCGCCATCGAGGAGGTGTTAACATCCTCACCAGAGAAATCCCCTCCACCACCTGTTACTCAGGAGAGAGTGACAGTCTCATCTGAGACCAAGAGTTCTTCCCCATCTCCTCCTCTGCCTCCAGGAGCAGTACTCCATACCATACCCTCGGCAGGTTGTTTTCTGACGGAGCTCAGATATCCAGACTTCTCCGGGATGTGTTAAAGACACAGAGAGTTCAGGCTGAGATCCTGAAGGAGCAGGGCCGTGGAATCCAACTGATGTGGGATTTGGTACATTCAGGAGGAGAGCCTAGTTCTAAGAGGCCGAGGAGCAGTGTATACCCAGAGTCCCGTGAGCACCCAGACTATCAGCCTAGACCAACCTACCCAGTCCAGACTCCTGTTCAGCAGAGGCCAGCTGAGAAAGCGCCTACCTGCACCTTCTGTAAGAAGCCTGGACATGTGTGGGACATCTGTAGGAAGAGAAGAGGAGTGTGCCTATTGTGTGGGTCAGCTGCACACAGGCTGCGAGACTGTCCTGCTGTACTTATCCCAGCCAGGACTCCGCCTTCGGGAGGGAGTTCCAGCCACCAGACCTAGTTGGAGGTGAGTCCTTGACCTATATCTTAGCCAGTCTTTGAAAATTGATGCACCCTACCATATTGTTGTATGTTTTGATACCTTGTGATTGCCTAGTACTGTAGTATGTTGGTGTAACTAGATGAGACCCCAGACTGATACTACATGCCATGACCCCATAGGTTACATTTTCCAACTGGATGATTTAAATAGGTTCTGAGACTTTGTTTGTGGGGGTTTGACCTAGGAGGGGTACGATCATCTTAATTTCGAGGACGAAATTTTTCTAAGGTGGGTAGGATTGTAACACACAGTTTTCCAAATGAGGGTATGTTGGTCATTTTTAAAATTTTGAGAATTATTTGGAATTATTATGTATTATTTAGATTTATTTAATTAATGTGATTTTGAGTGATTTTTTAGAATAATTGTTTTTGGTGTTTTAGAGACTTTGACTTAAGTTGACCTTGTAGACTAACCTAGTCGCTAACCTAGGTCTTGACTAAGAGATTAGGATTTGAGAACCTAGGTTGACTTAAGTTCATGAGGATGAACTCATTGGAATTAATTTGGTGAAATTAGGAATCAGTTTGGTCTAAGAATGGCTTGTGATGTCACAAGTCATAACCATGACTTAAACCAATTAGGACTCGACCAACTAGCCAAAACCCTAGTCCTAGGGCCCTATGGCCAGCCAAGAGACAGCCCTCCCCTCTATAAATATTCTCCCAAATTTTAGGGCTAGCCTCTTTCTTAAGGTTTATCCAAGTTTTTAGAAAGGGGTAAGTTCCATCTTCATAAATTCATAATAAATTCGTTTTAAGTCCTTTTTCCTTCAAACAAATTCCAATAGGCTCTAAATCTTGTGTTCTTGCTGTTGGTAATAAATTTTAACAGGGAAAAAACAATTTGGAGAGCTTTTGGTGGTTTGAAGGATCCTTCTCTTTGGAGCTTTTTGGGAGATTGAACACCTATAGGTATAATCCTATTTAATACCCTTAAATTCTGGTAAAAATCATTTTTAGGAAGCCCTCACCCAACTGTAGGGTAGGCTAACCATAGGTTTTGGACTCTTTTCGTGACCATATCGGACACGTATCAGAGGATTAGGTAGGTGTTCGACGAAATGTCCCAAAGAATATTTCAATTGAGTTTTCGAAATCCTTTTGAATAGAAAGTTAGTCCTAGGTGTCGTTTAGGGTTTTCATGTGTCGTGTGCTGTATTTCGTGTCGTGTCGAGTCGTGGGGAACACAGGACACGCGTGTGCGGGTGTGCGCGCGCGACACTGTAGCTCCCCTGCTACTCGGGGGCTACTGCGCGCTGGACACGCGACTTCGACACGAGATTTTTGGCATAGGGCTTGTGTCAATGACTGACACGAGGCTCGTAAAGTTTCACGAGTCCTCGTGTCGTGTCGAACACGTTATTTAGTGTACACGGGGCAAACACTGGGCGTGCGTGTGCTGTGTGTATGTTCTGTTGGTTAAATCGATTTTAAATGTTTTAATTTATGTTTAAATGATTAAATAGATCTTAATTATCATGTTTAAACCCCTGTGCATTTAGTTACACATTAGTTTTAGGTTTAATGTTGTATTATTGAATTCGAACATGAGAAAATAGGATTTGTTCTGATACCTTCACTGATACTGGTTTTTCTAGTTTTCCAAACAGTTTAAATTTCCTTTCCTGTTATGTTTTATCAATTAAATTGAACCCACATATCATGTTACATGTTAACTAGGTGTGTGGCATGGAAGTTTGGCTTTGGGTCGTGTAGAGAGGATTTTGGGAGTTTGGTTTGATTCAAACAAGTTGTGAACTATGAGTTCCTGTGTGAAGAACATGATTAATCCCTTGTGTTATGTTCTTTCCCATTTGATAATTTTTCCATATTACATTCCTAAGTTGTTCTTTCACTGTTAAATCCTAGTCTAATTGCTTTTTGATTCATTCCATTATTTCCCTGTTCATTTCACTGATTAACTGTAAACTGTTAACTGTTAACTAAGTTGTGTAAAACTGAGCTTAAATCCTTGATGGCCTATGTTTTAAATGTGTTAGCTAAGATGAGAGTTTGTCCTCAGTTTTCATTCCTGGAAATGATTCCTTACATTACCTGTAGGATAAATCTGATAGTTGCTCTTGACCACATTGGTTAGTTTTGAATTGTTCCCTACATTATTCCATGTTCATTTTACTGATTAAATGTTAACTGGGATTGTTGATTTTCCCCTTCATAGATTTATCAAAAACCTGAAAATGAATTGATGAAATTGATATCAGTTCCTGTTTTAGGACTGTTTACTGTTTGGTGTTAAACTTCATAACTGTTGCAATGTTCCTTCCATTTAATTCCAGTCCCTAGAAAATCTGAGATTAGTTCTTGACTCCATTGTTAGTTTTTAAATTGATTTCCTTTCCATTTATTCCCATGTTCATTACAGTTAACTGATAAAACCTGGGAATAGGATTTAGCTGAGTTAGTTCCTGTTTTAGTTAACTGTTGATAACCTGAGTTCACTGTTACTGTTTCCTGAGTATGAATATTCATTCTTGATTTGATTCTTCCCAGTCTTTTTCTTCTTCCCTGTAAATTGTGGTGGTTCACTGCTATGTTAAACCTGGGATTCAAATCCTGTGAATGCATTTTACTTGGACTGATGTGGGGTTAACCTATGACAGTTCCTGTTTGGGACTGTCCTTTAATTGTTTCCCCTTTCTTGTTTTCCTACATTATGTTAACTTGTGAATGGTGATCTTGGGATGGCCCTTGTAAAACTGAGTTAGTTAAACCCTTGATTGAAATTGTAACTGCAATACTATTCATGTATCACTGGATTCATTCATTGTTAAACCTGGGAATTAGTCCCTGTTATTTCAGTTTTCTGAGTGCACACACCACACCACATTTTACTCACATATTTTTAGTCCTCACTCACCCTCACACTCTATGTATGTACTTAATAATGTATAGGCATTGTTATATACATATAGATACAAGTTTTCCTATATTGTGTATATGTGTATTTCTATATATATATATATATATATATATAAAAATATATATATATATATAAATATATATATATATATATATATATATATATATATATATGTGGTGTCTTGATGTGTGGGGTTTTGTTATGTGTCATAGAGTATGGAATACCATAGGACTAATGTAGTGTGTAGATGATATGGTGTGTCATAGATTATGTTATAGAGTATTGGATAGATGTTCCTAATAGACTATTAGTCTTAGTCAAGCCTATTGGTTATGTATAGGCATGGCTTGACATGGTATTGCCTAGATTAGTCTAGAAAGCTTAGAAAGTCTTGCTAGACATAGATTAGACTAGTTTGACCTAGATTAGACTTGGTTGACCTAGTTTGACTTCTAGGGTTGACCAGAGTTGACCAAAAGTTGACTTTGGTCTAGATTGACCTAGATTTATGTAGAACGCATTGTAGTGCATGTTATTTACCATTCTGGACTTGTTGTGACTTGTGCTGTTCTAATAGGAGCCAGACACCACTCCTCGGACAGTATATATATTCTCCAGATTCTCAGGTTACAGGCGAGTACATTCTCTGATCATATCATATCTTGTTTAGGATTATATTCCTGCTTTAGATTACTTTACATGATGCTGACACGTTGGAAACACGGATTAGTACTATATGGATCTGGTTGTGCGATGTTATCCCCTTAGCGGATACATCGGGTATTCGTGTTCGTGTACTTTATCGGGAACGTCGTGTACTCTTTGTATTTGTTACATTCGTGTACGAAACGTGTGAATCGTGTATAATCATGTATTCACATGACCTTCGTGTACAATAACATAACGTAGCTGGATCCTTGTGTATTGATTGGGGCGGGGGAGTAGAAGTGGTTATGTATTCAATCTAGTAGATTACTCGTGTACAAACCTCTGTAGATTACTCGTGTACAACATTCGTGCCGTCTACATAACCATCTTGTGCTCTGAATCACTAGCACTGTTAGTTCTCTATATATTGTAGCTATTTACTTACAGTCTCTCTCTTTTTATCATATTATTTCTTCAGATCCTGTTTCTTACTCTCTAGCATGTTTATATTTCCTAACCAGTTATGATTTTGTTGAGATGTACTGTACTCGCTCCTGTCCTGACTGGACCTGTTGAAAATTTTACAGTGAATGATGAGGCTCTGGTGTCTATCCCTCTTGGTGCAGCATTAGACATCACTAGTGACTTGGACCTGCTAGCAGTGGATGATACTTCTCTAGATTAGGGTTGTCTTTACTTCTGGATCATTGTAGTTAGATTCTGGGATATTCTGAGATATGTATTTATTTTAGTCACTTGAATTCTGAATTTGTATCTCTGTGATGTTACATTCCTGGATGTTATCTATCTTTATCTTCTATCTCATTCTTGTTCTATCCTAGATGTGGTTGAGTTATATTCTGTTATGTCACCCCCATTGGGGAGTATAACTGTATATTATCCTTATCTGTTAGATGTTATGACCTAGGACAGCGTTCTACTGCCGACACTGCGGCGTAGGCTGGGCGTTGTTACGTCCTCGTACCCTCACAGTGGGTGCGGGTCGTGACATGCTCTCCCCTATCAAGGTCTTCTATGGCTCTGTATCAGAGATTTTAACACGGTGTCCTGCAGAGAGAAGAAATCCAGCGGCCGCCCGCCCCCCAGCCTGCGATGGACGACTTCAACAACTTCATCTTCCATGGAAACCTAACCCCCATCTGTCACGCCCCAGAACCAGAATACTGGAGAGCGGGGGCAGACACAGCCAGCTACGTATATTGAAATGGGAACCACCTCGATATACGGTCACGGCTGTTAGAAATATGAGGGTTTACTACAAGCCAACAGTCTCTTAGGGTCATGAACAAGCCTAATGTCTCAATCACAAGCAAGTAAGTAAGGTCGCAAGATGTATGATCATTAAATATACAATAATAAGGCGTCCCAAATATTACATATTCAGCTGATCATGAAGCTAGTCGTACAAAATACGGGGACTAGCAAGAGTTAAGTCATACATGATCAACCCTAGGATTTGTTAATCATGTTTACAGCCCGTAGGCAGACAGTAAGTAAAGTGCATCGAGCTAACAGGTGCTCGTCGGCTAAACGCCTCAAAAGAATAGTTTTATAATAGAGTGAGCGAAACAAAATAGAAAACCCACTCGTAGCCCGGGTTCCTTCTAGTCGCCACAATTGGGCTGGAAGCTTGGTAGATCCTCGGGAGCTGCTCCGAAATCTGGCCACACAAAACCAGCTGGGTCAACCCCAAAAAGAGCAAGTGCCACAAGGGGGCCACGAAATAAGAACAAAAGCCAGTATTAACACAAGAAGATATAATATTTAAAACTAGAATTTATGAAAACATGACAGGGTGATATACGACGAGATAACCATGGGACTATTCCGATAGCCAGGTTACAACCCGTAAACCAAACAAGGACCGGGGTTGTAATCCTTCATCTGAACGGAGCTTGGTTTCCCACCATTTATCGGCAAGATAAGTAATGTAAGAATTCAAGACAGGGAGCAACCTTGTACTGAATCAAGACATGGCTAAACTGGTTATACCTCATTCAATCAATCACGGCCAAGCAGATACTACGGCTTACTACTTTAACTAACTAGGGTTATCACAGACCTAATTACTAACAAGATGCAGTGAGATTGTTCCACAGCCACAAGCCCTGCAGACCATCCAGGTTACCCAGGACGAAAGATTAGGGTTGAATTCAGGTGGGTACATTGTCCAGGAGACAAATGTACCCTTAGGTGACTTAGAGGGTGCAACACGCGACGGTGTGCTGGAAATATGCCCTACTCGACGGCAGGCTACAGATCCCAAGAGCGCCCAGGTAACGGGATTGCCCGTAGCTGTGTCATCTCTTCATGACTACTGTGTTATTAACCTTAATCCATTTTAGTAGGTACTCCTGGCCGTGGTACTCAGGAGTCCCTTCCTAGACATGATGCAAGACTGGACAAGTGGGTTAACAAGCAAGCAAGAAAGAACCACCCACGGTGTCAAGACAGGTCAAGTTAAGTTATCAAGTCATGTCAAGTCAGGAGTGCGCCGCCACGGCCACTATCAAGTTATCAAGATAAATCAGGTCAGGTGGGTCATGTCGGGAGTGCACCACTACGGGTCACTGTCGTGTTATGCTAGTTCCTTGTCATACCAGGCCATGTGCAATAGTCATTCCAAACATATTAAGTAAAATCAAGTTCATGACAAAAGGCGTAAGGATATAAAATGGGCATAAAATATCTAATAAAATATCAAAAGATAGGGTTATAAAAGAGCCAAGCTTAAAGAAATAAAACTAAAACTCCAAGAGCCAATGGGTTAAGCAAAGGGATCAAGGGGCAGCATATGTGCAAAAGCACGCACGCTAGAGAGAGCAGCTGCGTGAAAGTCACGCACGCAAGGCTCGCTCAAGTCTGCGTACCAAGGCACACTCAAGGGAAGCAGCGTACGTAAAAGTCACGCACGCTCAAGAAAGCAGCTACGTGAAAAGTCACGCACGCTCAAGGGAGCAGCTGCGTGAAAAGTCACGCACGCTCAAGGAAGCAGCTGCGTGAAAAGTCACGCACGCTCAAGGGAGCAGCTGCGTGAAAAGTCACGCACGCTCAAGGAAGCAGCTGCGTGAAAAGTCACGCACGCTCAAGGGAGCAGCTGCGTGAAAAGTCACCACGCTCAAGGAAGCCGCTGCGTGAAAAGTCACGCACGCTCAAGGGAGCAGCTGCATGAAAAGTTACGCACGCTCAAGGAGACACGCTTCCAACAGGAAGCGTACTCAAGTCTGCGTACGCACGCTAAAGAGCGCATGCAGCTCAGTGTGCGTGAGTTAAACAGCTCTGCACACTGCTCACTGTCTCCTCCAAACAGCAAGTACACCATGAATGAACCCAAAGCTTCAAAGCATCATAACTTGGCCATCCGAACTCCAAATCCAGATTTCCAAAGTTTCAACTTGGGTGGAACTGAATGCTCTTCACTTGGAAACACCAAAACCCATAAAAATCCAACTTAAAGAGATCAAACCATGCAAAAATCCGAAAATGAAAATAACTTAGATCTATCACAATGGAGGCCCCAAATCACAAAAACCCAAGTTCTAATGTTGATCACAATGTCCTAATCTATCAAATGGACAAAGAAAAGAGGGTTCTCATGTAGTGGCAAGAAGCACTTGCCTAGGGTTAGGAGAGTTGTGGAGGAAGGAGAAGAAGAAGAAGAAGGAAATTAATGGTGGAAGTTATGAGGAGAGAGAGTGGTAGGTGGGGGTTATAAAGAGGGTGAGTTGTGGTGTGTTGAAGGTGGAGTGTAGGTTAAGGTGATCCAACTCATATAAAACCGAACCAATCCAAATAAAACCGAGCCATGACAAAACCCAAAATACGAGAATTACCGAAATCCCACAAGTCGAGAAAAATAAAATACATGCCAAAAATCCAGATACGAGTGTAAATACGAAATACGGGAAATACAGGAAATAAGGGTGACAACTCTACCCACCTTAAAAGAATTTCGTCCTCAGAATTTAATCAAGGAGCTAGAGATTGTCACGACAAGCTACACTAAGCACAGGCAAGCTACACTAAGCAGTTCCATCATACAATCATACAATGCAAGCAAGGAAAGGAAAATGTAAGGCATAAGAAAGACAATATACCTCACGAGTCAAACAGGTAGGGATATCGCGATCGGATGTCGTCCTCACGCTCCCACGTTGACTCACCTAGAGAGTGATGACCCCAAGCAACACGGACTAATTTAATAGTCTTGTTCCTGAGTGTCTTCTCCCTTCGGTCCAATATAGACACGGGCCTCTCCTCATACGAAAGGTTGGTACCAACAACCAATTCCGAATGGTCTAGGATGTGGCTCGGGTCCGGAATATACCATCGTAATTGGGATACATGGAATACATCATGCACCTCACTTAGCGACGGCGGAAGAGCGAGACGATAGGATACATCTCCTACTCGCTCTAGAATATCGAACGGCCCTATATACCTAGGACTAAGCTTTCCCCGCACGCCAAAGTGTATGACGCCGCGGTTAGGCGAGATCCTAAGGAATACATGGTCGCCGACAGCAAATTCTAAGGGACGCCGATGAGCATCGGCCCAATGGCGCTGGCGGTCCTGGGCAACTCGGAGGTGATCTCTGACCTTCCTGACCACTTCAACCGTCTGGGAAATCAATTCGGGTCCGAGCATCTGCCTCTCTCCGATATCGTCCCATGCTAGCGGGGATCTGTACTTCCTGCCATAAAGAGCCTCGAAGGGTGCCATCTGGATACTGGCCTGATAACTGTTGTTGTACGAGAATTCCACCAGGTGCAGATGATTCTCCCATGAACCACTGAAGTCAAAGGTGCAAGATCTCAACATATCTTCAAGAGTCTGGATTGTGCGCTCTGATTGACCATCCGTCTGTGGGTGATAAGCTGAGCTGAACTGAAGACGAGTCCCCAAACTCTTCTGCAAGCTGCGCCAAAAGTGTGATGTGAATCTTGAATCCCTGTCTGAGGTGATGCTGATTGGCACACCGTGAAGCCTGACGATCTGCTTGAGATACATCTCTGCTAACTGCGCTGTCGACTGCCCAACTCTGAATGGGAGAAAGTGTGCCACCTTGGTAAGCCTGTCCACAATTACCCAAATAGCATCTCTGCCAGCCGGAGATCTGGGCAATCCGGTCACGAAATCCATGGTTATATGTTTCCATTTCCATTCTGGGATCGGTAAGGATTGGAGAAGTCCAGCGGACCTCTGATGTTCAGTTTTAACCTGTTGGCAAACCAAACACCGAGAGACAAACTGGGCTATCTCCCTCTTCATGCCATTCCACCAAAAATGCTGACGAATATCACGGTACATCTTCGTACCACCTGGATGAATAGAATACTGTGAACTGTGGGCTTCTGCCATAACTTTTTGTCTGATATCTCCACTAGGTACACAAAGACGAGTGCCGTGCCGAAGGGTACCGTCTTCATGGATACATAACTCTGGCCTTCTTCCTGCTTCACACTCTGCTCTGAGTCGCTGGATCTTGGAATCTGTTGACTGCGCCACACGGATTCTCTCAACTATACTGGACTGAACCTGTAGGCTGGCCATCAATGCCACGCTGGTTGGAAGAACCACTTCAATTCCCATCTTCCGAAGATCTGCTAATAATTCTGGTTGCGCCGTCAGAAAATAAACTCCGGCTCTCCTGCTCAATGCATCTGCTACAACGTTGGCCTTTCTGGGATGATACTGCAAATCCACATCATAATCTACCAATACCTCGAGCCATCTTCTCTGCCGCATATTAAGGTCCTTCTGGGTGAAAACATACTTCAGGCTCTTATGATCAGTAAAGATCTCCACTCTATCTTCGTACAAGTAGTGTCTTCACAACTTCAAAGCAAACACTACCGCCGCCAATTCCAAGTCGTGGGTCGGGTAATTCTTCTCATGATCACGAAGTTGGCATGACACATAAGATATTACCTTCCCATGCTGTATCAAGACACACCCCAATCCTCTGCCTGAAGCGTCGTAATAAACTGTGAATCCTCCGGTCCCATCTGGAAGGGTGAGAATGGGAGCCGTTATCAAACCTCGCTTCAACTTCTCAAATGATTCCTGACACTCTGCTGTCCAAACAAACGGCACATCCTTGCGGGTCAACTGGGTCATCGGCGCTGAAATCCTTGCGAAATCTGAAATGAACCGTCGGTAGTAGCCGGCCAATCCAAGGAAGCTGCGAACCTCTGCCACTGAGCTGGGTACCGGCCATGACTCGATAGCCACAATCTTCTGGGGATCCACTTCCACTCCTCCTCGGGTAATAATGTGACCCAAGTATGATATGCGATCGAGCCAGAACTCATATTTACTGAACTTGGCGTACAACTGATCCTCCCTAAGCGTCTGGAGGACGACTCTGAGATGCTGCTCATACTCTGCTTCACTCTTGCTGTAGACCAGGATGTCATCTAGGAACACGATCACAAATTGGTCCAAGTAAGGCATGAAAATGCGATTCATGAGGTCCATGAATACGGCCGGCGTATTGGTCGCTCCAAAGGGCATAACAAGGAACTCCCAATGCCCATACCTCGATCTGAATGCTGTCTTCGGGATGTCCTGCTCTCTGACTCTGATCTGGTGGTATCCCGACCGCAAGTCGATCTTCGAGAACACTGAAGCCCCTCTGAGCTGATCAAATAAGTCATCTATCCTCGGAAGAGGGTATCTGTTCTTGATTGTCACCGAATTCAAGGTACGATAATCAACACATAGCCTGGACGTACCATCCTTCTTTTTCACAAGAAGCATCGGGGCTCCCCAAGGCGATCCACTTGCACGGATGAATCCCTTGGTCCTCAGTTCTTCAATCATCTTATATAAAATCTCCAACTCTGAAGGCGCCATCCTATAGACTCGCTCTGATACTGGTGCTGTCCCGGGAATCAAGTCTATAGTGAACTCAATCTCCCGCTCCGGCGGCATCCCTGGAAGCTCCTCTGGAAAGACATCTGAAAACTCTTCAACTACCCTGGGCAACTGTACTGCTGCTACCGCCATCCGCAATGCTGGGAAAGATGGCTCCACTGTGCCTCTGGAAAACGAAAACTCTGGCTCGCCGGGGATACTAAAGACAATTCTGCCAATATGGCAGTCTATCCTAGCATACTGGTTCCTCAACCAATCCATGCCTAGGACTACATCATAGTCTGCCATAGGAAACTCTATGAATCTAGCGGGGAACTCCCTACCGCTAACTACGATCCGACACGAGAAAAACGCTCGATCTACTCCCACAAGGCCATTACCAGTAAGTATATTGAGCCTCACTGATAATGACTCAGGCTCCAATCCTATCCGTGTCGCGAATCATGCAGACATGAATGAATACGATGCACCAGAATCAAACAATACCGAAGCTGGAAAGGAGTTGACGAGAATAGTACATGCCACTACCTCACCTGGTGTAACTTCTTCTTCCATAGCCATCATCATGGCCTGACCTTGTCCTCTGGCTGCTAGTCCCCTCTGCTGGAAACCTCTCTGCCTATTCTGGGTCTGAGCTTGGGCTTGTGCATACTGCTGGGGTGTTGTTGCTGGAATGCCTGAGACTGAGGCGGCAAGGGCCTCGAAGACTGATACTGCTGCTGCTGAACTGGTGCTGGGGCCGGTCCTCTCATCGAAGAGCAAGAAGGGTTGGATGCTGATGAACCACCCCTATTCGGGCAAGCCCCTATCATATGATCTGTAAGCCAGGCACAATCCCTACGCCCTGCGGCAGTCTGCCACCACATGCCCTGGCTTCCCGCAATGAGAACATCCCATCGCGGAAGTCTGCTTCTGCTTCTGCTGCTGCGGGTACGTCGGGGTCGAATGCTAAACCGACGTTACTGAGGCCGCCCGCCTCGGAGTTCCAATGGTCAAACTTCTAGCTGCCATGGCTGGAGCTGATGATTGGTGTATCTGACTATGGGACCGCTTCCTACCTCCGGTCCTATCCACGATCCTCTGGGAGGTATACTAATGCCTCCTAGCTGCTCTCAAGACCGCATCAAACGTCTGGTGCTCAAACTGCTCAACCGCCAACAAGATCTCCAAATGCAGCCCCTGCTAAAATCGCTGGACCCTATCAAACTCGGTCGCTACCAAGGTGGGGGCAAACCTACTGAGTCTAGAAAACTCCGATGCATAACTGTCGACTGTTCTGCCTCCTTGCTTCAAGTTGGTAAATCTGGTCTGCAGGTCGTACCGAGCCACAGCATCGAAATACTTCGTCTGGAATCTCTCTCCAAACACTGCCCAAGCAATGGGTGCCACTAATCCCATGGCTTGCGCTGCCCACCAACTGCGAGCCAAGTCCAACAACTGCAGGCGTACCACCGCCACCTTCTCATTCTCGGGTGTCCTAGCTGCTTCCAGAATCACCTCGGTATCCTGAAGCCATGCATCCGCGACAATCGCATCCTCGCTGCCGTCGAAGAAAGGAGGGTTCAAGCGCTTGAAGCTGTTCGCCGCCTGGTTCCCTGGATGTCCGCCTCGGGTCAAAGCATCTTGAACTGTCTGGTGCAGGGCGTCGCTTCGACGATCCTGGGAAGCTATCAAGGTTCTGATGAGGCCTACTAAGGTACCATCATCGGGCTCTGCGGGATGGACGGGCCGAACTGGTGACTCTCCTCCAGTGGGTATCACTCTGGAGGCGACTCCGGAATGCTGGACTTGATCCCCAGGTTGCTGCTGGTCCACGGGAGGTGCTCTTCCTTGCTGATCGGCAGGGTCAGGTACAGTGCCGCTAAAAAAGACGACACAGAGAAACAATAAGGAAGGACCAGGACAGTTCAACGATACAATCATGTAATCAGGGCAAGAATTTCAGGGATTTGAAAATACGGGCAGAGATCAAGGACGAATACTGATTGAGACATCTATTCGGTAAACCCTCACATTTCTTGATTGACAAGACCTGCATGGGCCACCACTTAAACCGTGTCACGCCCCAGAACCAGAATACTGGAGAGCGGGGGCAGACACAGCCAGCTACGTATATTGAAATGGGAACCACCTCGATATACGGTCACGGCTGTCTAGAAATATGAGGGTTTACTACAAGCCAACAGTCTCTTAGGGTCATGAACAAGCCTAATGTCTCAATCACAAGCAAGTAAGTAAGGTCGCAAGATGTATGATCATTAAATATACAATAATAAGGCGTCCCAAATATTACATATTCAGCTGATCATGAAGCTAGTCGTACAAAATGCGGGGACTAGCAAGAGTTAAGTCATACATGATCAACCCTAGGATTTGTTAATCATGTTTACAGCCCGTAGACAGACAGTAAGTAAAGTACATCGAGCTAACAGGTGCTCGTCGGCTAAACGTCTCAAAAGAATAGTTTTACAATAGAGTAAGCGAAACAAAATAGAAAACCCACTCGTAGCTCGGGTTCCTTCTAGTCGCCACCATTGGGCTGGAAGCTTGGTAGATCCTCGAGAGCTGCTCCGAAATCTGGCCACACAAAACCAGCTGGGTCAACCCCAGAAAGAGCAAGTGCCACAAGGGGGCCACGAAATAAGAACAAAAGCCAGCATTAACACAAGAAGATATAATATTTAAAACTAGAATTTATGAAAACATGACAGGGTGATATACGACGAGATAACCATGGGACTATTTCGATAGCCAGGTTATAACCCGTAAACCAAACAAGGACCGGGGTTGTAACCCTTCATCTGAACAGAGCTTGGTTTCCCACCATTTATCGGCAAGATAAGTAATGTAAGAATTCAAGACAGGAAGCAATCTTGTACTGAATCAAGACATGGCTAAACTGGTTATACCTCATTCAATCAATCACGGCCAAGCAGATACTACGGCTTACTACTTTAGCTAACTAGGGTTATCACAGACCTAATTACTAACAAGATGCAGTGAGATTGTTCCACAGCCACAAGCCCTGCAGACCATCCAGGTTACCCAGGACGAAAGATTAGGATTGAATTCAGGTGGGTACATTGTCCAGGAGACAAATGTACCTTTAGGTGACTTAGAGGGTGCAACACGCGACGGTGTGCTGGAAATGTGCCCTACTCGACGGCAGGCTACAGATCCCAAGAGCGTCCAGGTAACGGGATTGCCCGTAGCTGTGTCATCTCTTCATGACTACTGTGTTATTAACCTTAATCCATTTTAGTAGGTACTCCTGGCCGTGGTACTCAGGAGTCCCTTCCTAGACATGATGCAAGACTGGACAAGTGGGTTAACAAGCAAGCAAGAAAGAACCACCCACGGTGTCAAGACAGGTCAAGTTAAGTTATCAAGTCATGTCAAGTCAGGAGTGCGCCGCCACGGCCACTATCAAGTTATCAAGATAAATCAGGTCAGGTGGGTCATGTCGGGAGTGCACCACTACGGGTCACTGTCGTGTTATGCTAGTTCCTTGTCATACCAGGCCATATGCAATAGTCATTCCAAACATATTAAGTAAAATCAAGTTCATGACAAAAGGCGTAAGGATATAAAATGGGCATAAAATATCTAATAAAATATCAAAAAATAGGGTTATAAAAGAGCCAAGCTTAAAGAAATAAAACTAAAACTCCAAGAGCCAATGGGTTAAGAAAAGGGATCAAGGGGCAGCATACGTGCAAAAGCACGCACGCTAGGGAGAGCAGCTGCGTGAAAGTCACGCACGCAAGGCTCGCTCAAGTCTGCGTACCAAGGCACACTCAAGGGGAGCAGCGTACGTAAAAGTCACGCACGCTCAAGGAAGCAGCTGCGTGAAAAGTCACGCACGCTCAAGGGAACAGCTGCGTGAAAAGTCACGCACGCTCAAGGGAGCAGCTGCGTGAAAAGTCACGCACGCTCAAGGAAGCAGCTGCACGCTCAAGGAAGCAGCTGCGTGAAAAGTCACGCACGCTCAAAGGAGCAGCTGCGTGAAAAGTCACGCACGCTCAAGGAGACACGCTTCTAACAGGAAGCGTACTCAAGTCTGCGTACGCACGCTAAAGAGCGCACGCAGCTCAGTGTGCGTGAGTTAAACAGCTCTGCACACTGCTCACTGTCTCCTCCAAACAGCAAGTACACCATGGATGAACCCAAAGCTTCAAAGCATCATAACTTGGCCATCCGAACTCCAAATCCAGATTTCCAAAGTTTCAACTTGGGTAGAATTGAATGCTCTTCACTTGGAAACACCAAAACCCATGAAAATCCAACTTAAAGAGATCAAACCATACAAAAATCCGAAAATGAAAATAACTTAGATCTATCACAATGGAGGCCCCAAATCACAAAAACCCAAGTTCTAATGTTGATCACAATGTCCTAATCTATCAAATGGACAAAGAAAAGAGGGTTCTCATGTAGTGGCAAGAAGCACTTGCCTAGGGTTAGGAGAGTTGTGGAGGAAGGAGAAGAAGAAGAAGAAGGAAATTAATGGTGGAAGTTATGAGGAGAGAGAGTGGTAGGTGGGGGTTATAAAGAGGGTGAGTTGTGGTGTGTTGAAGGTGGAGTGTAGGTTAAGGTGATCCAACTCACATAAAACCGAACCAATCCAAATAAAACCGAGCCATGACAAAACCCAAAATATGGGAATTACTGAAATCCCACAAGTCGAAAAAAATAAAATACATGCCAAAAATCCAGATACGAGTGTAAATACGAAATACGGGAAATACAGAAAATGAGGGTGACAACTCTATCCACCTTAAAAGAATTCCGTCCTCGGAATTTAATCAAGGAGCTAGAGATTGTCACAACAAGCTACACTAAGCACAGGCAAGCTACACTAAGCAGTTCCATCATACAATCATACAATGCAAGCAAGGAAAGGAAAATGTAAGGCATAAGAAAGACATTATACCTCACGAGTCAAACAGATAGGGATATCGCGATCAGATGTCGTCATCACGCTCCCACGTTGACTCACCTAGAGAGTGATGACCCCAAGCAACACGGACTAATTTAATAGTCTTGTTCTTGAGTGTCTTCTCCCTCCGGTCCAATATAGATACGGGCCTCTCCTCATACGAAAGGTTGGTACCAACAACCAATTCCGAATGGTCTAGGATGTGGCTCGGGTCCGGAATATACCATCGTAATTGGGACACATGGAATACATCATGCACCTCACTTAGCGACGGCGGAAGAGCGAGACGATAGGATACATCTCCTACTCGCTCTAGAATATCGAACGGCCCTATATACCTAGGACTAAGCTTTCCCCGCACGCGAAAGCGTATGACGTCGCGGTTAGGCGAGATCCTAAGGAATACATGGTCGCCGACAGCAAATTCTAAGGGACGCCGATGAGCATCGGCCCAATAGCGCTGGCGGTCCTGGGCAACTCGGAGGTGATCTCTGACCTTCCTGACCACTTCAACCGTCTGGGAAATCAATTCGGGTCTGAGCTTCTGCCTCTCCCCGACATCGTCCCATGCTAGCGGGGATCTGCACTTCCTGCCATAAAGAGCCTCGAAGGGTGCCATCTGGATACTGGCCTGATAACTGTTGTTGTACGAGAATTCCACCAGGTGCAGATGATTCTCCTATGAACCACTGAAGTCAAGGATGCAAGATCTCAACATATCTTCAAGAGTCTGGATTGTGCGCTCTGATTGACCATCCGTCTGTGGGTGATAAGCTGAGCTGAACTGAAGACGAGTCCCCAAACTCTTCTGCAAGCTGCGCCAAAAGTGTGATGTGAATCTTGAATCCCTGTCTGAGGTGATGCTGACTGGCACACCGTGAAGCCTGACGATCTGCTTGAGATATATCTCTGCTAAGTGCGTTGTCGACTGCCCAACTCTGAATGGAAGAAAGTGTGCCACCTTGGTAAGCCTGTCCACAATTACCCAAATAGCATCTCTGTCGGCCGGAGATCTGGGCAATTCGGTCACGAAATCCATGGTTATATGTTTCCATTTCCATTCTGGGATCGGTAAGGGTTGGAGAAGTCCAGCGGGCCTCTGATGTTCAGCTTTAACCTGTTGGCAAACCAAACACCGAGAGACAAACCGGGCTATCTCTCTCTTTATGCTATTCCACCAAAAATGCTGACGAATATCACGGTACATCTTCGTACCACCTGGATGAATAGAATACTGTGAACTGTGGGCTTCTGCCAAGACTTTCTGTCTGATATCTCCACTAGGTACACAAAGACGAGTGCCGTGCCGAAGGGTACCGTCTTCATGGATACATAACTCTGGCCTTCTTCCTGCTTCATACTCTGCTCTGAGTCGCTGGATCTTGGAATCTGTTGACTGCGCCACACGGATTCTCTCAACTATACTGGACTGAACCTGTAGGCTGGCCATCAATGCCACGCTGGTTGGAAGAACCACTTCAATTCCTATCTTCCGAAGATCTGCTAATAATTCTGGTTGCGCCGTCAGAAAATAAACTCCGGCTCTCCCGCTCAATGCATCTGCTACAACGTTGGCCTTTCTGGGATGATACTGCAAATCCACATCATAATCCACCAATAGCTCGAGCCATCTTCTCTGCCGCATATTAAGGTCCTTCTGGGTGAAAACATACTTCAGGCTCTTATGATCAGTAAAGATCTCCACTCTATCTTCGTACAAGTAGTGTCTCCACAACTTCAAAGCAAACACTACCGTCGCCAATTCCAAGTCGTGGGTCGGGTAATTCTTCTCATGATCACGAAGTTGGCGTGACGCATAAGATATTACCTTCCCATGCTGCATCAAGACACACCCCAATCCTCTGCCTGAAGTGTCGCAATAAACTGTGAATCCTCCGGTCCCATCTGGAAGGGTGAGAATGGGAGCCGTTATCAAACCTCGCTTCAACTTCTCAAATGATTCCTGACACTCTGCTGTCCAAACAAACGGCACATTCTTGCGGGTCAACTGGGTCATCGGCGCTGAAATCCTTGCAAAATCTGAAACGAACCTTCGGTAGTAGCCGGCCAATCCAAGGAAGCTGCGAACCTCTGCCACTGAGCTGGGTACCGGCCATGACTCCATAGCCACAATCTTCTGGGGATCCACTTCCACTCCTCCTCGGGTAATAATATGACCCAAGTATGATATGCGATCGAGCCAGAACTCGTATTTACTGAACTTGGCGTACAACTGATGCTCCCTAAGCGTCTGGAGGATGATTCTGAGATGCTGCTCATGCTCTGCTTCACTCTTGCTGTAGACCAGGATGTCATCTAGGAACACGATCACAAATTGGTCCAAGTAAGGCATAAAAATGCGATTCATGAGGTCCATGAATACGGCCGGCGTATTGGTCGCTCCAAAGGACATAACAAGGAACTCCCAATGCCCATACCTCGATCTGAATGCTGTCTTCGGGATGTCCTACTCTCTGACTCTGATCTGGTGGTATCCCGACCGCAAGTCGATCTACGAGTACACTGAAGCCCCTCTGAGCTGATCAAACAAGTCATCTATCCTCGGAAGAGGGTATCTGTTCTTGATTGTCACCGAATTCAAGGTACGATAATCAACACATAGCCTGGACGTACCATCCTTCTTTTTTACAAGAAGCATCGGGGCTCCCCAAGGCGATCCACTTGTACGGATGAATCCCTTGGTCCTCAGTTCTTCAATCATCTTATATAAAATCTCCAACTCTGAAGGCGCCATCCTACAGACTCACTCTGATACTGGTGCTGTCCCGGGAATCAAGTCTATAGTGAACTCAATCTCCCGCTCCGGCGGCATCCCTGGAAGCTCCTCTGGAAAGACATCTGAAAACTCTTCAACTACCCTAGGCAACTGCACTGCTGCTACTGCCATCCGCAATGCTGGGAAAGATGGCTCCACTGTGCCTCTGGAAAACGAAAACTCTGGCTCGCCGGGGATACTAAAGACAATTCTGCCAATATGGCAGTCTATCCTAGCATACTGGTTCCTCAACCAATCCATGCCTAGGACTACATCATAGTCTGCCATAGGAAACTCTATGAATGTAGCGGGGAACTCCCTACCGCTAACTACGATCCGACACGAGGAAAATACTCGATCTACTCCCACAAGGCCATTACCAGTAAGTATATTGAGCCTCACTGATAATGACTCAGGCTCCAATCCTATCCGTATCGCGAATCGTGCAGACATGAATGCATGCGATGCACCAGAATCAAACAATACCGAAGCTGGAAAGGAGTTGACGAGAATAGTACCTGCCACTACCTCACCTGGTGCAACTTCTTCTTTCATAGCCATCATCATGGCCTGACCTTGTCCTCTGGCTGTTGGTCCCCTCTGCTGGAAACCTCTCTGCCTATTCTGGGTCTGAGCTTGGGCTTGTGCATACTGCTGGGGGTGTTGTTGCTGGAATACCTGAGACTAAGGCGGCAAGGGCCTCGAAGACTGATACTGCTGCTGCTGAACTGGTGCTGGGGTCGGTCCTCTCACCGAAGAGCAAGAAGGGTTGGATGCTGATAAACCACCCCTATTCGGGCAAGCCCCTATCCTATGATCTGCTGCTCCACAAGCCAGGCACAATCCCTGCGCCCTGCGGCAGTCTGCCACCACATACCCTGGCTTCCTGCAATGAGAACATCCCATCACGGAAGTCTGCTTCTGCTTCTGCTGCTGCGGGTACGTCGGGGTCGAATGCTGAACCGACGTTACTGAGGCCGCCCGCCCCGGAGTTCCAATGGTCAAACTTCTAGCTGCCGGGGCTGGAGCTGATGATTGGTGCATCTGACTATGGGACCGCTTCCTACCTCCGGTCCTATCCACGATCCTCTGTGAGGTATACTCATGCCTCCTAGCTGCTCTCCAGACCGCATCGAACGTCTGGTGCTCGAACTGGTCAACCGCCAACAAGATCTCCAAATGCAGCCCCTGTTGAAATCGCTGGACCCTATCAAACTCGGTCGCCACCAAGGTGGGGGCAAACCTACTGAGTCTAGAAAACTCCGATGCATAACTGTCGACTGTTCTGCCTCCTTGCTTCAAGTTGGTAAATCTGGTCTGCAGGTCGTACCGAACCACAGTATCGAAATACTTCGTCTGGAATCTCTCTCTAAACACTGCCCAAGCAATGGGTGCCACTAATTCCATGCTTGCGCTGCCCACCAACTGCGAGCCAAGTCCAACAACTGCAGGCGTACCACCGCCACCTTCTCATTCTCGGGTGTCCTAGCTGCTTCCAGAATCACCTCGGTATCCTGAAGCCATGCATCCGCGGCAATCGCATCCTCGCTGCCGTCGAAGAAAGGAGGGTTCAAGCGCTTGAAGCTGTTCGCCGCCTGGTTCCCTGGATGTCCGCCTCGGGTCAAAGCATCTTGAACTGTCTGGTGCAGGGCGTCGCTTCGACGATCTTGGGAAGCTATCAAGATTCTGATGAGGCCTACTAAGGAACCATCATCGGGCTCTGCGGGCTGGACGGGCCGAACTGGTGACTCTCCTCCAGTGGGTATCACTCTGGAGGCGACTCCGAAATGCTGGGCTTGATCCCCAGGTTGCTGCTGGTCCACGGGAGGTGCTCTTCCTTGCTGATCGGCAGGGTCAGATACAGTGCCGCTGAAGAAGACGACACAGAGAAACAATAAGGAAGGACCAGGACAGATCAACGATACAATCATGTAATCAGGGCAAGAATTTTAGGGATTTGAAAATACGGGCGGAGATCAAGGGCGAATACTGATTGAGATATCTATTCGGTAAACCCTCACATTTCTTGATTGACAAGACTTGCATGGGCCACCACTTAAACCGTGTCACGCCCCAGAACCAGAATACTGGAGAGCGGGGGCAGACACAGCCAGCTACGTATATTGAAATGGGAACCACCTCGATATACGGTCACGGCTGTCGAGAAATATGATGGTTTACTACAAGCCAACAGTCTCTTAGGGTCATGAACAAGCCTAATGTCTCAATCACAAGCAAGTAAGTAAGGTCGCAAGATGTATGATCATTAAATATACAATAATAAGGCGTCACAAATATTATATATTCAGCTGATCATGAAGCTAGTCGTACAAAATACGGGGACTAGCAAGAGTTAAGTCATACATGATCAACCCTAGGATTTGTTAATCATGTTTACAGCCCGTAGGCAGACAGTAAGTAAAGTGCATCGAGCTAACAGGTGCTCGTCGGCTAAACGTCTCAAAAGAATAGTTTTACAATAGAGTGAGCGAAACAAAATAGAAAACTCACTCGTAGCCCGGGTTCCTTCTAGTCGCCACCATTGGGCTGGAAGCTTGGTAGATCCTCGGGAGCTGCTCCAAAATCTGGCCACACAAAACCAGCTGGGTCAACCCCAGAAAGAGCAAGTGCCACAAGGGGCCACGAAATAAGAACAAAAGCCAGCATTAACACAAAAAGATATAATATTTAAAACTAGAATTTATGAAAACATGACAGGGTGATATACGACGAGATAACCATGGGACTATTCCGATAGCCAGGTTACAACCCGTAAACCAAACAAGGACCGGGGTTGTAACCCTTCATCTGAACAGAGCTTGGTTTTCCACCATTTATCGGCAAGATAAGTAATATGAGAATTCAAGACAGGGAGCAATCTTGTACTGAATCAAGACATGGCTAAACTGGTTATACCTCATTCAATCAATCACGGCCAAGCAGATACTACAGCTTACTACTTTAACTAACTAGGGTTATCACAGACCTAATTACTAACAAGATGCAGTGAGATTGTTCCACAGCCACAAGCCCTGCAGACCATCCAGGTTACCCAGGACGAAAGATTAGGGTTGAATTCAGGTGGGTACATTGTCCAGGAGACAAATGTACCCTTAGGTGACTTAGAGGGTGCAACACGCGACGGTGTGCTGGAAATATGCCCTACTCGACGACAGGCTACAGATCCCAAGAGCGCCCAGGTAACAGGATTGCCCGTAGCTGTATCATCTCTTCATGACTACTGTGTTATTCTAGTTATTAACCTTAATCCATTTTAGTAGGTACTCCTGGCCGTGGTACTCAGGAGTTCCTTCCTAGACATGATGCAAGACTGGACAAGTGGGTTAACAAGCAAGCAAGAAAGAACCACCCACGGTGTCAAGAAAGTTAAGTTATCAAGTCATGTCAAGTCAGGAGAGCGCCGCCACGGCCACTATCAAGTTATCAAGATAAATCAGGTCAGGTGGGTCATGTCGGGAGTGCACCACTACGGGTCACTGTCGTGTTATGCTAGTTCCTTGTCATACCAGGCCATGTGCAATAGTCATTCCAAACATATTAAGTAAAATCAAGTTCATGACAAAAGGCGTAAGGATATAAAATGGGCATAAAATATCTAATAAAATATCAAAAGACAGGGTTATAAAAGAGCCAAGCTTAAAGAAATAAAACTAAAACTCCAAGAGCCAATGGGTTAAGCAAAGGGATCAAGGGGCAGCATACGTGCAAAAGCACGCACGCTACGGAGAGCAGCTGCGTGAAAGTCACGCACGCAAGGCTCGCTCAAGTCTACGTACCAAGGCACACTCAAGGGGAGCAGCTGCGTGAAAAGTCACGCACGCTCAAGGGAGCAGCTGCGTGAAAAGTCACGCACGCTCAAGGAAGCAGCTGCGTGAAAAGTCACGCACGCTCAAGGGAGCAGCTGCGTGAAAAGTCACGCACGCTCAAGGAAGCAGCTGCGTGAAAAGTCACGCACGCTCAAGGGAGCAGCTGCATGAAAAGTTACGCACGCTCAAGGAGACACGCTTCCAACAGGAAGCGTACTCAAGTCTGCGTACGCACGCTAAAGAGCGCACGCAGCTCAGTGTGCGTGAGTTAAACAGCTCTGCACACTGCTCACTGTCTCCTCCAAACAGCAAGTACACCATGGATGAACCCAAAGCTTCAAAGCATCATAACTTGGCCATCCGAACTCCAAATCCAGATTTTCAAAGTTTCAACTTGGGTAGAATTGAATGCTCTTCCACTTGGAAACACTAAAACCCATGAAAATCCAACTTAAAGATATCAAACCATGCAAAAATCTGAAAATGAAAATAACTTAGATCTATCACAATGGAGGCCCCAAATCACAAAAACCCAAGTTCTAATGTTGATCACAATGTCCTAATCTATCAAATGGACAAAGAAAAGAGGGTTCTCATGTAGTGGCAAGAAGCACTTGCCTAGGGTTAGGAGAGTTATGGAGGAAGGAGAAGAAGAAGAAGAAGGAAATTAATGGTGGAAGTTATGAGGAGAGAGAGTGGTAGGTGGGGGTTATAAAGAGGGTGAGTTGTGGTGTGTTGAAGGTGGAGTGTAGGTTAAGGTGATCCAACTCACATAAAACCGAACCAATCCAAATAAAACCGAGCCATGACAAAACCCAAAATACGGGAATTATCGAAATCCCACAAGTCGAGAAAAATAAAATACATGCCAAAAATCCAGATACGAGTGTAAATACAAAATACGGGAAATACAGGAAATGAGGGTGACACCATCCCCTTCCAAGGCATCAAATTCACCTGGTACAATATGCAAGAGGGACATCGGCGACAGTACTCTCGTCTGGATCGGGCAATGTTCAACGATTTCTGGTCGGACATGGGCCTGATCACTAATCTCTTCCATCTGAATTCCACCGAATTGGATCACTCCCCTCTTCTCATCAGGATCAGCAACAATCACACCATTACAAAAAAACCATTCCGATTTCTTGACTTCTGGCGTCATCACCCCCAATTCCTTAACGTCGTGGCTGCCGCTTGGAACTCCGTCTTGGAACCAGTCCCTCTGGTGCGGATGGCAAACAAACTCAAAGCCACTCGTAAGGCGTTATCATCCTAGAGCAAAGAGGCTTTTGGAGATATCTTCCAGGCGATCAAGATGGCAGAGGATAACGTCACTCGCGCTGAGCTCTCGTATGCCATTGACAGATCCCTGACTGCCCGCGCCTCGCTCCACCTCGCCAGAGCGCTTCTTAAATCCAGGCTGAAAGTCAAAACGAAATTCTGGAGGTAAAAAGCCAGACTGACTTGGGACATCGATGGGGACCGGAACACCAGGTTCTTTCATGCGTGTGTCAAAGGCCGCAGAAACAAATTAAATATACACCGAATTTACGACAAAAATGGTGCCATGGTAGACAACCAGGATGGTATTCAGGCTGCGACTAAGAACTTCTATTCGAACCTTTTCACAAAAGAGCCTGAAGTTAAAGACGTCGCGCTCATGTCCGAGATCCCATCCCTCATCAGCGACAGCGAGAACGAGACCCTGTTGGCTACCCCTTCGGAGGAGGAGATCATTGAGGCAGTCTAATCCATTAATGAATACAGTGCTCCAGGACCGGACGGCTTCAATGGGGTATTTTTTAGAACTTGCTGGAACATTTAAAAATCGACTTATCGGAGGCCACTTTAGTATTTTTCCAAGGAGGGAGTTATCCCAACTCCATTTCCTGCACCAATATCATCCTTATCCCCAAGAAAGCCAACACGAAAACATTCAAAGACTTCCGCCCTATCAGCCTTTGCATATTCACCAACAAGATAATATCGAAAATTGCAGCCAACCGGATGTGCAATCTCCTCTCCAAGATTATCTCCGAAGAACAAAGCAGGTTTGTCAAAGGCCTTAACATAACTGACAACATTCTCCTTGCCCAAGAGATGATCACATGTATGAAGTTTTCGTCCAGAGGGGGGAACATCGCCATCAAAATGGACATGGAGAAGGCTTACGACCGCCTAGACTGGCAATTCACGATATGGGTCTTCAGGGCTTTCGGATTCACCGAATCCTGGATCGACATCATATTCAGATCCTTCAGCAATGCCTAGTTTTCTACCGTCATCAACGGCCAAGCTACGGGGTTCTTCCGATCGACTAGCGGGGTTAGACAGGAGGACCCCCTCTCCTCCATTATTTTCATCATTGCAGCAGAAGCCTCAATAGCATGCCCAGAATGCCCAATTTCTACCACTTCTATACCATGACTGCTGCCCTCTGATTACTCACCTGGCGTACGCGGACGACATCCTTATCTTCTCCTCTGAAGATAATGGACCGATCGAGGTGGTCCTGAGAACGATCACGAGATACACCACTTGTTCTGGCCAGCGTGTCAACAACAATAAGAGTGTCATCTATACCCATCATAAAGCAGACAGAACCCGCTCCGCCCTGTTTTCCAACTTAACTTCCTGGGGCACGGCTTACCCACCTTTCCTTTACTTGGGCTGCCCGTTGGTGTACGAAAAGTCAAACTCGGGGATATACGATCACCTTGTAGACAAAATCTGCAAACTGATCGCAGGATGGCACAATGCAACTTTATCTCCAGGGGGCAAGATGATCCTCATCAAATACGTTCTCTCTTCCATCCTTTTATACACCTTGGCCGTCTGCTCCCCTCCCAAGAAGGTCTTCCACAATCTCGAATCCCTCTTCGCCAAGTTCTTCTAGGGGCATAGCGACGGCCAGGACAAATATCACTGGGCTGGTTGGGATACCATGGCCAATCCTACGGAAGAAAGAGGTCTGGGCTTCAGCAGACTTGCCCACATCGTGGACGCCTGCTCCATGAAGCTGTGGTGGAAGTTACGTACGGAAAGCTCGCTATGGACGAGATTCATGAGAGCTAGATACTCCAGATTCTCCCATCTGTCAGAGGCGGCCTCTAACAACAGATCTTTCGTATCTTGGCATCGCATAATTCGGGGACGCAACATCGCAGAACCTTTAATTCGCCTCCAGCTGGGCGACGGTCGCTCTGCGGCCTGTCAGGAACGGTGGTTAGGAGAACACACCATTCAACCCAATGCTAGAACACCTCAGGGGTGCGCTATCAGGGACCTGTGGGAGGGAAGTTTCGGATGGAATTGGGAGAGAATCAGAGATTGGCTTGGACTACCGGCGGCCGACGGTGTTCTCGCTGCCAATCTTCGGATCACCGACATGCCGAACACTTGGAGTTGGTCACCTAACCCGGGGGGACTTTCACGCTGGCTTCCGCAAGACTTGTGGCCAAAGGCAGAGGCGTGTCGAATAACACGTGTGCCAAGTTCTGGCAATCTTACATCCCCATCAAATGGTCTATCCTTATCTGGCGAGCTCTGCGCCGAAAGCTTCCTATGGACGACCATATCAGATCTATCGGATTTAGCCTCGCATCCAAATGCCACTGCTGTGTGGAGCACACATCGGAATTGGTAGAGCACGTCCTCATCTCTGGAGAGTTGGCGACTCAGATTTGGTTCAACCTTCACAATAGACTGAGTCTTGTCCCCCCGACTAGGGGCTTCCACGATCTCATGGCCAGCTGGAGCGGCTCACACGGACATCAGATCGTCGCAGCTGCTGGAATCTAGATTTTATGGAAGAACAGGAACAAATTCAGATATGAAGGTCGCCAACTTCCTCATCCTCAATTGTACAGAGAGGTCATCAGACAAATTCTCAAAGCTAGGAGGCGCTGCTCCCACGCCTCCTCCACTTTTTGGGAGGCCCTTGCTTAGGCCATCCTCCGGATCCCCCGCGCCGACCCTGTCGGCTACAGTTGTGGTCCAGTTTCATTTTGCGCGCTTCTAACGCTGATTGTTTTTTGTTCCTTTTGTCGCGTTGAGCGCGCTTACTTGTATAGGCTTCGTCATTTTACGTCTATTACTTCAATAAAGTAGACCTTTCTTAATATATATATATATATATATATATATATATATATATATGACATGGAATTTTCTTGATTAAGAATATGTACTTTCTAACCAAGCAATACTTAGAAGTTTTGGACTCGAAGTCTTATATAGTTTAGTATTTAAGATCCATACCATTTAAAATCAATACTGGATTTTATCTTCAGCATAAATACTGGATTATATTCAGTTTAGTTTAAAAAAGTACCAATTGTCAAACTATGGACTGATACATTTAAGCATCTTTTATACTATGGATATCTATCTACTTATACAAGATTTTCAATTTTATAAAGTACAAGGAAAGCATTATGAATCATATTAATGCTAAATTTATATTCTTAAGACCTTTTTAAAGTAATAGGGTTAGCTTTGGACCGATACGTCCTTGAAACTTAGAATAATGGAATTATAGCCTATTAGACTAGATTTCCTTGTAATACTAGTTTTGAGCATTTTTGGTCTTGTTACAAAAATTGAAGAGTTAACCTACCTAGGTTATTGTAGCAAAAACCTACATAGGAATTTCATACTTAGTGACTTCTAAGGAGGATTCAGACTATTGTCCAAAATACAACCTTGTATAGATAATGGAAATCCATTCTACGGTTGCCTATATAACCCTAGTTTACTAGTTCATAAAAATTTCTCGTAGTCTTAAGAACATCTATTATTATCCTAGTTTTGGACAACAACTAATTTTTGAATTTTATTGACTTCTACTAAGAATATCTATACAAAGGCAAATCAATATTAACCCAAAATCAACTATTGCATTCATAGTGTATATTGTTTCTCTCTCTCTCTCTCTCTCTCTCTCCTCTCTCTCTCTCTCTCTCTCTCTCTCTCTCTTTTGAACAAAAAAAAAAGTAATATATATATATATATATATATATATATATATATATATATATATATATATATATATATATATATATATATATATAACATAACATTAACATTAACATGCCATCTTATCTAAAACTTATATTACATCCAAATTTATCAATCAAAATCAATTCGGTATACCATAATGTGTCCTAGTCCTTGTGTCCGTATCATATATATATATAGATATAATATATATATATATATATATATATATATATATATATATATAATATATATATATATATTTTATATATGTAATATATATATATATACATATATAAAAAAAAAAAAAAAATATATATACATATATAAAAATATATATATATATATAATATATATATATATATATATATATATATATATATATATATATATATATATATATAATATATATAAAAAAAAAAAAAAAAAAAAAAAAAATATATATATATATATATATTATATATATAACAACTTTCAGGAATTAACTTCATAAAATTATTAGAATTAGATTTCTTAGTTTAAAATAAGATCCAAAATCAAGAAATAAAAGTTGAAAGAAAGAGAGAGGGTTAAAGAGGAAGGAAGGGCTTGCCTTGGGGATGAAGGGTTTAGAAATTGGGGCTAGGGCTTGGATCTTCTTCTTCTTCAATTACTTCTCCAAATTCTCCTTCTTCTTCTTCCTTCAAATTCTTCTTTCTAGAAGAAAAGGGGTTTGAGCTTAGATTTTGTTGATGGATGTGATAATGGAGATGAATATGGTGGCAGAGGTGATGGAGGTTGCGGATAGGAGGGAGGCCGCCGACGGTGAGGGGGTGGTTGGTCGGCCGGACGGCGGTGGCGGCCGCCGCAAGCGGCACCGACAGTGCAGGAGAGGAAGAATGTGTGAGAGAGAGATAGAGATATGAGGAGAGTGAGAGTGATGAATAGAGGGAGTTTAAGAAGGAGATAGGTGGTGAAGAGGGAGGGAAGGAGAGGGAACCGAGAGAGAGGGGGAAGAAGGAGAGTGCCAGCCCCCCTCTCTCTCTATATATATATAAATATATATATATATATATATATATATATATATATATATATATATATATATATATATATATATATATATATGGAAGCGGATCAAAAGCCTCCCTTAGAAAACCCCATAAAAATTCCCTCACTCTCAGCCGTCCATTTAATGTTAATATTAATATTAATATTAAATACTAAAATTAACAATAAACTTAACATTAAAATTAATATTAACATTAACATTAACATTAATATAAAAATAAAAATAAAAATTAATATTAACATTAATATTAATATTAACATTAATATTAACATTAAATGGACGGCTGAGAGTGAGGGATTTTTTAGGGGGTTTTCTAAGGGGGGCTTTTGATATATATATATATATATATATATATATATATATATATATATATATATATATATATATATATATATTGGGGAAAAAGATTTTATTGAATGAGCAAACAGAACAGAAATCGGGCCCACAGGCCACCCGAACAAAAATGAAAAAAAAAACAAAAACGAATCACCACACGCGGCCCAAGGGGGTGATACAAAATTCAAAACTGAAAAGGACAGGGACACGCGGACCAAAGGGGGCGTGGGGCCCGAGGGGATGGGCGTGCGACCCGAGGGGCCTCGGGACCCCCAGCGCGAGCCAGAGGGGGAGGGGGGATCGACACGACGGCGGGAGCCACGGCGAGGAGGGGGCTCCGTCGGGGGGGATCGACACCACGGAGGGGGAGGGGATGAGGGGGCGCCACCGGGGGGATCAACACCACCGCTGGAGGGGATCAACACTACGACGGGAAGCGCCAAGGAGGAGGGGGGAGGCCACATCCGGGAGGGATCGTCGACGCGAAGGAGGGCGAGGAGAACGCCTCCGTCACGAGAGAGGAGGTCAGACCCGTCGGAAGAGGCTGGGGGGCACCACCGGGAGAGGGAGCGGGCTGCGGAGGAGAGTGGGAAAGCCGCGACGGAGAGGGGGCGTCTCGAGAGCCGGCCGAGGGGGAGGGCACTGGACGGAGAGGGGGAGAGGAGAGCGGCGAGCAAGTCGGCCTGGGCGGCGACAGGGGAAGCAAAGGCGGCGGCTCGGGCTAGAAATAGGGGCTCGACCCCAAGGAGTGGGCGTACGACGCCCACGACGACGCGTAGGAGGAACTAGGACCGCCGGGGACGGGAGGGTACCCGTAGGGCGCAGCCGAGGCAGAGGGGGTACGGAGGGTGTACTAGTACCACTGCAAAGGGGGGGCCGTCGTCGAGGCGGGGGGAGGTGCCTCGAGGTGGGCGACAGGAGGTGAGGGCGCCGATGAGAAGGCCGCTGCCGGGGCGGGGGAAGGTGCTGCGAGTTGAGCGACTGGAGGGGAGGGCGCCGGGAGGAAGCCTACTACCGAGGCGGGTGGAGGCGCGGCGGGAGGAAGCTCCGGGGGGGGGGAGGGGGCGCCACTGGGGCGGGGGGGGACGCGACGAGAGGAGGGGGTGAGGCGCTGGGAGGGGTGCTGGAGCAGGGGAGACAGGGCGCCGTGGCAGGAGCGGGGGAGACAGGCGGAGCAACCGGCGTCCCAGGCGGAGGGTCGAGGAGACCGGAGGGATCGGCCGGCAGAGGAGGGCTGGGCCGTCGGTGTCTGGGCCGCACGCGGTGAGGGCCCCGGAGGGGAGGGCGGCATCGGGGGTGGGGAAAAGGGAGGAGGGAGGGGAGAACGCCGAACGGCGAGAGGCCGCCCGCCAGCGGGGGATGCCAGGCGGGGCTCGACCACCCAGGGACTCGGGGACGGCAGGAAGAGCTCGAGCCGGTGGGCGCGGCCAGACCAAGAAGGTCGACCAGCCACGGGGGGGCGGCGACCACGAGAAGGGGCGGGAAGGAGCCGGCGGGTGAAGGGGTCCGACGCCCGCTCCTCGGCCTGCCTATTATATTATATGATATATATATATATATATATATATATATATATATATATATATATATATATATATATATTAGAGAGAGAGAGAGAGAGAGAGAGAGAGGAAGGATATGCATCCCCGCACTTTTTGCATCCCCAAGCATCCCATCTATTTACACCGTTGGATGGTGCTTTAAGTCATCTAATCTTAACCGTTGATTTACCAATGGTTAAGATTAAATGACTTAAAGCACATCTAACGGATGTGAACATGGGGATGCATGGGGATGCAAAAAGTGCGGGGATGCCTATCCTTCCTCATATATATATATATATATATATATATATATATATATATATATATATATATATATGTTAAAAAAAAAAAAAAATATATATATATATATATATATATATATATATATATATATATATATATATATATATATATATATATATATATAGACCTAATAATTATGTCTAGATTATAAAATTACCCATATACCCTTATCTCTACATGCATGGAGACACTTGGAGGGTTAATTGTCATGGAAAATTCTACAATTACAAAATTTTTCAAGGTTACATTTGCAATTATTTTTGTTTAATTAAAACAATTAATATATATAGTTAATATTTTAGAATAACCCTTATTTAACACATCTATACAATAAATTGTGGCTACCTAAAATTATACATAAAATAAATCAAATCACGCAAATATAGAGATGTCCGATACCGAAAACTATAATACGAGATACAACAATTTAAATAAAATAATAATTTAATGTATTATGAATTAAGGGTATGACACATAATATTATCTAGGACTGCAGGACATCATGCAGTCCTACTATATTTCAGGACTGTGGGCCTGCTTGCAGTCCATTTTATTAGTGACACAAAATATGAAGGACTGCAGGAATGTGTGCAGTCCTACTATATTTCAGGACTGCAAGACTGCATGCAGTCC
The DNA here is from genome assembly GCA_029216955.1 of Iris pallida. Lineage (NCBI taxonomy): Eukaryota > Viridiplantae > Streptophyta > Magnoliopsida > Asparagales > Iridaceae > Iris > Iris pallida. Next base: position 9,208,254 of record JANAVB010004998.1, read on the forward strand.
TCTTTATATATAAGGACTGCTGTTAGTCCCTGCAGTCCTGTCGTTTTCGTGGCCAACTGTAGGCCAAAACGGCCAAATCAATAATTCTAGGGTTATGATTTGATGCAAAAAATTAATTTTTCGTGTCCGAAAGATACATAGAATTTAAGGTTTAAGAATATAGAAAAGAGAGATAGAAAATGAGGAAATGAAGTGTTGCTTGAGGGGTGGGGGGGGGGGGGGGGGGGGGGGAAGGTTAGTCACAAGTAAAATTCGGACTGCCCTGAATAAATATTACACCCAACTGGACTGTTCTGTAGCAAGGGTAGTCCCAAACAATTGTTAGAGTACCTTTAGAATTAGCCAAATTAAAATGCACTTATAATTTGCCAAAATTTAATTCACACAAATACAAAAAAAAAAAAAAAAAACTTTGGTCCAAACGCCCGACTTATATACTGTCAAAAATTGCTTACCCTACCCAGTTATTTTTACGCAGCAGCAGCAGTCACAAACGAAGAGAGCTATAGAAAGTTCTCGTCCGTCTGTGCAGGCCACCAAATATAATAGGTAGGAAGCAGCCGCCAAGGATAGTACTCTCTTCCAAACACCACCAATGGCCACATCCCTAAGAACGACGGCTATTCTCTTTCCTCCTCCCTCCTCTTCATCGACAGAGAGTACACGAAGGCTTTCTGTCAACTTCTTCTCCTCCTCCCCCAATATACAGAGGCTCCAAAGGCCTTCAGCAAAATTGAAGTTATGTCATCGTTATCATCCTCTCGCGAAGAATCCTCTTCTTCGTTTCCCAATCTTTGCTTCCTCCGGAGAAGCTGCAGCGGAGGCGGAACAAGAGGCAGTTTTCACATCAGCAACCCAGGTAATGCATCTTACTCGTCCAATTCCAAGAATGAGGGCATTTTGTCCAGTTTCAATTCTCCTGAGTGGCTTCGATTGTAGACAGAACTCCTATCCTTACTGAAATCAGAATAATGTTCATGAAATTGTAGCCCCCTCCCTCCTAATTGTGTTGGCAGTGGGTTCAACTTAAATCTACCGCACTTCAATTTGACTTCCGAAATGTTAATCTCAAGAGCAGAATAGACCCACCCGCCTTAAATAATTAATAGAAGTGCAAAATATAAAGGAAAAAAGCAAGAAGAAGACACCTAGATAAAAAGTGTAAAACCCTTTAGTAACAGAAGGGGAAACAACTGGGCAAATCCAAGAGATTTCATTATTAAAAAGATAGAAATTACAATGCCTAATATTTACATCAATGGGAAAGTACACAGAGGCTACCTCAGCACGGACAAAAGTGCCAAGATAAGTTTCAACGAGATGAATCAACAGGAAAAAGGCTGAAATTGTGCTCACTGTTTTCTCCACCTCTCGGCCCGACAATGTGCACCCAATGAACTCCTTCTAGCTGTTCACTCACTCATTTATGCACACCCTTATCCATCCAAACATGCCTATACATGAAGCTTTACATTCCATAACAACTGCATGCACCATACTTGAGTGACTATGCAAGATCTGTAACGAGTGTTCCAAATTCCGTTTCACCTGGAATGAAATGAATGCTTAACTAAATGAGTATTATTTTAACTTACTTGTATTGTGCAAGTATGATGCAACACTATCTCCCCCTCCAACACCACAGGGAAGAGATCTCACCACCACGACCCTTTATTTTGAGGCCAAACCTGCAAGCTCAACGTGCGATTCAAGCTTGTATTAACTTTAGTCATCATATTTGCAAGATTATCATCTGTGTGAGTTTTCTTCAATTTCAACATTGATTCTCAATAGAAAAATGAAGCTAGTGGTACCCCACATCACTTTGTTTCATTCTGGAATGATAGGTACTTGTTTTGCTCAAATCAAACAACATTACGACTTTCACAATAGAAACAAACTAATTGCAAAACCCAATCCTTGTAGGAATCATTTCAACCAAACCATATTTTTGCAGGTGCAATATAATCTTCCTTAGTTGTAAGACAAGACTACATATTTGTGCACCTTAGATTGCCATGACATTTCGACCAACAAAACCTCGATGTAGATATTCTACCATCAAGATCTTCGGACATATCTGCATTTATGCATGCATCCACGCAAGAGAGGTTTTGAATCTCCAAATGACAGCCACAAAGTAGAGATTCCTCTTTAAATATGTTAAATATTAATATTAGTAATAGTAGTATTGGGTTTTAGTCCTACATTGGATAGAACGATAGTGAGAGGGGTTAGCCTCTCCTATATATGTAACTCCCTCATTAATAATTATCATCCTATTATTCTGATTCTACATGGTATCAGAGCCAAAATCCTAGCCATCATCAACCTCCCTTCACTCTCTCCACAAAAGAAAAACCCTAGTCTCCCTTTCTGTCTCCAACCGCTCCCCTTTCCCTCTGCTACAGAACACCCCTCCCCCCCGCTACAGTGTCAGCCCCCTCCCTCTGCTACCACCTGCAGCCCGCCCCTGCCACCACTTGCAGCCCTCCTCTGCAGCCACCTGCAAATTGCCCCCTCCTTTGCAGTCACCTGTAGCCCCCCCTCTGTCTGATCGCCCCCTGCTATAGTAACTGACCCCTTCTGTCTGATCGGCCCTCCAAACCCTAATCCTAGCCGTCTGTCTAAACCCTAACCAAAATATGTCTATACACCCTGACTTTAACCCTACCACCACCTATACCAAACTCTAGTCGTCTTTCCACTTCAAAAAATTGAGATTCTTAAAGGGTAAACAATGGTTTGTTTGTTGGAACCTCTGACTCTCAAAATTGACTTGGGATCCTTATAGGGTAAACAACGGTTTGTTTGCTGGAATCTCTTACTCTCAAAGTTGACTTCAGAAATTTAACGAAGAACAAACAAGGTGCTTGTCTTACGTGAATCTTTGTTTCTTTTCTTACCTGATCTTCACATTAGGAACTAACATAGGGTAACCTGGGTTGCCTTTCTGTCCTCGCTTGTGTGATCCACGTTCATCTTTGCATTCCATGCGCATGTCGATTTTGGCCACGTTTTTAGCATGTTGGCAGAGTTGTTGTGATTATCAAGTTAGATCAAATCGATTTTCGAATCAGGAATAACCGTGGGATGACTAGCATTGAGACGAATAGCAGTGCTACAGACACTAGTGTCGAAAACGTAATTGCGGGACCAACAGGAATTGGCATGACGATTTTCTCTATTCGAGTTGTCGACCGACGGTTGGACGGACCAGAAGGCTACTCGCCATGGTGAAAGGTCGAGAAGACGCTTCGAGGAATACAATTATCCGCATGTCTGACTGACCATCCTTCCGTAGAGGCTGATTCCATATTTGAGCAGTAAGAGACAGATGACAGTCGGTTGTTTATACAGCTGATGAATTCAATGGAACCATCGATGTAAGACATGGTCCATAATACGAATACGCTGAAGGAATTATGGAAGGTTTTAGCGACGACGTTTGATGGAAAACGCGATTCGTCTACCGAGCAAATCAGGAAGACAAATCTTATAAGGATCACTTCCGGACCTTTAAGGCCATGACTGATGAAATCGATCGTATGTTACCTCTAATGACGGATATCAATGAAGCGAGGGCTCAATGCGAGCAGCTTCATGTCATGGCATATCGTCTCTCTCCATCTTGATGCAAATTTTGCTCGCTCTCATATCATTGCTAGATCTGATGTTCCATCTCTGATGGAAGCTCACTTTTGTGTCCTACGGACAGCGAGAGTCATTGAGACCACTCCGAAGGATGTTCCTGCTGATCGATCTACTCATGGTACTGCACGTGCTAGATTTTGTGGTAGTCATGGTGGCCGACGTGGTGGCCGATATGGTAGCCGTGATGGTGGAGAAGGTAATGTGGTCGTGATGAGGGTAGACCGCATACATGATTCAACTGTGGTATGCAAGGCCATTTCAGTGGCAGTGTCCTAAAGCTCTTGCTGCCAATGTCATATCAGATGCTCCTGATGATGGCGTTCGATCTGTCCAGATGACTGCAGAGTCGTATATAGATTTTCTTGACTTCTAAGCTTAGCATCGTGGTGAAGCATCCACATCTGGATCCACAGCTGGGTACTCAGTGGCATATGTGGTGAGGTCGAAGCAGTGGGTGATTGACTCTGGTGAGTCTTCTCACATGCCTGATGATACAGGTATGATACACAATAATGTATCGGTGGGTCGTGTTTCTAATGTTACTGTTGCCAATGGTGGTTCACTAACAGTCATTGGACGAGGAATTGCTCGTCTTTCTTCCGGACTGTCACTCAATTCCGTATTACATACACCGGAAAACTCGTTCAGTTTTCTTTCAATTAGTCATCTTACTCGCGATTTGTATTGTTCGGTAACATTTTTTTTTCCTGGTGGTTGTGTTTTTCAGGACGTAAAGACTGGAAAGACTATTGGTAAGGGACATGTGGCTAGAGGCTTGAACCTGTTTGACGTACCTTCTTCTGTTGTCTGTGCTGGCGTGAAACTCAATCCTTTCGAGTTACATTGTCAGTTAGGCCATCCATCAATCCGAGCTCTCCAGAAATGTACCCATCTTTAGATGTTCCTGTTTCGTTTCATTTGAGTCGTGTCATTTGGCTAAGCAAGTAAGCATCACAGGGTTTCCTATCCGATGAGTCCTAATAAATTTGCATTTGCTCCTTTCGAGTTGGGACATTCAGATTTATAGGTACCTTATCCGATTGAATCAATAACGGATTTCAAGTATTTTGTTACATTTGTTGATGATTACTCGCGTGCCACTTTTGCTTATCTGATGAAAAATCGGTCCAAATTATTTAAAATTTCGTGCAATTTTTATGCCGAAATCAAAACACAATTTGATATTCCGATTAAATGCTTTCGAAGTGACAATGTTCGTATTTATCTCGTGAGTTCATCTGTCCAACAATCCCTTTTCTCGGTTATATCCCGACTGAGAGTCCTTTCCTCTGCCTCTCAAGATTTTTGATTGCTTATGCTATGCTTGGGATACCCGACCGACTTTTTCTAAATTAGACCCTAAAGCAATCCAATGTGTTTTCCTTGATATCCTAAAGATCATAAATGGTATCGATAATTTTCCCTACATTGAAGTGATATTTTTTCTCTCAGGATGTTACCTTCGTTGAAACCGAGTTTCCTCCACTCCCACAAGCTACGGATCCAGTTCCCCGAATTCTCTACGGTCTCAAACAATCACCTTGTGCGTGGTTCGATCGATTTACACATATTGTTACTCAGTTTGGCATGTGTCAATCAAAGAAAGATTATTCAGTATTTTATCGACAAACATCAGCTAGAAAGATACTACTTGGTGTATGTTGATGACATTGTGATCATGAGAGACGATAGCCAGGATATTGCATGACTAAAAAAAGTTTCCTGGAGAACAATTTCAACCAAGGATATAGGACTGTTAAACTACTTCTTGGGCATTGAAGTCACACGGGATAAGCAGGACATTATAATGTGTCAGAGAAAGTATGTGCTGGACATACTAAATGATGCAATAATGATACAAACCAAGGGAGTAACCTCATCCATGGATCCAGGAGCAAAGTTACTCCCAGACGAGGGGGTCCTGATGACCAATCTAAATCAGTATTGTCGAGTGGCTGGAAAACTCAACTACTTGGCGGTCATGACTCGTCCGAAAATTTTCTTCGCCGTGAGTGTTGCAAGTAGATTTATGGCCTCTCCACAAGTTCCACAATAGCAAGCAGTTCTCAAAATTTTGCGCTATTTAGTACATAATTCGGAAAAAAGAATTATGATGGAGAATCGTAGACATACTCATGTTGAGTATTTTGCCGATGCTGACTGGGGTGCAAGTCCAGATAGACGGTCTATGTTTGGCTACTCAATACTTATTGACGGAAACTTGGTATCGTGGAAGAGCAAGAAGCAGAGTGTGATAGCACGATTAAGTTCGGAACAGAATATCGAGCCATTGCTCATGGCACAACAGAGGTGTTATATCTGAAATATCTATTACAAGAACTGAAAGAAGAAACATGATCTAAAGCAGCAGATATATGGTGTGATAACCAGTTTGCTATTCATATTGCTACAAATCCTGTGTTTCATGAAAGGACGAAACACAATGAAATCGACATTCAATTTGTCCGTGATGAGTATAAAAAGGGGATGATAAAGTTTCACCACGTGAGGATCCGTGATCAGATAGCCGATATCTTCATGAAGTCTCTTTTGGGTCCTCGGGTTCAATTTCTGTGTAACAAGCTAGACATGATTGATATCTATGCTCCAGCTTGAGGAAGGGTGTTAAGTATTAATACTAGTATTAGTAGTATTGGGCTTTAGTCCCACATTGGATAGAACAATAGTGAGAGGGGTTAGCCTCTCCTATATATATGTAACTTCCTCATCAATAATGTTCATCCTATTATTCTGATTCTACAAAATATTTGATGATCCATTGTGCAACCTCTCAGTGATCCTTTCTAGTAGGGGTGAGCATTATTCGGTTTTGGACCGAAAACCGAACCGAACGAATAAGAGGTTCGATACGGTTTAAAAAAATTCGGTTCGGTTTCGGTTTTGAAAATACTAAATTTTCTTATTCGGTTTCGGTCCAAAACCGAAAACCGAATAAGAAAATTTAATTTATACATATATATATGTGTGTGTGTGTGTACTATATATAAGTATTAATATATATAGGTATATACTAAATATGTCTAGGTATATTTAGTTACTATATATATTGACAAAAAAAACCCAAAAAAATAAAAACAATTGAATAAACCGAATAAACCGAAAACTGAACTGATTTAATTCTATTCGGTTTGATTCGGTTTTGGGCCAATTCGGTTCGGTTTCGGTTTTGCTTATTTGGTTTTGGGTTATTCGGTTCAGTTTAAACCGAATTACCCGAATGCTCACCCCTACTTTCCAGGAATAGAAAGGAAACTACTTTACTAAAACAAACTGGATAGCAATGTCTCATCGGTTGCATACCATATCAAGCTTCCGACTACTGAATCATAGAGAATATTTTACATGCACTATTTACCTTATTTTGTAAACAACATTCCTTCCTAAGCTTGGGGTTGCTAGCGAGATGTGTACCAACAAACCTTACTTATTAAATGTGCAAGGCGTACCATGGTGCAAATGGTGTAAAAGATCGAGGTACGAGGTACAAGGTGAAGGCATGAGCCTCATGAAGGCTCGACACATTTTTTTTTTTTAATTATATGTATAAATCATATATACTATGTATTATAGAAATTGAAAATGTGAACATGACTATAAATCATAAGGGTTTTTTTTTTCTTTCCCTTTTTACTGAGCAGGGAAGCTTCGTTTATGTGAGTTTAGTTTTTTTTCTTTTCCAGAGTTCAGTTTTTTTCTTTTCTTTTGATTTTAAGAGATTTTTCAGTTTCCAAGAGATATTAACTGGCAGATCTAACGACAATATTGCACATACATGGATAAAATCATGGTAGTCAAAGAGGTGCGTTGCAGAAAGGCGCATCGGTTGTGCCTCGTCCCTCACTAGGCGAGGTCCCTTTCTCTGGGCGTACCCAGGGCGCGACTAAAGCATGCCTTTCAGTAAGGCACAACCAAGTGCTAGGCGCGCCTTATGGTTGTATATACATATTCTGCCTTTTCATTAGGATTGGTTCTTGTTTGTATATCTTATTCTATATTCTATTGAACTCCTATTTTGTTGATAAGCCAATGATTTTTTTTCGTGTTTCAAAATACGGTTAACCAAAATGTTAACTAATCGATTACGATAAATTGGATCGGATTTTGCAGTTTTTTTCTTCTGCAGTGCTAAACTAACCAGCCGCCCTTACCTTATACACCTGGCAGTGAGAGAGCCCTTTCCACGGTTGCCAAAGTTGGTTACAGTTGAACTAGTAAAACTAAAATGTACTAAAAACGTGGTAGGTAGAATATAAACTCTTGTTAGTTCAGTTGATTACTTACTACTACTATTACTGTTCTGCTAGTTCACTTGGTTATATTTTAACATATTTTTTTTGTTTGTTTTAATATGTTAGTTGGTTTTATTTCTTATATTACTTATTTATTTATTTATGTATATTTTTATTATTTATTTTTTTTGTACCTCGAATCGCTCGAACACGTGCCTTAAGTGCGTCTTACGCCTTTGACTACCTTGGATAAAACATGACTGACTAATTTCTTAGGGTATTTCGAGAGCAAGACGATGGATAGAATCAAGGGTCCCAAGAAGGACGGGCCATACTTACTATCAAAGGCTTAAGCTGGCTGAGGCTTCCCGCTCATTCTTGTCAAGTTCTTTTCTTTGTTCTCGTAACAACCCCTCTTCCTTCAGATCGACACGTTGTCCCAACATCAACAAATTGTAACAAATAGAATGGACCCACAAATGAAACTGACACTTCAAGCTTGCGAAAGTCGGTCGTCTATTTTATGTACTATCTGAATGGAAAAGATGGTTGATTTAGAGATTATGTTGATAAAATAGGAATCAATATGACATCTATTTTGGTGTATTCTAGTACATTTTGGAGTGTCCGTGGAGTGTCTAATACATGTCACGGTTACATTTTTGGAGTGTTTGTGCGTCCTAGTCCAACAAAGGTCCCTATTGACAAGAAAGAAAAAAATTATTTAACAAAAAACATATAAAAGGAAACATAAACTAACATGTAGGAGGCACGCTTCAACTGGACATGAGCTCACTATGAGATGAGTCTCTGTGAGGTGTGAACCACACAAAGGGTACCTTGCCTCACATGTGGCACCTCGTGCCTCAAGTGTGCGCCTTTCATAACTATGCAACATATTTAGCATGGTTTATGTTGAACTTCTCTAGTATCTTCTTAACGTATCTCTCTTGTGAGGTACAATTTTCTTTCTCGAAAGTCTGCGTACCCAAAGTTTGTTCTGTCTGACCAAATCCTTTGTATAAAAGGACATAAAAAGTTCTTTTATTTTTCTAATCAATTTAAAGTATTTTCCAACGATCAACATATCATCAAAATACAAAAGTAGAATAATTAAGTTACTTCTAGGGAATGTTATGATATAGACACACATATCACTATTAGTTTTTTCTCTAATTGAGACCTACCATGAATGAGTCAAATTTTGTATACCACTATCATGGAGCTTGTTTAAGGCCATATAATCTTTTTTTATCAATTTCTATCATTTTTTTCAACTTGAATATCCTATATTTTCATATGAGACAACTTAATACCTCAACTATAATTGTACAACTTAATATTCTAACGGTGTTAACGAAAAATTCTAAATGATAAAAATATCTTCCATTCTCTCCCTCCTCTCAATCTCACTCTCCCTCTGGTTTTCTCTCCCCAACCACAGTGCCAACGGCTCCATGCTGAGCCCAGACTGTCGTCGGCAACCATGCTTGTTGCCTACACCGAAACAAACCCTCCTTCCATGTTTACCATTGCTTCTGTCTTCCATGAGAGCAATCTTCGTCCCTAACAGACACCTCGGCCTTGTCACGCACGAGAGCAAAGCCAAGCCACCACATCTGCAGCCCTCCTCTTCTCTATGCTGCCATCCATGTTCTTCTCTACCACCCCATGGCCGTGAGGTCACCATTGCAGCCGACCATTGTTAGGGTTATATACTAAAAGCATCACTTTTGTGTTAACTATATTTCCTTATCTTTTTTATGAGAATCAGATATTTGTATATTATATTTGTTATAATGTTAATACAAGTATATGTTATTATAGATTGTAGATAATATGGTGTATGGTGACACAAATAATATCATATTATCAGTTTCCTGTAGAATATATAAATGGTTCACAACCTAGATAGATTTGGACAAACCATTGGTAAAATTGTAGTGTAATATGGTATTAGTCTTTCTTGACTATAGGTTTATACTAGTGTACTTTGTGTGTATTGAATATGACCACTTGAGGTTGTTCTCTTTGTACTGAATATATAAGAGAACAAACACCTCTGTTATTATGGATGTTTCTGCTCTTATTTGGGATATAATATGGTATTAGTCTTTCTTTATTATGGATGTTTCTGCTCTTAATCGGGATATAATAACATATATGTATATGCAGCGTGCATTATTTTGACTCATAAAAGAGAGATTTATTACGGGTCAACAAACTTTATGAAATGGGTAATAACATTATGTGTATGGTGGACTGTTGATTATAAAAAGAAAAAAATTGAGTTGCATCCCACTTTATTTATCCATATTCAAGGTACACCCCACCCAATTACCAGAATGCATGACATCTCATACTTTTGACGAAAACCGTCCCCTACTCACGGTCAACACCTTTGACCGAACTTTTGTGACCAAAATATCCCTCCCCATTTCATCTTCCCCGTGCGTCCCTCTCAACCCTTGCCCCCCTCCCCACCGCAGCTGCTACCTGATGTTGCCTGCCCCGCGCTCCCATCGGCTGCAGGCGAAGCCCAACCTCCCCTGCAGTGCTGCACGCACCCTGCCGTGCCATGCGCCCCCCTCGGCACCTCCGTCGACTACAAGCAAAGACCCCTCCCCCCTCCCCCCGGCGCCGTTGTCGCATCGCTTGCACCTTTGCCGACTACAGGCGAAGCACCCCCCCCGGCAGCGTCGCACCACGGGCACCTCGCCGCGTCGTGTGCGCCCCCGGCCCCTATTGCACCCCTCTTGCAGCTCTGCCCTCTCCTCGGCCCCCACTGCCCCTACGTATGCCCCCTCTCGGCTCCCTCCCCACCGTTGACGCAAGCTCCTGCTCCCTACCCTTCCGTCGCATGCCGGTCGCAGGCGGTGTTGTTGTTGCTTGATGCTAACTGTTACAGCCGCTGCTAGACTTGGCCAACCGGAGAAAGAGGCCGGGGGGGAGGGGGGAAGGGGAGAGAAGGGGGGCTTCGGCTGCCCGCGGAAGGGAGGTAGGGAGCGTGGGGCGCGCGGTGGGGGGGGGGGAGGGGGTGGGCGACGAGAGGAGAAGATCGCGTGGGGAAGAAGACGGAGGGATATTTTAGTCAGAAATATTTGGTCAAAGGAGTTGACCGTTAGTAATAAACGATTTTCGTCAAATGTGGGGGATGTCATGCATTATAGTAATTGGGTGGGGTGCACCTTGAATATGGGTAAATAAAGTGGGACATAACTCAAATATTTTCTAAAAAATCCATGTTCCGATACGTCGGGTTGTTAATGTCCCTTTAAGGAGCTCATAAAGATTGTCATGTAAATCCTGCAGGTGGATTATATCTGACATGACAAATGAAGTTGAGTGGTACTACTTAAGAATAAAAGATGTCGATCAATATAGTTGTCTGTAATATAATTTGATCGACAAACATTCAATATTTTAACATGGAAAGACGAACATGCATGTAATAAGGAGCCCATAAACATAATTTGTGATTAGAAAGGTAGTGCAACAATAGCTCTTTAATGGACTGAGCTATTTTTAATGGGCCTAGGTTGTGTTCGGACTGAACACGGGATTCCCAGATCGTTAGGAGACGACCTTAATTTCTTCTCATGGTCGTTGCCGTAGCCTATATATGTACTCTACTCTGGCCGTAATGATGTATAAAAAAACAACTTTCTCTAAATTCGTTTTTCACGTAAGGAGAGAAAGAGAAGTCATCTAAGGATATATATTGAATTGGTGTACGTCCGCACTATTGTGGCGTACTAAATTCATGGTGTTTAAAGTGTTGGTGAATTTTTATTATTATTTGAGGGAATCAATACTTGTTTAATTCAAAAAAAAATTTCCCTACATATAATTATGTGATTCACAAAATTTTAAAAATGGGTTCTTTCAGTCTACTTATGGTGATTCTTAAATAAAACAAACTTATTGATCCTAATTATATTGACTGAAAACATAATTTGGATATTGTCTTAACTGCTGAAGAGTACAGACTTGCACTCAATGAGGAATGCCCACCTAAGCCTGATACTAATTATGATAAAGAGGTTAAAGAGGCTTATAAGAGCTGGATAAGGCAGATGAAATGACGCGGTGTTACATTCTGGCATATGTCAAATGATATGCAACATCAACATCAGGTTATGACCACAGCTTATGACATGATTTACAACCTCAAGGAACTCTTCGAATATCAGATTAAGGCAACTAGGCAGCTTGTCTATGAAGAGTTTGATGAATACGACCATGGCTGAAAGGATACCAGTAGGGAATCATTTTCTCAAAATGATTGGTCATCTGAATGAAAGGGGTTCCTTGGAACTGAAATCGATAGGAGAAAACAGGTCGATATTATTCTTGGGACTCCGTCTGAAAGTTTTGACTCGTTTTTCCTTAACCACAACATGAATGAAATGTTGTATAGTTTGGCAGAACTTGCGAAAGAACTATATGATGCGGAAGCTCTTTCTAGGCAGAATGGTCATGTTTGTATGGCCGAAAAAGTCTTCTACTTCTAAGCCGAAAGATGGTAAGAAGAATAATATTTAGAAACAAGCAAATCCAGTAAAGAAGGACATGGGACCTCAAGGCGATGTGAAAGAGTTGAAAGGCAAGTGTTTCAAGTGTAAAGGGTCAGAATATTGGAAGAGCGACTGTCCACTTCTCAAATAAGGAAACAAAGAAGGTATATCTCATTTACTAGTTGTTGAAACATGTTTAGCAGTGTTATCTACCGGCACCTAGTGTATAGATACAAGAGCCACTAATCATGTCTGTAATACATTGCAGGGGTTCTAGAAAACTATGTGGCTTAGTGATGGAGAGATATACTTGTTCATGGGTGATGCTACAAAAGTAGCGGCTGTTGCAGTAGGAGATGCTATTTTATCTTTTGGTAGAAATAAGTCTTTAACGTTGAAAAATTATCTTTATGCACCTTCACTTAGAAGGAATTTGATTTCAGGTTTCATGCTAGTTAAGGATAGATATTCAATTTATTTTAATGACAATATTGTTATTAGAAAAAAAAGTATTTTATCATTTCTGGTGCATTAGTAGATAATTTGTACATTATTAATCTTATTTCATTCATAATGCAACTTATGGAAATAAATAATACGTCCTCCAACTTAAATAAGAGAATAATCTTCTGGTATGAACTAATCATATATTTGGCACTTGCGGTTGGGACATATTAACCTAAGACGGATTCAAAGACTGGTTAAAGATAGACCTTTGAGTTTATTAGAAGTGGAGGTACTTCCAGTTTGTGAATCCTGCTTGGAAGGTAAAATGACCAAAAGGTCTTTTACGACAAAGGGGTATAGGGCTAAAAGATGTATTAGAATTGGTTCATTCTGATTTGTGTGGGCGCATGACTATCCAGGCTAGAGGTAGCTTTGAATATTTTGTCACATTCATTGACGATTATTCAAGATATAGATACATTTTTTTGATGCACCGTAATTCTGAGGGCTTTGAGAAATTCAAATAGTACAAGGCCGAAACGGAGAAATATCATAAAAAATGTATCAAGTCATTACGTTTAGATCGTGATGACGAGTACCTTTTTGGAGGAAATTATTTATCAGAGGCTGGAATTACATCCCAATGGACTGCACCTGGAACACCCCAACAGAATGGTGTACCTAGATTACATCCTAATTTATCAAAGGCTGGGAATAAGACTCTTATGGAGATAGTTAGATTAATGATGAGTTATTCGAATTTACCAGATTCGTTTTGGAGATATACCAAATATTATGTCAGTGTAGATGTTACCTTATTTGAGTCTACCTCTTTTTTTTTTTGCTCAGGAGATCGTCTTATTCCATTTCCATGAGATTTGGTATCTTTTATACCACTTTCGGTCATTCTTGAATCAGTTTCTGTTTTCATTCCTCCTTTACAGGTTTACCAGAGATCCAAGGACAGGCCAGAGAAAAAGCATATAATCTCTAATTATGTTTTCTTACACCGTGCTTCTTTATCTTTTCATGTTTTGCTATTTTCGCCTTTCATTTCTATTCCCAAAACTTATAAGTAGGCTATATTTCTATTCCCAAAACTTATAAGCAGGCTATGTAATCTTCTGGTTAGAAAAGTGCAATGGATGAGGAGATCTGTGCTTTACATTAAAATCAGACTTGGGAGCTTACATCACTTTCTGTTGGAAAGCAAACAATGGATTGTAGATGTGTGTATGCTGTTAAGTATCATCCAGATAGTTTAGTTAAGCACCTCAATATGCGGTTGGTTGCAAAAGGGTGTATACTCGGACATATGTTGTGGACTATATGGAGACTTTATCTCTATTGGCTCGGCTAAGTTCGTTCCGTATTTTTCTCTGTGACGGTTAATCGCCAATGGCCATGTATCAGTTGAACATAAAGAATACTTTCTTGCATGGTGACTTACAGGAGGAGGTTTATATGGATCAACCATTGGAGTATGTTGTGGCTGGAAGTGGAAAACTCGTATGTCGATTGAAGAAAATATTATATGGATTGAAACAGTCACCTCAAGCTTAGTTTGACAAGTTAAGTTCGGTTCTCATTTAGATGGATTTCGGCGCATGCCATCAGTTCATTCAGTATTTTGTCATTCTTCCTCGGCAAGTGTTATCTTGTTGATTGTTTATGTTGATGATATCATTATATCTGGGAGTGATCATGCTGTGATTATAGACTTCAACGCCTACCTTAGTCGTCAATTTCATTCTAAGAATTTGGGTCTTCTTCGATATTTTCTTAGAATCGAGGTGGCTCGATCTAAGAAGGGTGTATCCGTAGAAAATTTCAGATGATGAAGTCATCTGTTGAGAATGGCAGGCGGCCGTAGAGGAAGATTGATGCTAGCCTAATAATGAATTGTTTTATTTTTATTACAATGTTCATGTTTTATCGATGCTACCCTAACCTTGATATCACCTGATTATAGAGTAAAGGGTTCATGTTTTATTTTTGTTGCTGCTTTGTAAATATAAATAGATCTATTGTATAGTATAGGATATTTGCAAGGAATTTACTTGGAAATTAAAAGCTTTGCTTTCGTCTTTCACTTTCAAATTTAAGTGGATAATTGTTTCCTCCCTGTGTCAATTTGCTTATGAGTATCCTGGACAGATTGGCTAATCTTTCAAAATCCAATGTGGGCCCATTGGAACCGTATAAACACATATCCATAATTTCTTATTTCCTGTCTTGAAGTTCTGTTAGTGTGAAAAGATTAACATCAATTCGATGGTGTAGCTTTCTGTATGTTTTATGTGGAACAACAATTACTACTCTGTTTGGTTTGGCGATATATATATATATATATATATATATATATATATAAAATATATATATTTGAAGCAATGGATAATTGTGGCAAACTCGCCTCCACTGGGACTCGAACTCCTGACCACTTGGGCCCCATGCATCTCTCTAAACCACTAGGCTAGAGGTCATTTGCGGCGAACACACACCGCCCACTCGGGTCTTATGTCTCCACTCTAACCACTTGTACTACCAAGTTTTGACTTTATATATATATATATATATATATATATATATATATATATATATATATATATATTTTTTTATATATATATAACTGCAAGGTAAAAAGGGGGAGAGAAATCGGAGAGGAGGTATAGAGAGTGGAGACAGACTGAACTAAGAGAAAGTAGGATTTGTTAGAAAAAATAAAATCCTATAATTTTCGGAGAGGAAAAAGAAAATCTTAATGGTTAAAATTCTCTCAATTTTTCTTTTTCTTTTTTCCCCCTTAACCAAACATGCTAAATAAACTTTATCTTTTCTTTTCTTTTCTTTTCTTTTCGTTTCTCCCATTTTCTCTCAAACCAAAGATAACCTTGAGCATTTTCATAAAGGTAATTATCTACTGCTAAAAATTCAGATTAGAAACAAAAAAAATCGGTGCACGAAACTTAGTAGCTAACAAAAAAAATTGTCTTAAAAACTGTAACATTTGAATTTTCCGCATTCATTAGCTTCTGCAAACAATTTTAGATTTACAACAATTAGTTTAAGTCCATATTCTGTAAGAAGTTTATGGTCATTATATTCCTATGTGAAGTCATTGACTATTGTGAATCTCTCTCACATGCTCATATCCGTCTGTAGGAAAATTCAGATGATGAAGTCACTGTTGAGAATGGTTCAAGTGATAGCGGCATCCTCGATGCAGAAGAAAGGGCATCTTCTGTCATAATGGCAACATTGCAGTCCTACAAGGAAGCTCTGGAAAATGATGACCAACCAACAGTTGTTGAGATTGAATCCTTCCTACAGTCTATTGAAGATGAGAAAAACACTCTTGCGACAAAACTTGCTACTATTTTGGAAGAGGTATCATCTGAAAGGGACCGTGTTCTTAGGATCAGTGCGGATTTTGATAATTTCAGGAAGAGGACTGAGAGAGAGCGGCTTTCTTTGATGACAAATGTGCAAGGGGAAGTCGTAGAGAACCTATTGCCTGTCCTGGATAACTTTGAGAGGGCTAAAGCTCAGATCAAAGCGGAGACAGAGGGAGAAGAGAAGATAAACAATAGCTATCAGAGCATTTATAAGCAATTCGTAGAGATTCTAACCTCGCTGGGTGTTGAAGCTGTGCAAACGGTCGGAAATGCATTTGATCCTCTGGTATGTTCTTTTCATTGACAAGGCTGTTTACACACCTTTTGGTCCAGACAAGAAATTTTTAACAGAAATACACTAGAAATTAGATAATAATAGGAAGAAAGTTAAAGAACTAAAAACAATATTAAGATAAGGTTAAATAATTTCAAAACATTTCCTGCAACTTGCATTATCTAAGTAGACTGTACTTTCTATTTTGTTTACCTGCAGTTTCGTACCTATTGCTTCCATCCTTCACTTGATTACTTACTATATGTCGCTAGATATTTTTTAAATTCTATCAATAATATCCCATGTGCAACTGCCATGTTATCATGTGTGTAAGTCACTGGACTTGGCCCATGACAGTATTGGAGATGGGATAAGATTCGCGAGATGTGTAGGCTTATTATTAAGGGGTCGAATTGAAAGGCTCTTGAAGCGGTTTGGATCTAATAGAATAATTTTCGGACAAAAATTTGACATTATATTAGAATATAGTATTGCCTTAGAGCAAATGTCCTATGGGTCTTTTGTGTTAGTTTGGAGGGTAATGCCAACATGTCATATGCGATCTCACCGACAGGACAGAATGAGAATCACAATCCGGGTATAACGGAGTATCGGCATGCTTGAACATATCATAGAACTCATTTGCATCAGGATTTGGATTTTCCGGATCAAAACTTGGACCGGTCGCATCAAATACCAACTCACGTGCCAAGTTTCGCTGCCGATATTCGAAGTGATTTTCGGGAGTGGACTCTCACACCTCCGTATTAAAGGAGGACTGATATTGCGGAACCAAATGTTCTCCTTGAGCCGTCTACTCGTTGTAGTTCGGTACGAAATCCTTCTTGTAGAGGTGCTCTCTCACGAGATCCATCTCTCTTTGAATGATATATTATTACACTTGACACAAGGGTACTTTATGAGCCTCCTATCCACAAATAAGGTTGACTATGACCTCGATGTCCACCTTGAAATCATTCGTCAAACCAATCCTGCTCTCATGTCGCCGATTGTACATCCACGAACAGTCAACTAAGTATCGACTCATTACTTTCTTACACGTGAATGATTCTGCACATACCATATGTATTCGAACAATATGAATTAAATACAAATTAAAGTAGGTTAAGCACAATGCACATGCAAATTAAAGTAGGGTAAGCACAATATGAAAAAGGACAAGTGCAAAATGCACAATGCAAATGCTTCCTACTTGCTAGCTAGATAGTTTCTCACCCACACCCCACCAATTCTTCAACACCCACTCTTTAAACCCTTAAAATCAATTTATACAACTAAACCCAAATCTTCCTAATTCTATGCACTCTAGAACATCCTATCAATCTCCAACTTG
This sequence comes from Iris pallida, assembly GCA_029216955.1. Lineage (NCBI taxonomy): Eukaryota > Viridiplantae > Streptophyta > Magnoliopsida > Asparagales > Iridaceae > Iris > Iris pallida. The sequence continues at coordinate 9,226,145 of JANAVB010004998.1, forward strand.
GCCCTCTTGTTCCTTCCATCATTTGAAGTACACAAAACGAATATGCTCCTCCCACAAGCGCTCTCTTTCACATTAGAACGCTAGAGCTAGAGATTAAATTCATATACGTACTCCTTTGAAGTCAAGATCACGAAAATATAGAAGAAGCATGATCGATGCATCCTTCCTTCCTTCCCTTTGACTTGTATCATGATATTATATCCATGAATTTATGGCATGTACATCTATAGTTATATATCCCACATCGTATATTATAGCTAGGGGAGCAAATATGATACGACAAGATATATATACACAACAAAGTAGAAAAGGCATTGATTTTAGTGTGTCAAAGTGTACTTCCGAGTGTCTGCGCCCGTGTTTAACGTGTTCTTACCATGTGTGTCGGTGTCGATGCAACAAAGGAACAATTCTGGTTTCGAAATGAAAAAGAAAATATTAAAGAATGAAATAGTGGATACATACGGTTGGTCACTTTTGGAGCAGTCAAACACATTTTTGATTCCTTCCACCTATTACTCCTATAGGAGAACAAATAAATTGGGATTTGGGAACCCCTAAATTTTAATCCATGAAATCAACTAAAAATTAAACAATACAAATATGTATTTGAGAGGGGGAACTAACCCTAATAGGAGGAAGTTGGCGGAGGAGGGTGATTGGGGACTGCCGTCTTCGACTGGCAGTTGACGGAGGAGGGGTCGGGGGCTGCAGAGTTGCCGAAAAGGAGGGAGGCACGGGGGAGTCGCCGAAGATGAAGAGGGACTCTGGGTGATGTCGCTGCCGCTTGAGTCGAGGAGAGGAGGGGGTTGGCCGTCGTCGGGCCAAGGGGAGGAGGGGGGGGGGGGTGTCGTCGGCCAGAGGAGGAGAAGCGGGGGTTTGGGGTCGCCGAGGGAGGAGGGGGTCAGAGGAGGGGGTCAGAGATCAGAGAAGAAGGTTTGGGGGGGAAAATATTTTTTGGTTGAAAATTTGAGAATGAGAATGAGGGTTTTGTTTCAATTTTAGTCGTGGCCAGCGATATAAAAGGTCCGTCGCTAACCCGTCGGAAGGTTGTTAGTGACGGGCTAGTGACGTACGCAGCGACATATATTTATAATGTATGTTACATAAATTGTTAGTCGCTTGTCCGTCGCTATATATACAACGACTGTTTCGTATCTGTCGCTAATTATCTGTAATTTGTAGTGAATGTACGCCAAAGAAGATTCGAACCTAAGGTTGCTCTTATTCTATGTCGAGATCCTTACCTTTTGCACCAAAACTTCAGAGTTTTAGTGACTGTTGAGGGTCGATATTAATATTATTCAACATATACGAATTTTGTTCGAATCAATGCCCAATTTTAGGCCATTATGCTACTTTCCCCCTAAGAATCTGGTCATGTTATGAAGTGTGTCCATCTTAGATTCAAGTCTAATTCCACATATAAAATAGGGACTAATTTCATATGAAGTAATTTACCCAAACCAAATCAGAACCGACTTGGTCTACTAACAACTAATAATCCAATATAAACTGGAGTCTTTTTCTTTTCTATTAACCATATACTGAAATCTTCTCCTTTGGTTGTGAAAGCTTCATGAGGCAATAATGCGGGAAGATTCTTCGGAGTATGAAGAAGGCATTATAATTCAAGAGTTCCGCAAGGGGTTCAAGCTGGGGGAGAGACTGCTGCGTCCGGCAATGGTGAAGGTGTCTTCAGGCCCAGGTCCTGCAAATCCTGAAGATGATGTAGCAGTATCACCAGTAGACAGCGACAATGGAGAAGCAGAAGAAGAAAGTGTTGATGAAGGTGGAGATCCTGCCTAACTTTTATTTATTGTCTTTCAATTTCTCGACTCTGAACAAAATTTTGTAAGAGCAAATGCACCTTGAAAACTAATAGGCATAGGCCAACTACTTTCCTGGATGGTGGTTCTCGTGATTGCAGTGAGCATTTTCCAAAAGTGGGACTTCTGTTGTTGTTGATAGGAAATTGCCAGTTTGGTATCTGAATGATAAAGAAATTATCTGGCATTTTAATATCATATTTGCCTCCTTATCAATGTTAAAAGGTGTAATGATATTTATTTGTATAGATTTGAAAAGCCAGAGATTTGGCAAGGCCTGCCAATTATGGACCTTTTCCTTGCTATAAGAAAAGATGGAAAATACCCTTACCTACCCATTATTATTGGCATACAGCTATAGGAGCAGATATGATGTCCCAATTCTTCTGTTGCAACCACATGTATATTTCTTTTTCTTTTTCTTTTTTTAAAAATAAACAACCATTCCAAGGACTGAGAATTGACCCAGAAAAAAGTGTGACATAATTGACATAGAAGAAATTGGGACACCAGATATACTCTCTGCAGCTACCCTTACCCAGCTCTGAGGAATTGACGAGACAGATGTCATTGAACGAGAATGTTTGTATATTCATTGATATTGGAGGCTGTGAGAGGTGGGAGATTCTAGTCTTGGTTTGAGCATAATCTTCTATTCACATGTTTCAACACTAGATAGACTAGAAGAAAAAGAAAATTACCCAATAATTTTTATGTCGATAATTTCTTTAACTAAACGTTAAAATACATTTCCTCATATCCCAACATGGTGTAGTCATGGATTTTTCTTTCAAGTCTTTGACAATACTCGGCATTTTATAGACATGGATTTTTCTTTCAAGTCTGATAGTACCTGGTGCTACTCAAATTGAATGTCCGGAACATAACTGATGATCTAGGACGACTTCAAAGTTTTACCTGTTCACATGTACTTTAATAACCTGTATTTTGGCATATTTTAGTTCATTTTGGAATTTCTAAAAAAATAGTTGTTAGGAATTTTGTTGGGATGGACGGGTTAAAAAAGAAAAGGAGTGAGATTTTATTTCAATCCAAATGGTGCAGAGTGCTAATAACCCGGCAAAGGATCAGAAGGACAAGAACAACAACAACTCCAAGACTACCCCGAAAACTATGATTACTAGGCGTCAGAAAGACGCCAACAACTACCTCATTAAACTTTAATGATGTTTAAAGCCATCATCTGAAACGTGAGGGGCATCAGGAACCAACCCACCAGGACATATCTTAATTCTCTCAACAGGAAGCACTGCTTGGATCTTCTGGCTATCCTTGAGCCGAAGATTGATGGGGACAATATTCAGGACCTCGCATCTGAGGTTCATATGCCTTTCTTCAGACACGGCGGAGATCAAAACAAATTCATTTGGATTTTGTGGAACGACTCCATAGATGTGACGATATCGGAGATCCACAAACAGTTTATCCACTACAACATTTTGGATAAGTATTCGGGGCATAAGATGGCCTTTACGGTCGTTTATGCTAGCTGTCTAAGGCATACCAGGAGAGAGTTGTGGCAAGATCTGTCTAATACTCTTAATCTCATTGATCAACCGTGGGTGCTGGCTGGAGACTTCAATGTTGTCACCTCGGCAGCGGAAAAGTCGGGGCCGGGTAACATTAATGTGCCTGTGGTGGCAGACTTTAACAAATTCATAGCCAACTCTGGGCTCATCGACGCCGGCTACCATGGGTCGATATACACTTGGTGCAACAGCCTCACTAACTGTAACACCCTGTTTGCTGAAATTAGAGATTTTTGAAAAATTATTATTTTTATTATTTATTAATGGTGTTTAGGGCATGATATGATTTTTGGTGATTTTAGTGTACTTAGAACCATCTTCTAAGTCATGCTAAGTCATGACTTATGACTTTGTGATTTTGGTTAATATAACTTAGTGAAAACCCTAGTTTTCCTTAACCTAGAAGTTGCCATGACCATGTGAGCTTAGCCATAGGCTTAGAACATCAAATTAGTGACTTTTGGCCAAAAGGGTATTTTGGTAAATTACTAGACTTTATTTGAGATTATGTGATTTTTAATATTGTTTAATCATGGTTAAGTTCCATGATTAGTCCCTAGCCTATCCTACCCTAATCTAGAGGTTAGCCACTAACCTAGAAGCTTTAGGATGGATTTTTGGTTAAGGGTTAAAGTGGTATAAATATCTAGTTTACCTTTATTGATATTTTCCTTAAACCACTCCAAATATCTCACCCCTTTACACAAAGTCCATGCCTTAGCCATGAAGGAAGGGCAAGGACACCCCCCCCCCCATGCCATGGCCGGCCAAGGGTACCCCCCTAGCAACCCACACTTCTATATAATCCCATTGTATTAATTCATGAAAAATTTACATGAATTTTAATCTCACAAAATTCCCATTTCTTCAAACCTACACAACTTGAGCAATATTATTCCAAATTCACTCTAGTCTTTTGCATTGGGACCCTACAACATCAAGGGTACTAAGGGAGGATAGCAATCAAGAATTTGGAGGCTTTGGACATCATCAAGTTGAAGGACACACACCCCCCCTCTTCTTGATTTTCATTGGATTGCACCAATAGGTAAATTCCCTCAAACATAGTTAAAATCCTGTTTTTTCTTCATAAATGCATTCATATAGGACTACCATAACTGTGGGTAAAATTTGGTGGAAATTAGAAGTGGTTTGGTGTCCGTATCGGACACGTATCCTAAGCTAGAAACCCTTGTTTGTTGAAATGCCACATAGGATTTGTTTTTTGTTAAAATGTAGAACAAATTACACTTTTGTGAAGCCCTAGACATGTAGGTCACATACCCAGTGGACTGAGCACGTTTTCGTGCTGTGTCCGTGTCCAAATTGGACACGAACCCACTGCACGAGACTCTCGTGCATGCCCTGCTACCCCATCCTTCGTGCGCACTGCACAGGCACCTAGGACACGTGATATTTGACATGGACACGGGGGCAATGTCTGCGAACATGCCCCCAAAGTCTCGTGTCATGTCGTGTCGTGTCGAGTGAGAAATCTCACTCGCACTGGACACGCGCTGTCAGCGCACACGCTCGCGGGGGCGACTTTGAGCGTGTCGTGTCGCATGGACACGACACTTGGGTGTCTCGTGATGACACGGGCGTGTAGCCCTATTCGTGGCGTACACGTGTGCACGACCACGAGACGTGTCGTGTCTCGTGGTGTGTCCATGAGCGTGTGGAACGCGTACACGACGCTGTGCACGCGTTTCGTATCAGGAATTTACCCGAGTGGAGATTTTGTGTGTTTTGACACATGAATTTGTGTCGTGGTGTCGTGTCAGGTACCTAGGACACTAGGGTATGTATGGGGCACCAGGTACCAACCATTAGAATCGAGCCTTAGCTCGTTTTAGTGTGTGTAAATCGGGTTATCCTAGTTTCGAGTGCACAGTGCACTGTTTCCAGGTTTTAGGATTTTCCAGTTTTGCAAAATCGATTTTCAAATCGATTTTGATTATGTTTTATACATTGTATTAGTGTATTTTAGTATGTATATACGTAGTATATGTATATGTGAGTGTGGGTGAGTTTTGGGGATAAATGGTAGTGTATAGGTGTAGTTGTGTGTGTATATACATATATATATATATATGTACTGTGTGTGTGTGTGTGTTTGGGGGCTGGATTTGGTTCCAGGAAACCAGGAACCACCCCCTCTCCCTTACTGTTCAGTCCCCCCCTCTCTCACTGTCCTGTTCTCCCTCTCTCACTCTATGTCCCTCTCACTTCCCTCTCTATATATATAGAGTATATATATATATATATATATATATTTTTTTTTTATATAGAGTATATATATACTCTATATATATATACTCTATATATATATAGAGTATATATAGAGTATATATATATATATAAGTTTATATATATATATATATATATATATATATATATATATATATATATATATATATATATATATATATATATATATATATATATATATATATATATATATATATATATAATATACATATATATGATATATATGTATACTTTTGTATTAGGTCTCATTATGTCATATATAGTGTATTATATGTATGTGGGTTTGTATATATAGTTTTAACATATTGATATTGGGTAGTGGATAGATAGTGTATATCTATATATATATATATATATATATATATATATATATATATATATATATATATATATATATATATATATATATATATATATTTTTTAGTGTATATATATATATATATATATATATATATATATATATATATATATATATATATATATATATATATATGACTTCTAGTTATAGGTTATATGGAAACCCTATAACTAGCCTATGGCCAAGATTATTAGCCTATGGCTTGGGGCTAACCCTAATGGCCCAAAACCCAACTTGTTGACCCTTGTTGACTAAGGGTTGACCAAAGTCAACCTTAGGTCAAAGTTGACCTAGTTAACCTAGAATTGACTAGGAATGACCTAAAATAACTAGTTTGACTAGTTTGACTAAAACCCTAACTAGTTGACTAGTGTTGACCTAACATTGACTAGTTTGACTTTAGAGTTGACCAAGAGTTGACTTTTGACCAAATTGACCTAGAATCATGTAGTATGCATAGTAGACTTTATTTTTACTATTTAGAACACATTGTGACTTGTGTTGCTCTGATCAGGAGCCAGACACCTCACCTCAGACAGCATATTCTCTACAGACATTCATACAGCAGGCGAGTACATTCTCTGACCGTTTCATACTTGTTCAGGCTTTACTTCTCGCTCTAGATTACTTTACTTGTTGCTGTCACATTGGTAACACGGATTGGTACTATATGGATCTTTACATGAGATGTTATCCCTCTCGGGAGCATCGGGTACTTCATGTTATGTGTGTTTCACTATCATCATGTACTCCTATGCTTCCATCATTCATGTGCACTCATGTGATCATGTACTCTCATGTTCACAGAGCCCTCATGTATACTATCATGTGCACCCTTTCATGGGCCCCATGTGATATCATGTATAATAACGTAACTTGTATAGATCCTTGTGTATTGATTGGGGTAACGGGGGAGTAGAAGTGGACATGTGAATAATTCCAAAGTAGTGTAATCATGTGCAAACTCAGTAGTGTAATCATGTATAAATTCTAGCCATTTACATGCCTATCTTGTGCTCTACATCACTAGTCACTTATGGTTCTCTATATACAGTAGATATTTCATTACAGCTATCTCTTTTACAGCGTATATTTCCTTTCAGCATTTCCTGTATCTTACTCTATTGCCTGTATCGAATTTCCTAACCTGATATGAACTGTGTGAGATGTATTGTGCTCGTTCCTGTCCTGACTGGACCTGTTGAAAATATTACAGAGGATGAGGACGAGGCATGGGTGACTACATATTATGGAGCAGGACTAGATGACACTTGTGTTGAGGACCCTCAACAGGATCCACCTGCAGCTGAGGATGTTGCTCCAGTAGTCTAGACCAGTTAGCTAGACAGTCTTTTCTACATTATATTTTGTCTCACATTCTGAGTTGTATTTTGAGATGTGGAGATGTATAGATTCTTAGACTTATTATATTAGGAGTTGACATTCTGGATGTTATGTATCCTAGACACTTAGACTTATTTCATCTATGCTATTGTTCTCTTTGAGTTACTATCTATCTATCTGTCTTTCATTCTTCTACCTTAGATGTGATTGAGACTGCATGTTGTGATGTTACCTCCATTCGGAGTGTATAAACTGTACAGGTACCTTTATATTGTTAGATGATTGACCTAGGACAGCGTTCTACCGCCGACACTGCGGCGTAGGCTGGACGTACCCACGTCTCGTGCCCTTACTCTAGGGTGCGGGTCGTGACACGTTTTTAGTGGTGGCCCATGCAGGTCCAGTTTATGTGGTGGTATTCGAACTAGAGTATCGCCATAGCCTGCAGTAGGAAATAGGATGTAGTTGAGGTACTCAATCACATTAGGAAAAACTCTTATCTAAATCCCTGCTATCTAAATTCTTGCTGATATTGTCTTTCATTTGAAATAAACTGTCTCCTTTGACTATATCGTTTCTTCTCCGTATTGATTTTCTTGTTGATCTGTCTTCAGGATGGTGGAGACACGATCGCAGCGTCTCGGTCCAGGTGACACTACTGAGAGGTCTGCCACCTCTCGTCCAGCTCACCAGGACCCGGGGACCACAACTCCCCTTACTCCAGCTCATGTGGGAGCTTCTGCCACATTTGGGGGTGCACCTCTACTTATTCGGGAGACCATTCCAGCTACCCCAGACATGCCTCCCCCACAGTTTCGTCAGCCACAGTTCCAGCAGCACCAGCAGCACCAGCAGCAGTTCCAACCGCCGATGCCATCTGGATTAGTGGATGCTGCACAGATGTTTTCGTACTTCCAGCATTTCCTAGAGATGCAGCAGCACCAGCAGCAGCGTCAGACAGCGGAGTTTACCAGGGGCATAGATAAGGCCCATCAGCTGGCTAGAGCGACGGTGGAGAGGTTGGCTGTCCAGCCACAGGGAGGATTGGGACAGCCGCGACAGCAGAGGATTCCGGGCATTCAGGACTTCAAGAAGATTAACTCCAGGGACTTCTTGGGGACAGAGGGGATTCTTTATGCTGATGACTGGATTGAGCACATTGAGGAGATCTTTCGACTGGCGAAGATACTAGCCGGACTCCAGATAGAGGCAGCAGCCAGCCAGATGCAGGATCTTGCCCGTACCTGGTATCAGACGGACCCGAGAGTAGGCACTCCAGGGCAGACATAGAGAGTTTTCAAGGAGCTCTTCAAGGGGAAGTTTTTCTCGGATCAGGCAGTCGGTGCTTTGGAGACCCAGTTCGAGAACCTGGTTCAGGGGAACCAGACTGTAGAGGAGTATTCCGGTGAGTTTTGCCGGTTGAGCAGATTCGTGGAGGGCCTTAGCGAGACAGCGAAGGCGAGGAGGTTCAGGAAGGGCTTAGTCAAGGAGGTCAAGTCCTTGACCAAGAGTGACAGGAACGCCACTTTTGAGGAGATCCTATCAGGAGCGATGGCGGCTGAGGATGATCTTGAGCTGAAGCTCAAGAGGGGCCACGACACCCAGGGAGCTGGCAGCAGTGGAGGACAGGCCAAGAGGCCTCATTTTCAGCACCAGCAGCAGAGGCCATTCCAGCAGCAGAGGCCATTCCAGCAGCAGAGGCCGTTCCAGCAGGTGCAGCAGCCGAGGCACCAGTAGCAGGCACCCAGGCAGCAGGTCGTCAGTTGCACTTTCTGCAAAAAGCAGGGTCATGGATGGAATGACTGCAAAAAGAGGCTTGGCAGGTGTCTATTATGTGGTTCTGGAGACCACCAGCTGAGGGAGTGTCCCATGTCTTCGGGACGACTAGTTCAGGGAGGCGGAGCCAAGGCTCCGGCAGGACAGCAGAAGGGACCTTTGCCGACTCAGCAGCAGAGGTTCACCCAGCACCAGCATCAGGCCAGGGGTGGACAGCAGGGGCGAGCCTATGCATGGCAGCAAAGGATGCCGAGGTTACTGGAGAGCTGATAGCAGGTTCTATTCTTCTCGACTCTATTCCAGCTTATGTACTGTTCGATTCTGGGGCTTCCTATAGCTTTGTATCAGTATCTTTTGCGATTCGACATCATGTTATATCTGAATCGTTGCCTAGGACTTGCAAGATTACGACCGGGGGTGGCATTATCCTCGTTCGTGATATTTGTAAGGGACGGAGAGTAGTTTTGGGAGGCCGAGAGTTGGATGTGTATTTGCTCGTAATGCCACTACCGAACTACGATATTGTACTCGGTATGGATTGGTTGAGCATGCACCATGCCAGCATAGATTGCCGCGGGGGTAGAGTTCTGTTCAGAGCGCCAGGAGAGCCAGAGTTTGTATATTCCCGACGGCAGGCAGAGCAGACTTGCGGAGTTTTCTGTGGAGCTTCGGTCGAGGAGCAGCCAGCTCCACATCCATTGATTGCTGAGTTCATGGACGTGTTTCCAGAGGAATTGCCTGGGCTTCCACCAGACAGAGACATTGAGTTCTCGATAGACTTGGTTCCAGGTGCGGAACCCATTTCTCAGCATGTCTATCGGGTGAACAACAACGAGCTGGTGGAATTAAAGAAACAGGTGGATGAGTTGCAGGACAAAGGCTTCATCCGCTCTAGTTCTTCACCTTGGGGTGCACCGGTACTCTTTGTACCGAAGAAGGATGGGTCGGTACGTATGTGTATCGACTACAGGGCACTCAACAATCTGACGATCAAGAACAGATATCCACTGTCGCGGATTGATGATCTCTTCGATCAGTTGAGCGAAGCTCGGTTATTCTCGAAGATTGATCTGAGGTCAGGCTACCATCAGGTAAAGGTGAAGAGGGAGGACATCCCGAAGACGGCGTTCAGGACGCGGTACGGCCAGTTCGAGTTTATGGTGATGCCGTTTGGGTTGACGAATGCTCCGACGGTGTTCATGAACTTGATGAACAAGGTGTTCCACCAGTACTTAGATAAGTTCGTGGTGGTGTTCATCGACGACATCCTAGTGTACTCGAAGACCGAGGAGGAGCACGAGGAGCACTTGAGAGTGGTCCTGGAGACTCTCAGGCAGGAGCAGCTTTATGGCAAGCTCTCGAAGTGCGAGTTCTTCCTTGACAGAGTATACTTCCTGGGTCATGTAGTGACTGGAGATGGGATCTCAGTCGACCCGAGGAAGATGTCAGCAGTTGAGGCTTGGGCAGCGCCGATGTTAGTAGCAGAGATCAGAAGCTTTCTGGGATTGGCAGGCTACTACAGGAGGTTCGTCCAGGATTTCTCCCAGGTTGCAGAGCCGTTGTCTAGGCTGACCCGGAAGGACGCAGAGTTTCTCTGGTCAGAGGAGTGTCAGGCCGCTTTCGATGAGTTGAAGAAGCGATTGACGACAGCCCCGATTCTGACATTGCCATCAGGATCAGGCGGGTTCACTATCTACAGTGACGCCTCGGAAAAGGGTTTGGGTTGTGTCTTGCAGCAGCATGGGAAGGTGATTGCCTATGCTTCCAGGCAGTTACGGCCCCATGAGAAGAACTACCCTACCCATGATTTAGAGTTGGCGGTAGTTATCTTTGCTCTGAAGCTGTAGAAATACTATTTGTATGGAGAGCGCGTAGAGATATTCACAGACCACAAGAGCTTGAAGTGCGTGTTTACGCAGAAGGAGCTGAACACGAGGCAGCGTAGATGGCTGGAGCTGATGAAGGACTTTGATATTCTTCTGCAGTATCACCCAGGGAAGGCCAACGTAGTTGCCGATGCTTTGAGTAGATATCCGACAGCTATGTGCTTGACGATGGATCGTCACTTGTTAGCAGACTTGGAGAGCCTTGGGATCGAGGTGATTGTGCCGGGAGTGCAGATGCAGATGTGGGGCCTCCAGATTCAGTCGGACTTGATTGATAGGATCAAGTCGGCTCAGTTCGATGACGTTTTTCTACGATGCATCAGGGAGCAGGTCAGACAGGGATTTGCGGACGATGAGTTCACTCTTGCAGGAGATGGCGCATTGAGGTACGGTTCCAGACTGTGTGTGCCCAGTGGAGACTTTCGGAAGCAGGTTATGCAGGAGGCCCACCGTTCTCAGTACTCGATACATCCGGGAGCCAACAAGATGTATAGGGATCTGAGAGAGCATATATGGTGGAGTGGGATGAAGCACGAGGTAGCACACTTCGTAGCTAGGTATTTGATCTGCCAGCAGGTCAAGGCGGAGAGGCAGAGGCCAGGAGGACTGTTGCAGCCATTGCCCATTCCGGAGTGGAAGTGGGAGCACATCACGATGGACTTCGTTTCGGGATTGCCGCGTACTCCAGGAGGGAAGGATGCGATTTGGGTCATCGTCGACAGGTTGACCAAATCGGCCCACTTCTTGCCATTCAAAGTGGGTTTGTCTACCGTGAAGCTATCAGAGATGTATATAAGGCAGATAGTCAGACTTCATGGGATTCCAGTGAGCATTGTATCGGACCGGGACAGTCATTTCACTTCACATTTCTGGAGGAGCTTGCATATTAGCTTGGGCACTCAGCTCAAGTTTAGTACTGCATACCACCCGCAGACAGACGGACAGTCAGAGCGGACCATTCAGACACTGGAGGACATGTTGCGAACTTGTGTCCTGGACTTTGAAGGATCTTGGGAGAGTCACCTGCACTTAGTAGAGTTTGCATATAACAACAGCTTTCAGGCCAGCATCGAGATGTCCCCTTTTGAGGTACTGTACGGGCGTAGATGTCGTACACCCTTGTCTTAGGATGATGTTGGGGAGCGAGTTTTATTGGGGCCTGAGATGGTTGTAGATACAGCAGAGAAGGTGAAGCTTATCAGAGATCGGCTTCGCGTGGCGCAGGACAGACATCGGCACTGGGCCAATAGCCACCGCAGACCTTTGGAGTTTGAGGTACAGTTTAGAGATAGGATTAGAATTAGGTTGTCTTGTTTGTGTTTTGTTAATCATGTTTGTTTATCATAATTAAATTGAGACCTTGTTTGTGTTTAGGTCGGAGACTAGGTATTCTTGAGGATATCTTCGACACGTGGCACGATACGTTTTGGTGGAGGTGGGAAGCTTAGCCCGCGTTTCATCGGCCCTTTCGTTATCAGCGGGAGAGTCGGTGACGTGTCTTACAGGCTAGACTTACCACCAGCATTGGTAGGAGTCCACAACATATTTCACGTGTCGCAGTTGAGACGGTACGTGGCAGATTCTAGCCATGTACTTGATCATTCCGAGATCGAGGTGGGTCCTACTCTTCGTTATCCAGAGCAGCCTGTTGAGATTCTGGATCGATGGGAGAAGGCATTGAGGAACCTGACGATACCTTTGGTTCGTGTCGCATGGAGGCATCATTCTCCAAGAGAGTCCACCTGGGAACGGGAGGATGAGATGCGCGAGCGATACCCTTATCTATTTGTACCTTGAGGTATGATTTCTATCCTTCTCATTTAGTTTCAGTTTTGTCTTTAAATTTCGAGAACGAAATTATTGTTAGGAGGGTAGACTTGTAACACCCTATTTTCTAAAATTAGGGATTTTTGAAAAATTATTATTTTATTATTTATTAATGGTGTTTAGGGCATGATATGATTTTTGGTGATTTTAGTGTACTTAGAACCATCTTCTAAGTCATGCTAAGTCATGACTTATGACTTTGTGATTTTGGTTAATATAACTTAGTGAAAACCCTAGTTTTCCTTAACCTAAAAGTTGCCATGACCATGTGAGCTTAGCCATAGGCTTAGAACATCAAATTAGTGACTTTTGGCCAAAAGGGTATTTTGGTAAATTACTAGACTTTATTTGAGATTATGTGATTTTTAATATTGTTTAATCATGGTTAAGTTCCATGATTAGTCCCTAGCCTATCCTACCATAATCTAGAGGTTAGCCACTAACCTAGAAGCTTTAGGATGGATTTTTGGTTAAGGGTTAAAGTGGTATAAATATCTAGTTTACCTTTATTGATATTTTCCTTAAACCACTCCAAATATCTTACCCCTTTACACAAAGTCCATGCCTTAGCCATGAAGGAAGGGCAAGAACACCCCCCCATGCCATGGCCGGCCAAGGGTACCCCCCCTAGCAGTCCACACTTCTATATAATCCCATTGTATTAATTCATGGAAAATTTACATGAATTTTAATCTCACAAAATTCCCATTTCTTCAAACCTACACAACTTGAGCAATATTGTTCCAAATTCACTCTAGTCTTTTGTATTGGGACCCTACAACATCAAGGGTACTAAGGGAGGATAGCAATCAAGAATTTGGAGGCTTTGGACATCATCAAGTTGAAGGACACACACCCCCCCTCTTCTTAATTTTCATTGGATTGCACCAATAGGTAAATTCCCTCAAACATAGTTAAAATCCTGTTTTTTCTTCATAAATGCATTCATATAGGACTACCATAACTGTGGGTAAAATTTGGTGGAAATTAGAAGTGGTTTGGTGTCCGTATCGGACACGTATCCTAAGCTAGAAATCCTTGTTTGTTGAAATGCCACATAGGATTTGTTTTTGTTAAAATGTAGAATAAATTACACTTTTGTGAAGCCCTAGACATGTAGGTCACATACCCAGTGGACTGAGCACATTTTCGTGCTGTGTCCGTGTCCAAATTGGACACGAACCCACTGCACGAGACTCTCGTGCATGCCCTGCTACCCCATCCTTCGTGCGCACTGCACAGGCACCTAGGACACGTGATATTTGACACGAACACAGGGGCAATGTCTGCGAACATGCCCCCAAAGTCTCGTGTTGCGTCGTGTCGTGTCGAGTGAGAAATCTCACTCGTACTGGACACGCGCTGTCAGCGCACACGCGCGCGGGGGCGACTTTGAGCGTGTCGTGTCGCATGGACACGACACTTGGGTGTCTCGTGATGACACGGGCGTGTAGCCCTATTCGTGGCGTACACGTGTGCACGACCACAAGACGTTTCGTGTCTCGTGGTGTGTCCACGAGCGTGTGGAACGCGTGCACGACGTTGTGCACGCGTTTCGTATCAGGAATTTACCCGAGTGGGGATTTTGTGTGTTTTGACACATGAATTCGTGTCGTGGTGTCGTGTCAGGTACCTAGGACACTAGGGTATGTATGGGGCACCAGTTACCAACCATTAGAATCGAGCCTTAGCTCGTTTTAGTTTGTGTAAATCGGGTTATCCTAGTTTCGAGTGCACAGTGCACTGTTTCTAGGTTTTAGGATTTTCCAGTTTTGCAAAATCGATTTTCAAATCAATTTTGATTATGTTTTATACATTGTATTAGTGTATTTTAGTATGTATATACGTAGTATATATGTATATGTGAGTGTGGGTGAGTTTTGGGGATAAATGGTAGTGTATAGGTGTAGTTGTGTGTGTATATACATATATATGTATATATGTACTGTGTGTGTGTGTTTGGGGGCTGGATTTGGTTCCAGGAAACCAGGAACCACCCCCTCTCCCTTACTGTTCAGTCCCCCCCTCTCTCACTGTCCTGTTCTCCCTCTCTCACTCTATGTCCCTCTCACTTCCCTCTATATATATATAGAGTATATATATATAAGTTTATATATATATATATATATATATATATATATATATATATATATATATATATATATATATATATATATATATAATATACATATATATGATATATATGTATACTTTTGTATTAGGTCTCATTATGTCATATATAGTGTATTATATGTATGTGGGTTTTGTATATATATAGTTTTAACATATTGATATTGGGTAGTGGATAGATAGTGTATATCTATATATATATATATATATATATATATATATATATATATATATATATATATATATATATATATATATATATATATATATATGACTTCTAGTTATAGGTTATATGGAAACCCTATGACTAGCCTATGGCCAAGATTATTAGCCTATGCGTTGGGGCTAACCCTAATGGCCCAAAACCCAACTTGTTGACCCTTGTTGACTAAGGGTTGACCAAAGTCAACCTTAGGTCAAAGTTGACCTAGTTAACCTAGAATTGACTAGGAATGACCTAAAACAACTAGTTTGACTAGTTTGACTAAAACCCTAACTAGTTGACTAGTGTTGACCTAACATTGGCTAGTTTGACTTTAGAGTTGACCAAGAGTTGACTTTTGACCAAATTGACCTAGAATTATGTAGTATGCATAGTAGACTTCATTTTTACTATTTAGAACACATTGTGACTTGTGTTGCTCTGATCAGGAGCCAGACACCTCTCCTCAGATAGCATATTCTCTACAGACATTCATACAGCAGGCGAGTACATCCTCTGACCGTTTCATACTTGTTCCGGCTTTACTTTTCGCTCTAGATTACTTTACTTGTTGCTGTCACATTGGTAACACGGATTGGTACTATATGGATCTTTACATAAGATGTTATCCCTCTCGGGAGCATCGGGTACTTCATGTTATGTGTGTTTCACTATCATCATGTACTCCTATGCTTCCATCATTCATGTGCACTCATGTGATCATGTACTCTCATGTTCACAGAGCCCTCATGTATACTATCATGTGCACCCTTTCATGGGCCCCATGTGATATCATGTATAATAACGTAACTTGTATAGATCCTTGTGTATTGATTGGGGTAACGGGAGAGTAGAAGTGGACATGTGAATAATTCTAAAGTAGTGTAATCATGTGCAAACCATCCGACCTTCATGGACCTGGTGACGCATAGCTGGAACAGAGAATGCCAGGGTCCGCCGCTTTTCGTTCTTCATGCTAAACTCTAGAGACTCCGGGCGGCCTTGCGAGACTGGAATGTTTTTGGTGACCTCAGAAAACAAAAAAAAGATCTGCGAAAGGAGATCGATAATTTAGAGGCCGTCCTCCAAGTTCAATGGTGTGACTCAGGTGGTGAGGAGCTCATACAAACTAAACATAGATTGGACACGGTTTTAGGTTTTGAAGACTAAGTGCTGCTGTGCTTCTGGGGCGACGAGTAGACCGTACTTCTGGAGACGACAGAACCTCTGTGCTTTCAGACGACGAGTGGACTTGGCTTCGAATGACGATGAGACTTCTGTGCATATAGAGAAACTTATGAAGCTGTGTTTCGGGCTACCAGAGTCATTATGCTGTAGGCAACAAGTAGACTTGTGCTTCAGGTTGGAGAGGTTACTGTGCTTTTGGAGCGACAGGTTGATTTGTATTGGTTGCGATGGGAGTTCCCAAGTCTCTTGTAGAGAAGTGACTTAAGCTTCTGATCCGGAGCAGAAGACTGCGCCGTGGGAATGGAGATGGTGTGAGCATATCACCATCCTGCGCCTCATGCGGACGTAGGTAAGTAGCTGCACCTCTGAACAGTGAAGGCGTTGGCTACGAAGGGAAAGGTATGACACCCTTGCGCGTCTGAGATTAGCGCAAGCAGGTAGCTGCGCCTCTGGAGTGAAGACACCAGCTTCTGAAGTAAAAGAAGGGGAGGAGGGCCTACCACTATCTTGTTTCTGAGGTTGGCGTAGGTAGGTAGCTGCGACTCTGGCTTGAAGGCTCTGGCTTCTTCAAAGTGCTGAGTTACTGATATGCTTCTGAGAGGCTGCGCCCACAAGAAAATCAGAACATGCTTCGGTGGAGGTCAATCTTCCAGCGTGTGTATCGAGAAGAAGGAAGGTTGCGCTTCGATAAAGACTGTATCCCTTGTAGATCCCTCTAGGCTTCTGTCGAATCTGTACTAGATTCTTTGTAGAAGAACATAATTAGTCCCTTATGTATAGTCCTGATGTGTCTGTACAAGACTTTGGTAGGCATGACAATAAAGGAACTTTTCTCCATATCTTTTGTTTTGTCTTTTTAGTACTGAGCCTTAGTCTTTTGCATCTTCTGCACTTTGGCGAAGGGATGTCTTCAGCTGAGATTTTTTATGCTTCTACAAGACCCCCTTCAAAGTGTCCCAAACTTGAGTCAAGCTCAGAATACTTTGAACAGAAGCATGAACACGTGTCAAGACTGTACGAGCTGGGTGATGGCTGGTGTCATACCTAGCTCTTAGCATTAATTGTCCTGAGTCATCATTTCAGAGCATGGGCTCCTGATGGCTTCTTGATATTGGAGCCTCTTGCGTCTTTGCAGGGATCGCAAATCTCTTTAGTAGAGGAGGTTCAGAGTCATGTTCCTTTGGTCACTTGCAGTACTGTCATCTGCCACAGAGTGGAGCTTTAGCTTAACTTGTAAGCTTTCTTCTGACCGATGTCTGGCTCGTGCTTGGACCACGCGAACATCCTACATAAAGGACTGTCCCCCTTCAAGAGAAGACTCAGCTGCTTCAACAATGGCCTTGCTTGGCCGATGTTCGGCTCCTGATGATCCTGGAGTTTGCTTGAGGCGGCCATCGGTGGCAAATATTTTTATCCAAAGAAGCTGTAGTAGAACTATTATTGGATCTCGAGACGTCCCACGTCCTGGATGTCGTGGGCGTCAATAGTGTCTAGAACCCTAGCTTCCTGACTTTGCATTGGTTACCATGCTGACCGAGGAATGACAAGGCCTGCTGCTGTGGTTGCTCTCTCCGACCAGCTGGGGAGATAGGGGAGTCCTGTGCTGGTCTTCATCCCCGGCTCGGGTTAGTAGCAGCTTCGGGCGGTGGCTTCCTTTTGACCAGGAAGTGATTGGCTCTGTCACCATTATTTCAACTTTTTTTGCTTCTGTGTATGTAACTACGAAGGGTCTGTAATAGGTCCTTGTAGCCACATATTTTTATATGTAGAAGCTTTCTTGTTCCATTTGCTTTTGTCTTCAGAATAAAGAAGGAATCTTTATAATGGATTTGCTTGACCAGAGGTAATATGGACGTGGTAGGCTTGATCTTTGTCGGGGTATAGAACAATAATCCAGAGGTAATATGGACATGAACTGTTTTCTAAACCGCTGTAATAATCATAGATCTGATGCGAGAAGAACGAATACTCAGAGGTAATGTCGACATGGTAGTCACGTTTTCCAGGCATAGAGGAGCAATCCAGAGGTAATATGGACGTGAAGTGCTTCATCTACTTGAGAGAATATATAGGAGGGAGAGCAAGAGATCCCCTTTCCAGATCTTATGGGAATCCTTTTCAGGGGATATGGGTACCTATGCTGGTTCTGTCTTCAGACGTAATACTTCTTTAGGAACTTGCCTTTGATGGACATCATTAGCAAGTCTCCATTAGGCTTAGCTAGCTGATAAGTACCATTGAAGTACACTGTTTCTATGACGAACGATCCTTCCCACTTGGGCTCGAACTTCCCAGCCGTCTTATGGGTCATCACCATCGGTCTCCGTACTTCCAAGACGAGGTCGCTCACCTGGTAGGATCTTTCGTGGACCTTTTTCTTGAAGGCCTCAGAGATGCGAGCTTGGTAAAGTTTAATTCTTTGCTGCACAAGCAAGCACTTTTCATCTAACGCTTCTAACTCTTGTAACCGCCTGTGCTAATTGTCTTCGACGGTTAACTGATTAGTGATCATGTTAGCAGACAACATCTTCTTAAAGACTTGACCCATGCTGGTATCGGAGTCCCAAGTTGAGGAGTCAGAAGAGTGTGAGTGCCTCATGAATTTTTCTTCTGAATCTTCTGAGGTGGTCATAGGTGTAACATACCCCAGCCCTCGACGAGTACGTTGGTAGTAGTTTTCAGCTTTTTCCTTTGGAGCGCGAATCCGTAAGGCAAGATGCCGGCCTTTGTCATAATTGAACCCTTTGTTGCTATTCAGGTCGTAGTCCATCTTCTGGATAAGGTTTTTGGCCGGCACCGTGTAGCGGTAGAACTGCATTTTACCGCTGTTGAGGTCTGGGTCTTCAGGAGTTATTCGCTGCGGATGCTCCAATCGATCGAATATGATGGGTTTCTCTTCTTTTTTCCTGGCTGGAACTACGAAGTAGGCACCTCGGGCAGGGACAGCTCGGCTCACATGGTTGGCTATTGTCACTTGCGTCTGTAGTTTACATAAAGAATTATCCAGGAAATATTTGGTGTTCCAGCATGCGCCAGAGTAGTTCGATGACAACTTTCTGTTGATAAAGTGGGATATCTTGTCCCGAGGGTTTACGTCGTCGAAAGAGTGGGCCTCCGTGTTGGCGCAGATGTAATCTTCTAGCTCTTCGTCAGTGAGGACTAGAGCTGCCGTCGGAGGAGAATGAGGACGCCATTACTTTGGAACTTCAGGGCCTTGATGACAATCTGCCTTCCTTAGCCGTAGCAGAACTAGAGAAGATAGCCTCCGAAGAATCCCACCAAGAACAAATGCGCAAGGCTTTTTCTGATCGACTTGTAGAAGTCGAATCAAAGATTGCTAAGCTGGCCGATACCGAAGGGGCCCGAGTCCGTCATTGTGCAACCATGGAGGAGCACTGCAGAGACCTTCGTGAACAGATTCGAAAGCTGACGGATGCCCTGGCCCTTGCTGAGGGTGACCTAAAGGAATCAGATGACCAGGGAGAAGTCCTCCACCAACGTTCGGAGGCTCTGACTCAAGAGAGGGTCGATATCGACACCTGTCAGGCCGAATTGGTTCTTGCACGTCAGGCTTGGACCCCTATCGGAGACGAGATTGCCAGACGCTAGGAGGCCGAATTGGCTCTTCTGGATCTTGCATGTCAGGCATGGATCGCACAGGGGAGGGCTCATCTGATGAGCCGGCTGGAAGACCTTCAGGACCAGTCTTCCCAGTTTTGATTTCTTGCTTCTTTTTGTTTTTCAACTTGTGAGGGATCATATGCGTATTTTGTAATAGAAAACATTGCCTTCTTTGTATCTGGAGTTTCTGTTTTTCTTTTCTGTTTTGTCCCTCTTCACGGTGTGGATCCTGTACAGGGGTGAGAATTCCTTCACGGGAGATAATTCCCCTGGAGACAAGGTGTTTGCTCAGAGGTTATGTGGATATGGCAAACACGAGAGTTTTTGCTAGAGACACTTTCCTTACTCAGAGGTGATATGGACATGGTAAGGATAGACTCTTTTGGGGGTATAGAACGACTCAGAAGTAATATGGATGTGAAGGGTTCTATAGATAATGATTGTGGGGAATCGTCAGGGAAAGGGAGCGTTGTTCAGAGGTTATATGAACATGGCAAGCATCCTTCTTCCTAGAATAATAGTTCAGAGGTAATATGGACGTGACTATTTTTTTTCTTAGGGAGTTATGACAACTTTGGGGTTATCATAACGGGGTGACTACTCCGAGGTAATATGGATATGGTAGACATAATGTAGAATAACACTTCAGAGGTAATATGGACGTAAAATATTTTCTAAAGATTATGACAGCTTACAACTATTATGGAGGAGGTGACTACTCAGAGGTAGAGAGTACATGGTAGACACATCTTAGGATAATATTTCAAAAGTGAGATCATGAAATATTTCTCGAAAGATTCACGATGATTACTGGTTCATCGTGACGGAAGCCTGGTCCGGATGGACCCTCATGACTCCGTCTTGAGGCGTGGAGAACAGGACGAGCCCTGAGCGTTGCCCCGTGCTGGCGGAAGGTTGACTACCTCCATCGTGGCCTTTGGAATAGGGATGACACCATCTTGTACCTATGTGGCTAGAAAACTCCCGAACTAGAGAGTAACTATATTGGCCGTAACGGTCTTCTCCTCGTAATCCAACGATACGACATTGACGTTAATGAGGTACTGAATTTGCCCCTTTAACACATAGCAGTCCTGTGTTGAGTGATAGACGTACTGGTGATAATGGAAGTACTTGGAATGGTCCACATTTTCTACTTCATCAGGACGCCTGGTTGCCGGGATGGATAGTTTGCCATTCTTCGTAAGCATCTCGAAGAGCTCCAGCGTATCCTTGTCATTGAAGGAGTAAGTCTCCCTCGACCTCTGTGCTTCCGTAGACTTGAGGTTCGCAGGTGCTGAACGTTTGGAGATGTTGACGGTCATGGCTTGCTTGCCTTTTCCGTCTTTAGGGTTGTTGCTAGACGAGCGTCTTCCCTTGTCTTCGGACGCATAAAAGTGTAGCCCAGGAGCTGTGCGTCTTGGGCTTTTCTTTGTGCGACATTCGCCTCTTTAATGAAAGGCGTCCACTCCATGCAGGGAGCATTGTGCCACAATTTAATAGCGTGCATCATGTTCTTGCGGTAAGAGTCCATAAGCATGGGCTCGGGCATGTCGGGTGATAATCTGAGGGCTGCCTGGCAGAAGTGCTCGATGTATGTGCGGACAAGATCTTTCTCCCTCTGAACAATTTCTATGAGGGTCGACATGGTCATATCCATGCCTCCTTCGTAGAATCAGTTCAAGAACTGAGTCTTCAGGTCTTCAAATGACGAGATGCAGTCATCCGAAAGACTACAGAACCACTCATAGGCTACCCCTTACAGGGCTTCTATGAATATGTTGGACAGGAGGGCATCATCCTTTGGTAGGTTCCCCGTTACTAAGGCAAAGTACCTCAAGTATTGTCGGGGAGACCCCTTCACTTAATAAGGTGTAAGCGTCTGCGGATTGTATTTGGGAGGATAGACGACGTTGTCCCACTCGGCAGGGTATGGCTGTCGGATCCCCATCTTTCGGAGCGTTGCTTGCTTCTCCTTGGCATCATGACGAGCATACAGCTTCTTGATGGCATGCTGTATCTCGGCCGACATTGCGGAGCCTGTAGCCGATGGAGTAGATGAGGATGGTCCTGTCTGATTGGTAGTAGGCAACCTGCTAGATTCGTCATTGGTTGGCGGATCACGTGTAGGTGTAGAGGCAGCGGGGGCCATGCTACTCTTGAGGTCGATTATAACAGAGGACAGGGTTTTCATGGTGTCCGTCAGCATATATAACTCCATTTCGAGGACTTCGATACGTCTGATAGCTTCGTTGTTGTCTTCCTCATTGCCATCAGCCATAAACATAGATCGAGTATGAGGATGACTCGAGGGAGCCGTGGATCCTTCACTTTCTTTCTCAGACGCCTGAGTCTCGCTGTCCTGAGGATATACCGTAAGATTGTGATCTTCTTCGGACTAAGTATGGTTTCCACTCCCGGTCTAGTGACTGGCTACGCCAGTGGAGACATCCGTGTCGTAACATAGAGCTGTCGTGAATGGTAGGAGGCTGGCTACCCCCAATTTTTGACAAGGCACCCAATGTATATTTGGAACGAGTGCCTTGAAACACACCTGCATTAGGTACCTTAGCTTTACTGTTCTCTGACCTCCTTTTCGGTTTAGCAACCGATATGGAAGGATACTGGGAGGGCTTTTTGAAAGCTCTGGAACCCTGCGTCGCGTAGCATGTGGCAATGCGGGGCATGTCTTCTCTATGGCTCACCGACCCCCTGTTAAGCCTCTGGCGTGGGGTTGGCATGGAGTAGAGTATCTGGAAGACGGAACGCCTGCTCGGCGATGGCGCAACCGTCTGCTGATAACGACAGTTGTTGGTAATCTGGGTACAAGAGTGACTTGATTTAGGCACATCTTGTGCCACAGATTTTTCTTCCGTTTGGGAGAGGGTTGGATCTTCTGTCGTAGCACTCCTATTGTACATGCAGGAAAGCTACATGTAAGTACGGTCAGAACGGGTCGGACGAAGAAGCCTCCTGTCGCTCTTACGAAAACGCTGCTTGCATGGCTCCCTCTCCGTGGGATGTACCCCTGGCTTAGCTTACGCACAGGAGTACCCCAATAGAAGGGAGATTCGACTGGTTGAGGCATCAGAGTACGAGAGCCAATCTTGTATAGCTTTTTGTCGGCTGCACATGTTACTGTCAACATGGGCCTCTGGTGTCGCACGCTTGTTGTACGAAGCGCGAGCCACTTGGGATCTCTTCTTACTACCCCCAGCGGGCGAGTAGTATTCAGAGTCCGCCGAAGGTTTACCTGAAGGGAAAGTAATTCTGTCGAAGACAGATCTCCTTACCGATAATACTTCCGTCATGAGGGGTTGGACCGATGTGTGCTTCCTTTGGCATCGTTCCTTCTTCAGATCAACCATGGAACCATCATCTTCCTTGCTATTCTTTTATGGGACGGGAATCAGGCGAAGGGATAAGGCTGTAGCAATCGGGATATGATGGAACTGGGGATTCCCAGGACCCTTCCTTTGGTGTGCGTATTGATCGATAGAAAGTTAAACAGATCTAATACGTGTTCTAACCCTTCATAGGCAAAAACTAGGGTTTACAAATTATACCAGCGGCGGAAAGGAGATAAGTAATTCCTGGCAATCTCGAGCGGACGATCCTAAGATCTTCTGCTCGTTTGGCTCCCCATGTTAAGATATCGTATGTCCGTCGGTCAAATTAAGTTACTGACAACTATATTAATTTGACATCTTTTATCCTTAAGTTGTACCGCTCAACTTTATTTGTCATGTCGGATATAATCCACCTGCAGGGTTTACATGATAATCCTTATGAGCTCCTTAAGAGGACATCATCAACCCGATGTATCGGGACATGGATTCCATTTATAATCAACAACCCATCATACATACAATGTTATTACCCAATTCATAGAGGTTGTTGATCCATAATAAATCTCACTCTTTTATGAGTCAAAGTAATGCACACTGCATATACATGTCCGTTATTATATCCGGATTAAGAGCACAAGCATCCATAATAACAGAGGTGTTTGTTCTCTTATGTAGTCAGTACAAAGAGAACAACCTCAAGTGGTCTTGTTCAATACATACAAAGTGTACTAGTGTAAACCTATAATCAAGATAGACTAATACCAGATTATACTACAACCTTTCCAATAGATTGTCCAAGTCCATCTAGGTTGTGAACTATTTATATACTCCATAGGAAACTGATAATATGATCTTCTGTGTGACACCACACACCATATTATCTACAATATAGAATATAAGACATTTGCATTAACACTTGCAACAAATACAATATATAAATATTTGCCCATATGATTCTTATTCAAAATTTAAGGAAATAAGGTTACTACAAAAGTGATGCTTTTAGTATATAATCCTAACAATCTCCCACTTATACTCAAAGCATTGCTTTTCAGTATACTGTTACAAATCTCTCACTCATACTTAAAGCCATGCTGCTACACATCTGACTCCCATTCTTTCAACATGATTGTCAAAAGCCTTAGCTGGTAAGCTCTTTGTAAAGGGATCAGCTAGGTTGTCGGCTGATGCTATCTTGATTACAGCAACTTTTCCTTTTTTTACGAAATCTCGTATCAGGTGGTACTTGTGCTCAATGTGTTTGCCTGTCTTATGGGCTCGTGGTTCCTTCGAGTTTGCAACTATACTACTATTATTATAATAAAGTGTAATAGACTTAGGCAAACTAGGTATCACATCCAAGTCCAACAGAAAGTTTCTGAGCCAAACCGCTTCTTTGGCTGCCTCAGAGGCTGCCACATACTCGGCTTCCATGGTGGAATCAGCAATGCATTTTTGCTTGATACTCCTCCACACAATGGCTCCACCTCCCAAAGTAAACACATAACCTGAGGTAGATTTCCTGGAATTCCTATCTGACTAAAAATCTGAGTCTGTATACCCCAAGGGAACTAAACTATCTGCCTGGTAAACTAGCATATACTCTTTAGTCCTTTTCAGGTACTTCGAAATATGCTTTACGGCAGTCCAGTGCTCTTGTCCTGGGTTAGAATGATATCTGCTGACCATGCCTACGGCAAAGCAGATGTCTGGTCTCGTATATAGCATTGCATACATTACGCTTCCTACTGCTGAAGCATAAGGAACTGCCTTCATGTTCTCTATCTCTTTAGGTGTCCTCGGACACTGCTCATTTGATAGAGCAATTCCATGTCTAAAAGGTAAAAAACCTTTCTTAGAATTTTGCATACTAAAACGAGTTAGTACAGTATCGATATAGGAAGCTTGGGATAAGCCCAACATCTTTTTCTTGCGATCTCGTAGAACTTAGATCCCAAGGATGTGACCTACTTCTCCCAAGTCCTTCATATCAAACTGTTTGGATAACCATACCCTTACATCAGATAACACCTTCACATTGTTTCCAATGAGCAAGATGTCATCCACATAAAGTACTAGAAATACCACCACGTTTTTGTTACACTTTTTGTATACACATGATTCATCCTGACATTGATCAAATCCATAGGATTTTATCACCTGATCAAAACATATGTTCCAAGATCTGGAAGCTTGCTTAAGTTCATAAATGGACTTCTTGAGCTTACAAACAAGATGCTCCTGGCCCTTTTCAATGAACCCGTCTGGTTGCTTCATATAGATGTCTTCCTCAAGACTTCCATTAAGAAAAGCTGTCTTGACATCCATTTGCCAAATCTCATAATCGAGATGAGCTGCAATAGATAAAAGAATCCAGATAGACTTAAGTATGGCTACAGGAGAAAATGTTTCCTCATAATCGATACCATCTCTTTGAGTAAAACCTTTTGCTACAAGCCGAGCTTTAAAGGTTTCAACCTTACCATCTGATCCTCTTTTTCTCTTATAGACCCACTTGCATCCAATGGCTTTTACACCAACGGGTAGTTCTACAAGCTCCCAGACCTGATTAGAATCCATAGATTCTATTTCAGATATCATTACTTTTTGCCAAGACTCTGTATCTTTATCTTGGAGTGCTTCATTGTAGGTACATGGATCATAATCTTGTTCCTCAGGGACGAAGTCTGACGACTCTCCCAAGAACATATATCTATCAGGTTGTATCACAACCCTCCCACTACGACGAGGCACTATCGATTGTGGTGTAACATCTGTGACACGTTGTGCAGTTATTTGTGGTTCATCCTTTTGTACTGTTAGTACTGAAGTATTTGGTGTCTCACGTCTCAGTTCTTCTAGAATAACTCTACTTGTGCGTTTATGGTTCATCACATAGTCTTCCTCTAAGAATCGGGCATTGGTGCTAACAATGACCTTCTGATTCTTAGGACTATAAAATAAACCTCCTTTCGTTCCTCTTGGATAGCCTACAAACAAGCGTACTTCTATACGAGATTCCAACTTATCTGCTTTCCCATTCAGCACATGTACTGGACTACCCCAAATGCGAACATGTTTCAGACTAGGCTTACGCCCAATCCACAGCTCTGTGGGAGTAAGAGGTACTGACTTAGAAGGAACCAAGTTCAAAATATAAGCTGCAGTCTCTAAGGCATATCCCCAAAACGAATCTGGCAAATCTGAATAACTCATCATTGATCTAACCATCTCCATAAGAGTTCTATTCCTTCTTTCGGCTACACCATTCTGTTGGGGTGTTCTAGGTACAGTCAATTGGGATGCAATCCCAGCCTCTGATAAATAATCCCTAAACTCTCCAAAGAGGTACTCACCACCACGATCTGATCGTAATGACTTGATACATTTTCCATGACGTTTCTCCGTTTCAGCCTTGTACTCTTTGAATTTCTCAAAGCACTCAGACTTACGGCGCATCAAATAAATGTATCCATACCTTGAATAATCGTCAATAAATGTGACAAAAAATTCAAAGTCATCTCTTGCTTGGATAGTCATGGGTCCACACAAATCAGAATGAACCAATTCCAACACATCTTTGGCCCTATACCCCTTTGCCGTAAAAGGCCTTTTGGTCATTTTACCTTCCAAGCAGGATTCACAGACTGGTAGTGCCTCCACTTCCAATGAACTCAAAGGTCCATCTTCAACCAGTCTTTGAATCCTTCTTAGGTTAATATGCCCCAATTGCAAGTGCCAAAGATATGTTTGGTTCATACAAGAAGGTTCTTTTCTCTTATTTAAGTTAGATGACATATTATTCATTTCCATAAGTTGTATTGTGGGCGAAATAGGATTAATGACATACAAATTATCAACCAATGCACCAGAACAGATAAAATGTTTATTCTTTCTAATAACAATATTGTCATTAAAATAAACTGAATATCCATCTTTAACTAACATAGAAACAGAAACTAAATTCCTTCTAAGTGAAGGTGCATAAAGACAATCACTCAATGTCAAAGACTTATTTCTACCAAAAGATAAAGTAACATCTCCTAATGCAACGACCGATACTTTTGTAGCATCACCCATGAACAAGCATATCTCTCCATCACTGAGCTGTCTGGTTTCTTGGAACCCCTGCAATGTATTACAGACATAATTAGTGGCTCCTGTATCTACATACCAGGTGCCGATAGGTAACACCGCTAAACATGTTTCAATTACTAGTAAATAAGATATACCTTCTTTGTTCCCTTGTTTGAGAAGTGGACAATCAGTCTTCCAATGTCCTGACCCTTTGCACTTGAAATATTTGCCTTTCGGCTTTTTTATCGCGCCTTGAGCTCCCATGCCCTTCTTTGCTGAGTTTGCCTGTTTCTGAATGTTATTCTTCTTCTTACCGCCTTTTGGCTTAGAAGTAGAAGCCTTTTCAGAAACAAAAACATGACCACTCTGCCTAAAGAGAGATTCAGCATCCTGTAGCTCTTTTGCAAGTTCTGCCAAACTATACAACCTTTTGTTCATGTTGTAATTAAGGCAGAAATTGTCAAAACTTTTAGGCAGAGTCCCGAGAATGATATTGACCTGGAATTCCCCATCGATTTTAGCTCCAAGGATCTCCATCTCATTCAGATGACCCATCATCTTGAGAACATGATCCCTTACTGGTCAACCCTCAGCCATTTTTGTATTCATCAAACATTTCATAGCAAACTGCCTAGCTGCTCTACTCTAATGTCCGAAGAGTTCCTTGAGGTTATACATCGTATCATAAGCTGTGGCCATGGCCTGATGCTGATGTTGCAGTACATTTGACATAGATGCCAGAATGTAACACCGCGCCATCTCATCTACCTTTTTTCACTTCTTATAAGCCTCTTTGACCTCTTCATCAGAGTTAGCATCAGGCTTAGGTGGGCATTCCTTAACAAGTACATATTTGTACTCCTCAGCAGTCAGAACAATGTCCAAATTACGTTTCCAGTCAATATAATTAGGTCTAGTAAGTTTGTTTTCTTTAAGAATTACCATAAGTGGACTGAAAGAACCCATTTTTGAAATCCTGAGAATCACATAAATAAAATTATGTAGGGCATAAAACTTTTTGAATTAACTAAATATTGATTCCCTCAAAACAATAATAAAAAATTTACCAACACCTTGAATACCATGAATTTAGCATGCCACGATAGTGTGGACGTATACAAATTCAACTTTGTTCAAGTAAATTTTTCTTATTAATTTTACTATCATGTCAATATAACTTTATGACAAATAAAATTAATGTGCTGGTCTTGCTCTGGTCATACAAATAATAGCAGTGACTCCGATGGGGAGGATACCATTATTTGTATCTAAGTGTATACCATTACTTAATACTAAGTCCATTACCTTGTAATGAGTTCCTTCAGATGGAGAAGTGAACACATACTAGGTAACTTTCTACAATTAACCCTAAGGAAGTTTGTACTGGTGATCCGTAATAATACTCATCCGATATGGAGGAAAGCACTAAAGCCAACACGCAAGCATAATTACATCACCTACAAACCAGTAATGGAGACCATAGGATTTATACTAAATAAAAATCCTCTCCCACTTAGTTATTTAACAATGAGGGTTTTTCTACTAGTTGATATTATGTCCATGTTGTCCATTATTAATGTAGGCTTGGTTTTTCAAAAAAATAATCACACAATAATAAACATGCATAATCAGAAAAAGCAAAATGACAAAAATAAAAAAAAATATCCAACTATTATGGTCATCTTTGCTGCTCCGTCCTCAACTATCCGAATCCAAAATCTGGCGCTGCGCAGATCTATTCGGGGTTCAACCTGTCCGGTCAGGTCGCGGGGTTCGGGACAGCGCCCCGATTTTTTTTTAAGATTTTGGCTGTCGATTCCTTCATCGAAAATCATCTGTCTGCCTCTGGACTTCTTAAAACCAGCATCTCGTCCGGCGTCAGAAACAACCACCACCGCCATCATGATTGATCAAAAATAATTAAAATTACACCAATCCTATGCCTCCCGAAGTAGTTCACACATAATCTAGATTGAAAAATTAAAATAATAAGCACAATCAACCCTCGTAATTTTAATTACATCCACAGCAACAACAACATCCACGACATATCCGTGGTTTAAACAACACAATAAAAAAATATGCATTGGACCATAATAGTTAGATCTAAGATGCCTCCAAAACCCAGTTATAACAGATCTACATCTAACGACTATTACACAGTGCAGGTTTTATTGGACAACATGGACGCATCAATCAATACGTAGATCCAAAGTGGCTCTGATACCAATTGATGGAACTGGGGATTCCCAGGACCCTTCCTTTGGTGTGCGTATTGATCGATAGAAAGTTAAACAGATCTAATACGTGTTCTAACCCTTCATAGGCGGAAACTAGGGTTCACGAATTATACCTGCGGCGGAAAGGAGACAAGTAATTCCTGGCAATCTCGAGCGGACGACCCCAAGATCTTCTGCACGTATTCCTTCCTCGAGTTGGACGTCGTGTGGGCGACGATCTCCCAACCTTTTCTTCTCCTTGGCAGCCCTCTATTTCTCTCCTTACGTGAATCACAAATTTAGAAAAGATTTCAGATTTCTGATCAGTAATCTGGCGGCCAGAGAATAGAGGATATATATAGGCTACGACAGGGACCATGAGGAGAAATTAGGGTTAGGCCTCCTAACGGATCTGGATATCCCGTGTTCAGCCCGAACACACAATCTAGGCCCATTAACAATAGCTTGGTCCACTAATGAGCTATTGTTGCACTATCTCCCTAATCCCAAATTATGTTCGTGGGCTCCTTTTATTATATGCTCGTTTGGCTCCCCAGTTAAGATATCGTATGTCCGTCGATCAAAATAAGTTACTGACAACTATATTGATTCGACATCTTTTATCCTTAAGTAGTACCGCTCAACTTTATTTGTCATGTCGGATATAATCCACCTGCAGGGTTTACATGACAATCCTTATGAGCTCCTTAAGAGGACATCATCAACCCGATGTATCGAGATATGTATTCTATTTATAATCAACAGCCCATCATACATACAATGTTATTATCCAATTTATAGAGGTTGTTGATCCATAATGAATCTCACTCTTTTATGAGTCAAAGTAATGCATACTGCATATACATGTCCGTTATTATATTCGGATTAAGAGCATAAGCATCCATAATAACAGAGGTGTTTGTTCTCTTATGTAGTCAGTACAAAGAGAACAACCTCAAGTGGTCCTGTTCAATACACACAAAGTGTACTAGTGTAAACCTATAGTCAAGATAGACTAATACCAGATTATACTACAACTTTTCCAATAGATTGTCCAAGTCCATCTAGGTTGTGAACTATTTATATACTCCATAGAAAACTGATAATATGATCTTCTGTGTGACACCATACACCATATTATCTACAATATAGAATATCAGACATTTGCATTAACACTTGCAACAAATACAATATGCAAATATTTGCCCATATGATTCTCATTCAAAATTTAAAGAAATAAGGTTACTACAAAAGTGATGCTTTTAGTATATAACCCTAACAGGATCTTCTCTGTGGCCTTGACATTGAGGGGGTCTTGAGACGTAGTTCCCGCCATCGTGCTGCTGGCTGCAGCCGCCTTAGGCCTCCAGAGACGTCGAGTCTTCTTCGGTTGTACGAACCGCTTCGAAGTCTTCGACTTTTCATCAGAGAGGAGATCCTCAAAAGCCTGCTGGTCGAAGCGTACGACCAGTATGTCTTGAGAAGCTCCCAGCAAGTTGTTATCAGATTGCGTCACCGCCTTCTTGTTGGAGGAGAAGTTTCTAGCAGAGTCGCCATTTTGTTCGACGTAACAAAAGGTTGAACGAACTTTTTGCTTTATTGAACGTATAAGGTATCTATGTACAAAGAAGAAAGTCCTAAATAGGATATTCTAAGTACAGGGAGAAGAGATTTCTGGGAAAGTATGACGGTGGAGATCGAGCGCTGCAGTGGCTCATTTACTCCGTTGACGATCTGAAGATGAATCAACCTTGCTATGGCTCTATGTCACCTTTGATGGGACTCTGGGGTCACTGATCAAGAGGCTGTCTGGATGAGAAGATCTCTTGAAGATGGTTGGTTGGTTGGTTCTTTGGTTGATAGGTGGATGAGGGTGGTCGACTCTTCGTGGATAGGGATATCTGATCCTTTGAAGATTGTCGATTGTCAATGTTCCTTTTCTCTTTTCATTGATTCTGGTGGAATAAGAACTCCTTCTATTTATAGAGAACCAAGCACATATGCGATGTGCATTAGGGTTCTTGAGATATGAAAGAATCTGCCGTCATTGTATGGTACGGGCTTCTGCGATGCTGACACATGGCGGACATCGAGATTTCCCTCAAACGAGATCTCTGGTGGTTATAAACATAACCGAAATATGTGACACGTGGCGCGTATCAATTTGCTTGCTCAGATACAGCTGAGTAAATCTTAGGATTTTATCATAGATTTAGAGTCTAACTGATCCTCGTCTAAGATTTAAATCAATATGATATGATATCAATCATGATTTCATCCCAATCTTCTCTGCAAGAGGCAACCAATTAGGATGGAACCATGCTTCCTGCGCCTTTGGTGAGGACTAAGTGCTGTTGTGCTTCTGGGGCGACGAGTAGACCGTGCTTCTGGAGACGACGGAACCTTTGTGCTTTCAGGCGATGAGTGGATTTAGCTTCGAATGACGACGAGACTTCTGTGCATATAGAGCAACTTATGAAAGTATTTTTCGGGCTACCAGAGTCTCTATGCTGTAGACAACGAGTAGGCTTATGCTTCATGTTGGCGAGGTTACTGTGCTTTTGGAGTGACAGGTTGACTTTTATTGGTTGCGATGGGAGTTTTCAAGTCTCTTGTAGAGAAGTGGCTTAAGCTTCTGATCTGGAGCAGGCAACTGCACCGTAGAAATGGAGATGGTATGAGCATATCACCATCCTGTGCCTTATACGGACGTAGGTAAGTAGCTGTGCCTTTAAACAGTGAAGGCGTTGGCTGCGAAGGGAAGGGTATGACACCCTTGCGTGTCTGAGATTAGCGCAAGCAGGTAGCTGCGCCTCTGGAGTGAAGACACTGGCTTCTGAAGTAAAATAAGGGGAGGAGGGCCTACCACCATCTTGTTTCTGAGGTTGGCGCAGGCAAGTAGCTGCGCCTCTGGCTTGAAGGCTCTGGCTTCTTTAAAGTGTTGAGTTACTGATATGCTTCTCAGAGGCTGTGCCCACAAAAAAATTAGAACATGCTTCGGTGGAGGTCAATCTTCCAGTGTGTGTATCGAGAAGAAGGAAGGTTGCACTTCGACGAAGACTGCATCCCTTGTAGATCCCTCTAGGCTTCTGTCGAATCTGTACTAGATCCTTTGTAGAAGAACAGAATTAGTCCCTTATGTATAGTCCTGATGTGTCTGTACTAGACTTTGGTAGACATGACAATAAAGGAACTTCTCTCCATATCTTCTGTTTTGTCTTTTTAGTACTGAGCCTCAGTCTTTTGTATCTTCTGCGCTTTGGCGAAGGGATGCCTTCTGCTGAGATTTTTATGCTTCTACAATTTCTAACTGCTGGTACTCGATTTCTATCAACCGTACGACGGGAGGCTTCTTTCGTTTATCTAGAGGTCTAAGACAGGGGGACCCTATTTTACCGGCCTTGTTTATTATAGCACACGACGCCCTCAGCAGAAAACTCTCTAAGCTCAGCCGCCACGAACAAATAAAGCAGTTCTTAGGCCGTAAAGATAGCCTCCCCATATCATACTTTTTTCTACGCAGATGACAGCCTTATATTTCTCAACGGGGGTACTGACAGCGTGGACAACCTTCTAAAGACGTTATAGGAATATTCTGAGACTTCAGGATAGGTTATCAATATGGAAAAGTCTACCCTGATTGTCTCCCAAAAGGAGCATATGTCTACAAGTGCTGTGGATATCGTCGCTAGGACCGGATTCAATATAACATATTTGCCTATTCAATATTTGGGGGTGCCTGTGTTCAAAGGTCAGGCCAAACCAGAATACTTCTTCGAACTGATTGAGAAGTTCGAGAAGAGAATCTCTGGATGGAGAGGTAGACTTCTCTCTTTTGGAAAAAAAATTACCCTTCTCAAGAGTGTCCTTACAGCCCTCCCCATCCACTTCCTATCAGTGATAAAAGCCCCTAAGAAACTCCTTCGTCAACTAAAGAAAATTATGGCAGCTTTTCTCTGGAACTCTAAAGACAAACATCGTACCAGATGGATTGCTTGGAACAATGTGTGTCGCCCGATGGCCGAAGGGGGCTTGGGTTTAAGATCCCTCAATCAGGTGATGACAGCCCTTCATACGAAAAGGTTTTAGGCTTTAATCAAAGACGAAACTGTGTGGGCCCAATACATGATGCGGAAGTACGGAGATCCATCAACACAAAACTACTCCCCCCCGTACTCCCCCTCATCGTTATGGCAATCGATGATGAAGATTTTCCACACTGTCTCCAGAAACTGGCAGTGGGTCCTGGGTCGGGGCAATATTCCCATTTGCGAACCTAATTGGTGTGGCACCCCTACTAAACCTCCTATATTCATGTATACCCCTACCATTCGATAAGTGATAGCCTCTCCGTTGGTCCGCGTCTCACTGGAGGAGGAGGTCAATATCCGTAACTTCCTTTCTGCTGAAGCTACAGACATGGTAGACACTATTACCCTTAACAACGAGAATGATCAGATCTGCTGGACCCTTAGCCAACAGAGGGAGTTCTCTACTAAATCATACTGAGACCACCACATGAGGAGATACCTAACAGATAAATGGAGCGGATTCTGCTGGAACAAATATATTCAACCTCGTATCGGAGCTTTCCTCTGGCGTCTGCGATAGAATGCTATCCCGGTGGAGGCTAGACTTCTCACCATGGGAATCAACCTGGCGTATAAATGCGTATGTTGTACTGACCTGGACACCGAAACCATCGATCATCACTTCGTCGTGGGGAAGATGGCTAATAAGATTTGGCTCCACTTCTCTGTAATGTTACACCTTTCCACTTCCTACACCACTGTTGATCAACTTGCTCAGGTATGGCTTCTAAACTCTTCTCCCCCTTCCTCCTCCTCCTCGGTGGACATCACCAGGAACATTGTTTTTGCCTCATGCTTATGGGAAATTTGGAAGCAAAGGAATTCCATCCTCTTTGGCGACGGAGGTAGGAACCACATGGAGATTGTTCACCGAGTGACGGTGCATCTCCAGCACACCGTGTCTGCCCATAACTTGGGGATAGACGGTTTGGGAAGACACAGTTACGGTGGTGAAGCTTGTGTGGAGACAACTACCCGGTGGGTGGCATCGGGGATAGGGTGGAAACTTAACACTGCGGCAAAGATAGAAGAAGACCCAGGACTTGCATGTGGTGGGATCGTCAGAGACAACCTTGGCAACGTGATCGTGGCCTTCTCACTGTTCACTGCGGATACCTCGAGTCTCCTGTCGGATCTTGACGTACTTTTTCTGGCGCTGAGATGGTGTAACACTCAGAACATCCGTCCCTCGAAAATGGAAACCACTTCCGAACACACTGCGATTATCATCGTCAAGAATGCTGCTCCACCATGGACCCTAACTTACATGACCCGCAAAATCCAACAACTTCTTAACCCCAATACCAAAATTGTACATGCGTCTACTGCCGCGAATGGTGTGGCAAAAGCTTTGGCGGTCCTGGCACATGAATCCAGAGGAGATCAGATCTTCTTCCACACCTCCGACCTTTCGACGACGGCCGAAAATGCCCTTCGTAAGGACCTTCCTGGTTCTGTATAGGGCCCTCTCCCCTTTTAGTTTATTTGTCATTTTGTTACCTCCGGCTCTCTCCGGGAGGATATTTTTTCTTTTGTTTACGTCTTGGCTTTGACCGGACGGGTATATTTTTGTAGGTCGTTGGGCTATCTCCCAGCACTGCCTTTTCGGATCTTCACCTATCAATAATATTGCCTCTTTTCTAAAAAAATATTTCAATCCAAAGTGATAAATATCGTTGCATTAATGTGCATATTTTTGGAACATCCCATTAATAATGAGCTGGCTTAGTTATTTTAAATTATACTTAAGAGCTTGGTTTGTAAACTAAAAATTGAAGAACATTTGAAGCTACTTGAGGTTCAAGTGACGGTGAGCATTCAACCATAAAGGAGAACAATAAAGGTAATATTTTAACCCTTGGATTATATTTTTATTAACACGTTAGTAGTTTTAGAAGGTCCATAGTTTTCAAATTCGGGTTCTTGGCTATGGCAACTATTAATGAAGAAACTTTTGGCTAATTGTAAGGGCACTCTAACAAATGCTTGGGGCAGCCTATTTTTTTTTTCAAATATTTATAAATTTGTCACTCCTATTTTGTTGCTTTGGACTATCCCACAATTGGATATAAAAACCAACATTTTTTTTGGTTGCTCTCTTCTCCCTCTCTTTCTCTCTTCTTCCCCAAAAATTCCAAAAATCCCTAGGTCACATAAGTAAACCTTAGCCCAAATTTCTTTCCAACCTAGATTTTGTGAAGATTGTAGGTGAAAAGTGTAGTTATATTTCATCGTATTCTACCGTTATTTGGTATGTCATTGAAATAATATATGATTAGGGTTTTAGCATTAATTTCACATATAAATATTGAATTATATGTGTTTAATATAGGAAAAATTCACATCGAAGAACCCGGGTCATCAAATATACTAAATTCTCGGCCCTCTTCATCCGAAGAACACATCGATTCTTCGGAAGCACTCTTGGTATATAATTTAACATATTAATTTTGTGACTGTAGGAAGCAGGACTGTCAAACAAGTGACAATCGACTTCTTAAACAATACTGTCAAGAAATATGGCAGTCCTGAAGGAACACATGACTGTCACAAGTCCTGCAGTCCTAATTATTTGTAGGACTGTCAATTTTTAGACAGTCAAGTTTTCCTGCTGTTGTTTTCGCATTCAAATTTGTTTAGTTTTATTAACTTTAATTTTTATTATAGGACTTATCATCTTCCGAGATTGTGGTACCTCCTCCAATTGCCGTTGATGTAGGCAATTTATTCTTGACCGATATTTGGTTTGAATCAAGCGAAGAAGCGCTACATTAGTGACGAAAAGTTGGACGGGAAAACAATATAGTTATTGTGATATCCAGATCGGTCCGAAACCGCTCGGGACAAAAACTGTACATGTGGGATGTGAAAGAGGTGGTTTATTAGATGTAATAAGAAAGATACAGTTCTCCAAAGAAAAGTTTCAAACAAAAATGTTAGTACGAGAAATTTTTGTTGTCCATTCAAGATTCATATTACAAACATAGAAGATGCAAAGTGGATAGTCGAAATCAAATATGGAATCCACAATCATGTTATTGTCGAAACACTTTTGGGTCATTCGTATGCCAGACGGTTGAATAATATTGAGAAGAAGATGGTCGAAAATTTGTCCACTTCTGGAGTTGCACCGAGACAAATATATTCCATCATAAGATATGAAGATGAAAAGAACAAGTCAACAATGAAGTCAATTTACAAACCCTATCCAAATCAAACGCTAATAGGACAAAATCAAGAATGGCGATACAGAAAATGTTGAAGTCGCTTGTCGATAATCATTATGTTGAGTACCATAGAAGACATCCCAGAGTAATAAAATTATTTCACCGTTTTGGGCTCATCCCAATTGCACACATTGGGCTAGGTCCTTCGTCGACATATTAGTTCTTGATTGCACATACAAGACCAATAAGTTCAAGATGCCTATCTTTAATATTGTTGGCTTCACCTCTACGTGCAAAATATTTACAGTTGCTTTTTGTTTCATGACTAGTAAGAAATTTGAAGACTACACATGGGCGTTGTGTAACTTAAAATACTTTACGCCAATCATGGAGAGTTGTCTGTTTTTGTTACCGACAGAGAATATACCCTAATTAATGCTATACGCATCGTATTTCTTCAAGCGCATACACTACTATGCACTTGGCATGTCAATCGTAATATCAAATTCTAATGTAAGTTGAGGTTCATGAAGGTGGATGGTAAACTTAACATGGACCATTTTAAAGGATTCTTCAATGATTGGAATTGTGTATGGCAAGCCTGTACGAAAGACAGTTACGACACCGCATGGTACTTGTTTAAGAAAAAGTGGAAGACGAGGAAGCTGGCATGCATTTCTTACATCAAAGATACATGGCTAGAACCACACACATTCGTCCATGCCAAGCGAAAATACCATAGATAGACATATACTGGGTTCGTATATTAACAATTTATAACCTGAGATTCGCAGTTACATTTGGTCTATTGTTGATGTCCCTTCGGATGGCCATTGCGGATTTCATGTGCTTGCAAGACATGTTGGTTATTCCGACAAAGAAGGATGGAGACATGTGAGCCAGGAGATGTACGAGAAGTTAGAGACTCGTCTTCCATTCTACTCTCGCATGCTAAGCGAAGAAACAGTTAGAAGCTTGTTGACAAGTATTCCTTGCACTAACAGTGTTATCGGTGAAGACCACTATATGTCCATCCCGTCTGCCGTATATTTATTTGCTAACCTATTATAGTTATTTTGGCGGGTATTAACAATACATTATTTCCGATGTGCACTCCTCCGGCTGAGCATAGACAATCTAACCTATGTACTATAGGGCATATCGGGAACCACTTTGTCATACCAAGGTTGATCGATCATTCTCCGACTCCTCTATCTTCAACAATTTGGTAAAAATATGCACCAGACGAAGTAATCACCTGGATGACACCTTTTATTGATCAAATTAATAACTGTAAGAAGCTGTTGATGATTGAAGAGCCTAGAGACTTTCATGTTGGCAATTATGACATCGAAATTGTTAATATATGTAATCGACTAAATATAGAGGAACATTTATATTTTACACTTTTGTATTTTCTATATGGAGGAACCACTTTTGTATATAGTAAATTATATTTTTGTAATATGAAGTGCAATATATGTTTTGTGTTTTACATTTTTACCTGTGTGCTATATGTGTTTACCTGTGTGCAATATGTGTTTACCTGTGTGCAAGAGTATCTGAGTATCAATGTGCATAAAGCAGGACTGTCAGCTTGTTGGCAGTCCATGCTTCATGCAGGACTGCAAATTACTTAACAAAAGGACAACCAATTTCGTTGACAGTCATGTACAATTATGTATCAAAACTCTCCAAACAGAGAGTTTTATTTTGGACTGTCACATAGTTGGCAGTCCTTGCTTCATGTAGGACTGCCAACAAGCTGGCAGTCATACTTAACAATAGGACTGCCAATTTCTTTGACAGTCCTATATAATTATGTATCAAAACTCTCCAAATAGAGAGTTTTGATTTGGACTGTCAGCTAGTTGGCAGTCTTTGCTTCATGCATGACTGCTAACTTTGCTGACTGTCCTATTTAACTCTCAAAACAGAGAGTTTTGATTTGGACTATCAGCTAGTTATTGACAGTCCTACTTAACTCTCCAAACAGAGAGTTTTGATTTAAACTGTCAGCTTGTTGGCAGTTTTTGCTTCATGCAGGCCTGCCAACTTTGCTGGCAGTCCTACTTAACTCCAAACAGAGAGTTTTAATTTGGACTGTCAGCTAGTTGGCAGTCCTTGCTTCATGCTGGACTGCCAACTTTGCTGGCAGTTCTACTTAACTCTCCAAACAAAGAGTTTTGATTTGGACTGTCAGCTTGTTGGCAGTCCTTACTTCATGCAGGACTGCCAACTTTGCTGGCAGTCCTACTTAACTCACCAAACAGAGAGTTTTGATTTGGAATGTCAGCTTGTTGGCAGTCCTTGCTTCATATAGGACTGCCAACTTTGATGGTAGTTTTACTTAACTCTCCAAACAGAGAGTTTTGATTTGGACTATAGGCTAGTTGGCAGTCCTTGCTTCATATAGGACTGCCAACTTTGCTAGCAGTCCTACTTAACTCTCCAAACAGAGAGTTTTGATTTGGACTGCCAGCTAGTTGACATTCCTTGCTGGTAGTCCTACTTTATGCAGAAATCACAGCAACTCTGAACATATCCAAACGTATCCAAAACATATCCAAACGTTCCAAAACATATCCAAACATATCCGAAACATATCCAAATATCCATAGAAACTCTAATACCAAGGTATATCCAATTGGATCCAAAACGAACCCAAATGTAACCACACAAAAATATATCCAAACATACCAAAATATATCCAAAATTAGATCACATGCCCACATAACCAAAATATACGCAAACGTATCCAAAATATATCCAAATATCCACATATCCAAACTTATCCAAATATCCAAAAAAACTAATTATCATGTCGGGCCTTCGTACGCTGCTTCCTATTTTCCATGAAGGAAAAATCTACAGAGTTGTCGATGCGCTCCATCTCGTTGCAGATTGTAACATAGTTTTTACCCTGGCATCGACGGAGTCTTTTTGCCAATCCCTTCACCCTTTTAGCTTGCAAATGACATGGCATAAATTAAGTCTACAAACTTGAAAAATCTTTCAAGGCTACAAATTTCAAACTCACTATCTTCAGCAATACAGCATAAGGACATTATTTGGGGGAAGAGGTTCCAGAACTCCTATAGTATCAAGCCTAAGCATGTGAGGGTTCAACAACGTAGGATGTTCGACACCAACATAGTACGCTATGTAGTCGTCGCTGCAGTCTGACATCTCAACCACCAGTTGTCTTTCAGATTCCCCAAGCACATGTTGTTGCAACTCATAGTAGAAGTCCGTAACCTAGTTGAATTCAACCGGGATATAATTCAAGGGTTTCGTCCCTCCCGGAGCAGAACTTCATTGTGCGCTTCAGCACCGTTTGTACGAAGTTTAATTGACGAAGGACTTTATCATGCATGTACGACTCCGTGATATTATAGCAAGTTATTATACCATGAAATAAAGTTATTGGTTGCATTGGATGACTACTCCCTCGTAAATCTTGGTATTGTACCAAAGTATCTATAAAAAAGTAAATTATGCGTCTAAGACTTAATTTAGTAAATCAGTATCATCGTTTCATCTCTAACAAGAAATATGCTACCTTCTCACCTCTTTTGGCACCAAATTATCAAGTACATTACGAATTATGGCCAGTGTTTGCAAATTTTTAGCTTCAACCCTAGTTGGCCTCCATTGGCACATTCTAGGAAGGTGCTTGCCATAGTCTCCGTTCTCCTTATCCCACTTTAGCATCGAAAAGTGCTCGTATATCCATGTCTGTACAATTATTAAAAGAATAGTCAACAATTTAACAACAAAAATTTGTATATGAGATTAACCTCGAAGAAATTTTCTTACATGGATTAGAGTCTGGCATCCGACGATTGTCTTAGTACTGACATGGGATGCTGCACCAAGCTCACGCTAAAGATTTGTATATCGCTTCCCCAAGATATCTCTTCTACGTCCTCTACGTCGAATAAATTCAGAAGATATCTCGCATGAATCAATGTCCTAGACTTGTCCGAAATGCCAACGGATCTTAGGATGAAAAGGATGTACGCACGAGCCAGCATGTCAATATCATCATCGGCCTCCGTCTCTCTAAAAGTCTCCTTCAAATATTTTAAAGGAAGTCCATAGGAATTCTTGAAGTCTTGAAGGGTTATAAAACTTCTAGCATCAACCCCAAGAGTTTGTGACACATAAGCTACGATATTGTCATACTAGTTAGGGGATTTTTCACGGAACAGTTCATTCATCATGACCAGACCGGTTACATTAAGGTCCAATATCTGATGGACGTCGTCAAGTGTAATCGTCATCTCCCCTGTTGGGAGATAAAGAGTGTTGGTTTCTGGATGCCACCTCTCTACGAAGGCTGATATAAGAGCACTGTCCACTGTCTTGTAGGCATATCGGGCCAAATTTTGCAAGCTGATATAAATGATCTTGCTCCTGACAGCTTTTCCTAATGTGTCAAACTGCCAGCTATCGAACTTCTTCCCGTGGCTCATGACCCTAAGTATACGGGAGGTCATCTGTATGTCGGACAACAAGATAAAGTTAGAATTAGAATATATATATATATATATATATATATATATATATATATATATATATATATATATATATATATATATATATATAGTAGACTAAATAAAAGCTTAAATTTTCATAATTTAATGTACATACCAGGTCCTTCCATATTTGAAATTCAATGTGGTTGTCAAACGACAATAATATTGAGTAACCTTTCGGACGAACCGGGATTACACTCTTCGGCTGCTGAAAAGACCTAAAACTATCATCTGTGCGGGTTTGGCCAATAAGCTCGTCTTTATCGAAAGAGAAAGAAGACGGATGACTAGGAGGAGCTGCTTCCTTCGACCGAGGATGACGAGCCATTTTCTTAGTTCGAGGCTGGCGAGCCGGTACAATCACTTCTCTTTCTGGATAGGGTTCGACGATTCTGATTGGTCTCTCAAGCGGGGCAAACCATATTGCGTTCTTTGTGCGCCGACGTGGTGGGTCATTTTTTTGCTAGTGGCTATAGGACGAAAAAAAGAAATAAACAAGTAGGAGTGTAAGGACTATCAAAAAATAATACAATCACACAAAATAGGCTAGACTATAGGAATGTGTGCAGTCATAATATTATCAAGGGCTGCAGGACAACAAGCAGTCATATTATATTTCAGAACTATGGGACTGGTTGTAGTCATTTTATCAGTCACAAAATAGGAAGGACTGCATCAATCTGTGCAGTCGTAATATTACTCTGGACTGTAGCACTGCATATAGTCCTACTATATTTCTGGACTGCAAGACTGCATGTAGTCCTCTTTATAGACAAGGACTGCTCTTAGTTTCTGCAGTCCTGTCGTTTTCGTGGTCGACTGTAGGCCAAAACAACCAAACCAATCTAGGGTTAGGGTTTGATGCAAAAAAATAATTTGTCGTGTTCGAAAGATACATACGTGAACCCTAAATTTATTATAACCTATTTTATCAAACTATTTTGAGCATTACCAAAGATTCAATAAATCTAAAACGAAAAATAGCAATATGTCAAAACATACCTAGATTCTGATGAAGGTTTGGGCTTGGGTGCCATTGCTTGGAATTAGAGGAATGGAGAAGGAATTTAGGGTTTAGGAATTTGGGATTGGAATAATGAATAAGAAAATATGGTTTAGGGTTTATAGAGAAATAGAATATAGAAGAGAGAGGAAGAAAAAAGAGAAAATAAGTGTTACTTGAGGGTTTGGGGTTGTGGGCTAGCCCCAAGTAAAATTCAGACTGTACTAAGTAAAAGTTCCACCCAACTGGGTTGTCCTGTAGTAAGGGCTAGCCCTAAGCAATTATGGGAGTGCCCTTAATTAGCCAAACTTTTTGGCGTTATCATTTATTTAGCGACTAGTCTGTTAGATGTCAAAGACATACGGTTCCCAACTTATGTAGAGAACATCTCAGAGTGTGAAGAACATTATTCGTATATAGAAAAAGTTTAAAAAATTGAATGTGACAAAGATGACGCGTTTTGAGCAGTGGGTATCATATTTTTGGACAAAATTGTATCAATTCTAGTGGTATATTGTCGCAGGTGTACCGTCGATACACTGCTGATACAATATTTTGATCCAGAAAGGTTCTGGCACAAAATACCTTTTTTTTGGTAACTACTGGTACACTGTCTCCAGTACACCGCAGGTATACCGGTATCAGGACTAAAAGTAAACTTAGATATTTTATTAACATCGTTGGATCATGATCAACGGTCAAGTTCATTTTGGAAGTGGGTGCTTTAAATAGGTAGTTCTTAACACTAAATGACCATCTATGGAGGGAATTTCTCAAAGGGAGCAATTTCTAAGGAGAAGAAGAGGTGGTTCGAAGTTTCGGATATTGATTTGAAGAGAGACCGCTTCGAGAAGTTCTTCATTGGTTTTTCCTCGTCATCTCTCGTCTTCGGTAATCCCTTTGTACTCGTTGTAATCTATTTTTTTTATCTATTTGAATTATTGTGATGATCCGTGTGGATTATGGAGGAGTTTGTAAAAGAGTCGGTGTACTTTCCTTATTCCAGTAGTAGAGTTTTTTATAGGTTGGGCTCCGATTGTCCTGTGATTTTTCTCGTTAGAATTTT
The DNA here is from genome assembly GCA_029216955.1 of Iris pallida. Lineage (NCBI taxonomy): Eukaryota > Viridiplantae > Streptophyta > Magnoliopsida > Asparagales > Iridaceae > Iris > Iris pallida. The sequence continues at coordinate 9,269,641 of JANAVB010004998.1, forward strand.
TTATGTAAAAAATGTATGTTTGCATTGTGCTCATACATGTGGATCCTTTGCGTAATTGATTTGTGTGATTTTCTTCGGCCCTTAACAAGTTCTCTCGGTTTAGGAAATGACTTTTTGCTTCGTTTCCAATAAAGTGGTATTAGAGCAGGGTTTCTAGGTGTAAGGTATTGATAGCCAAATCGATGAGAAGAGATGGATGCGAAGCCACTGCGCATAATAAACCTGAACAGTTCCAACTATCACTATTGACAGAGAAAGATGAATGATTTGTTGTTCGTCAAGAAGCTGCATATTTCGATATTTACTTTCGAGAAGTCCAGTAATAAAATCTAACTAGAACTGAATTTTTGAGCATGTATAGGTGTGTGGATATAAAATAGTTTGTGGATGAGAATGTGTATAATCATATCGTCAATATTGATCACGCAAAGATATTATAGGGGAAGATGGAATTCTTGTATGCGAAGAAGATTGGGATAAACAAATTGTTCATAATCTAGCAGATGATGGGTCTTAGTACAAGGATGTTTCATCCATTATGGATCACTTGAGTGAGTTCCAGGACATGATTGGCTAGTTATCATTTATGGGTGTAAAGTTTGACGATGAGGTACATGGGCTTTGGTTGTTGTGTACTTCGATAAAATCGTGGAAGTGGAAGACTATACGAGTGTCTATGATCACTTCTGTTTTAAAGGCATGGTTAGTCTAGAGTTCGCCAAAAGTGGAATACTAAATGAAGAGATGCATAGAAAATCTCAAGGCACTTCATCCCATCCTATTCAAAGGCTTTTATTTTAGAGAACCGAGCTAGGAGTACTAGCAAAGTCCTAATAATGGCAGGACAGGAGCAGAGAAAAGTCCAAGTATTTGAATGAGGACTCCAATTATTATTATTTTAGCAAAAAGGGTCATATCAAGCAAAACTTTGCTTAAAAGAGAGAAGAATGGTGACAAGGGAAGCAAAGTAGAACACTATAGCGGTCATCTCAACGCACAAAGACAATGCCATTATTGTGGGTCATGTGATTATCATGAACCTCGCCTATGATGATAATTGTAATATTCCAGTCCCAGATACGTAGGACAAGGAGGTCGTATACATGCGGCTACGTATCGAGAGGACTCCAGCCCAGCTCGAATACGTATAAGCTGTCTATAAGGTCAAGTATAATGTCTAAAGGGTCCAGTCAACTATATCTCAATCCATCCACATAATATAATGAACAATATCGAACCAAGTGCACTATTGATTAGACCATAATACACCGATTCTAGAATAGATAAATGTATTAGAGTAAATCCCTAATAATTCATGTCTCATGAACAAGCTAGAAGAAAGACAAAGCTTGTAAAACTCCAGCCCAGCTCGACTGATACGTCTCGATTTTATCGTGCACACACAATGAAATCGATTTTCGTCAAAGCACACACGTTGAAACATCCGTGCGCGCTTTTCGATTCTCACGGGTTGCGACCAAGTCGTCCGGTTTGTCGGGACGGACCACGTATCTGAAAAAATTCCAAGTTGTAAAAACTATTTTTCCTAATTTTTTCTCGATTTTCAATCTAATTTCTCTTACTACCTAAACAACTAGAAATAATACTAATAATGGGGTTTCCATCATGTTTAGGTTGTCTAAAATACTGTTTAAATCGAATTCCTAAATTTCTAATGGTTCGTTAATAATTAGCCTTCCAAAATAAGTGGTTGAAACAGTTTAGGTTCTGTCTTGCTATTTATGAAAACTGGTTTTTCTGGTTTTTGGAACTCCATTTGCGGCACAAACGTCGCGAAATAAATTAAACTATATGATGAAATTGAACTCGGTTAGGTGGTCATCATACATGCGAAGACGGTTCGTGGAATGGTAGAACGTGGTGGTCGTAGTTACGTCGCAAAGAGGGCTACTCTGTTGTGCACAACTTTACTTCTACTGCTGTTGCAGTCTATTGTCGGCCTGGCCAGTGCTGTTACCACCGTCGCGGTGGTTGACCGGCGGCCCTGGCGGATGGCGCGCGATGCTAGGTTGGCCAGGGATGAGGACGTTAGGGTTTTCTCTCCTCCCCTTCCCGAGACAATATAGGGGGAATATTGGTTACTTGTGGGCCTTGAAAAGATCTGCATCTCGCATGATTTTCTAAATCTCGCGAGATGCTATTTTTGCTATACTGTCTAATTCATATATACATATTATATATCTCTTTCTTCCCTCTCCCCTCTACTCTTCTCTCCTCCCCTCTCTTCTCTCTCTCTATTATATATATATATATATATTATATATATATATATATATATATATATATTATATATATATATATAATACATATATAATCTATAATGTTAAAAGAACAAAAACAATCTATACAAAACTTTCAAAATATATTATCTATATCTACCATATATATATATATATATATATATATATTATATATATATATATAAAATATATATATATATATATAAAAATAATATAATATATATATATATATAATATTATTATAATATATATATATATATATATATTAATATAATTATGTTTTAATATATATTATTTTTAATATATATATATATATATATATATATATATATATATATAATATATGAAAAATATTAATATATATAATATATGAAAATGGGTCCCAGCCCGATCCTCTCCCACCCCTTCCCCTCCTGGCCCCCATCCGCCATCCGACGTCCCGTCCTCCGTCAGCCGGCACTGCCGTCCTCACTCTTCGCTCAGCGACGACGTCGAAGTCGCCTCGGCGCGTTTCCCGTACCCCGACGCCTCTCCTTCCAAGGAGAGCGATCTCCTCGTCCGCCCGGTTGGACCCGAACCGGCCGCTCCCGCTTCGGGCTGCGGCGTCGGCCCCCCCGCTCCTCCACTCCCCTCTATTCTGGGATCTTCCCTTCTCGACGTTCCCTCCATCATCTGCGCCCTGTCCGCCAGCGCCAGACGAGTTCCTCTGCTCGCCTCCCCTTTAACCTGGCAGCCCCGGCCGCGACGAGCCTCTCCGTCTCGGAGTCTAATGGCGTGGAGGAGGTCAGATCCCCGTCCTTGTTGGTCCCGCCGGACGGCGACCCTCACCTTCCACCCCCCCGTCGGTTTCCACTCCCTTCTTTCCTCGCGCTCGCTGGTCGCAGGAGCTCATCGCCTGGTCGACCGCTCTCGGTGCTGCTTCGGCAGACCCACACCGTGTTGGCACCACCCCCTGTGATGGCCGCCACCTCGGTTCCCGGTGTGGGCCGAGACTCTCCGTCTCCCTCTGCTGTCCCGAAAGCAGCGCTTCTTTCATCTCCGTCGGCCGCTCCACTCTGCGGTGGCCTCATCTCCATGCTTTCGGCTTTCATCTCCCAGTCGACGCGTTCTCGGCAGGCCGCCCTCGTTCCCCCGGTGGCATGTTCGGAGCGCTGGCAGTGTCCCTTCCATCCTGTTACCCACGTGGGCCTGCCACATCGGGGGGAGCGAGCCTCGAAGGTTGAGCGTTGACGCTCCCGCTTCTCTGTCCTCGGGTGGCTCGCCTGATCCCTCGTTCGCGCTATTGAATCTCGTTGCTTTGCGCAGGGAGTAGAGAACACTCCTCTGCCCTGTCTGTGGGCCCCAGCCGTGTGGAGCAACACATGTCTGCCCCCCTGCGCTGGCTACTGATCCGCTCCTTTGCGCAGGTCCCCCAAACCTTCCTTTGCGCGCACATGGGCCCCATCCACGTGGCAGCCTCCTCTGCACTTCCTCCTTCTGGGATTCCATATCCCTCCGCTGTCCTATCTGTGGGCCCCAGCCATATGGAGCAGCAATTAATTGTCCCCCTGCGCTGGCTACTGAACCGCTTGTTTGTGCAGGGCTCCCCAAGACTTTCTGTGTGGGCCCCTCCTACGTGGCAGCATCCTCTGCCCTTCCTCATACGCAATTGAATCAGCCCATGATGGCCCCCCTATCCTGGGACCCACGGCTCCTATTCCTTCCTCTGCGCTCCTGACGGGTCCATCCCACCGTGGGCACCCAACCTTCTGCCCCTACCCCTCCGCGCCTGCCGGGCCCCATCCCACCTTTCCATCAGCGCAGATGCATACGCTCCTCTCGGTCCTCCGGCCACCTCCGTTGGTGCGTCTCGCGGTTCCTTCTCGGGCAGCCCTTTGATGGGTCAGGCCCCGGCTCCCCAGGCTGCCGCCTGCGAGGTTTTCTCCCTCCACAGGCTTTTGTCTGCTCAGGTCCTTCCTTGGCGCAAGCTTCCTTTCCCCTGGCTGTTGCCAGTGTGGACATTCAGTCCGGAGAACGCTTCTCTCCAACGCCCTCATGCGGTGCTCTCCCGTGCTCGGCAGATCCCCTCTCCCCGGGCCCCTGCTGATGTAACCCCCTCTACGAGTCGCGGATCGCCCTCGCCCTCTGGCCTGGACCCTTCGGTACCCAGAACCCTCCCCGGCTCCCTCTCCTTCGCGGATGTCCTGAGGCCTGATCGGATTCAGTCTGGCCCCATTCCGGCCGCGGAAGTGATTCTGCCGGACGTCACTCTGACGCCACCGCCAGAGGATACCCTATCCGAGTCCCCTTCTCCTACGAGGAGATCCGCCCTCTCCTTCCCCTTCATCAGGACTTTCATCCTCAAGTTCGGATCCGGATGCCCTAAAATTTCTAGCGTTCGGGAGGCCATCACGGCTGGGGACTCTCGACGCAATACCGGATAGCTCCTCTTGACCCCAAACACCTGTTGCTTCATCTTTCCTCCGACCAGGACTACAGCAAAGTGTGGGCGAAAGGCACGACCAAAATTGACACTCAGTTTGTCAAAATTGTCAAATGGTCACCGAACTTCAATCCCAAATCGATTCGACCATCATCATCCTGGATCACCCTTCCCAATCTCCCCCTAGTGTGCTTTCCTGCAGCAGCCCTTAAGAGGATCGCCAGCTCTTTCGGAGTCCTTGTGGCCATCGCCGAAGAAACGAGAAACCTCTCTAAATGTAACTACGCAAAGATTTGCGTAGAGCTGGACCTCGCAAACGAGCCACCCAAAGTGATCGAGATAGAACTCGGAGATCAGTCATTCAGTCAAGCGCTGGTTTACGACAACAACATAATTTTCTGTCAACACTGCAGATGTGCGGTCACTCTCTACAACACTGCTTCCGCGCACACCAGAACTCAAGAAACCTGTTCCCAGGAAAACGCGCGAGACAGGCACGGCACCCCAATCCCGCCCCACAACGCGAATATGCCCCCCAATCCCCCATCTCCAGCTCGATGTTCCCCCATCCATACCGTTTCTGTCCCCGCACCGTCCCTTCTCTCGCCATCACTCTCCATAATTCCTCCAGAGCTCTAGAGCGGATCCAGCTGATGGCGCTTCAGAGCCGCCGGTATCCGATTGCCTCCCTAACCCCCGATCCCCTCACTCGCCATCACTCTCCTAATTCCTTCGGAGCACTAGACTTTGATCCGGCTGATTGCTCTCCAGAGACGCCTATCTCCGGTTGCCTCCCAACCCCCCACCATCTCCCCCTAACGGCCTCGCCATCGTTCCCCTCCGAATCCCCCTACCACCCCTATCTCCCTCGCTTCTCCCCCCAAGCCTCCTCTGTGTTCAGTCTTCGACCGGTCTCAAATCGCACTCCCCAGTGCGGAAGCTGGGTGCCGTCCTCTGCCGATCCACCTCCCCTCTCTGCTCGGCCATCGTTCCTCCTCGCCCGTCCTCACCCATCACCGACAGATTTTGGCAGGCTCAGAACGCGGGTTCTTTGATCGCGACAATCCTCTTTGCGCTCTGGTGGAGTGTGAAGACTCTGACACTTCCCCTTCGGCAATCGCAGTCCTTAACTCGAGCTCGGATAGGGCTCTAGAACCGGTCAGCACCAGCCCAAAACAATACTCTCAAGAAAAAGAAGAAATCCAAGAAAATAAAGACAGCGAACGGCGATGACCATGCGATCCGCGTCCTCCGGCAAAGCTGCAAAAACACCCCTACCTCCTCCTTAATGACTAATATTCTTTCTTAGAACGTTCGAGGCATAGGGAATAAAACAGACTTTGAATCGGATCATCAGCCTTACCAAATCCAATCGGATGATTTACTGGTCATTATTGAACCCAAAATACCCCACAAAGAATGAAAGAAATCCAACTCAAGCTGGGATTCCCTTCCGTGATCTCCGGATGTCACAACATTTGGATCTTCTTCGCAGCTGACTTCCGCTTCGGCGTTATTAACGACCCCTCTGGCCCTCTCCTGTTGGATTGAGCATCCCGCCTTCAAGTCCCACGTCCTTCTCTCGGCCATCCCCGGTAGCTGCAACATCCCGGAGCGTAGAGTTCTTTGGGAGCTTCTGTCGGGGCCCTCCCTTCCCCACGATGATATGCCGTAGCTTTGCATCGGGGATTTTAACACAGTATCTTACAGAGAAGAAATCTGGAGGTCGTGACCCCCTCATTCGGCCATGGAGGACTTCAACAACTTTGCCTTAACAGCGTACCTTGCCGCTATCCCATTCTACGGTAACCAGTTCACTTGGTGCAACATGCAAGAAGGATCACGTAGGCAGTACTCCTGCCTTGATCGCGCTATGGTGAATGACAGGTGGTCGGATTTGGGATTGATCAGTAATCTTTCGCACCTGAAACTCCACGAATTGACCATTCCTCCCTCTTTCTCGAGATCAACATCACCCATAACCATATCAAAAAATCCTTTCGCTTCCTTGACTTCTGGCACCACCACCCCAGTTCATGCACATCGTGGAAGAGGCTTGGACATCTGTCACCCATCCGAATCCTCTGGTCAGAATAGCTACCAAACTTAAAGCTACTAGAAAAGCCCTTACGGCCTGGAGCAAAATTACGTTCGAAGACATTTTTCAAGCCATTAAGGATGCTGAAGACGATGTCACCCGTGCGGAGATCGATTTCGCCATTGTCAGTTCACAGGAGAATCGTGCCTCTCAACCTCGCCAAGGCCATCCTTAAATCTAGAATCAGGGTTGAAACTGAATTCTGGAGACAAAAGGCTAGATTAACCTGCGACATAGAAGGGGACAAGAACTCTGGCTTCTTTCACAAATGCGTCAAAGGCCGAAGAAGCTCTCTTAAGATCCATCGCATCTGCGACGGGAATGGCCAACTTCTGGACGATCAGAAGAACATCCAGATGCCTGCCACGAACTATTTCTCCAACATGTTTGCTAAAGAGGCCGTGGTTAAAGATGACGGATTCCTGTCCGAGATCCCCTTCCTAATTTACGACAGGGATAACGAGATCCTCAGCGCCCCCGCTCTGTTGACGAGGGTAAGACCGCTGTGTGGTCCATTAATGCTAACAGTGCTCCGGGTCCGGACGGGTTCAACGGGGTATTTTTCCGAACATGCTGGGACATCATTCACTCCGACCTCTGGGATGCCACAACCGCATTTTTCAAGGAGCCACGTATCCGAAATCTATATCCTCCCGCCACATCATCCTCATACCCAAGAAAGACAACCCGGAGACCTTTAAAGACTTCAGACCGATAGCCTCTGCTTTCACCATAAAATTATTTTAAAATCATCGCCTCTAGAATGTCGGACCTCCTCCCAAAGAATCATCTCCGAAGAGCAAAGCGTTTCGTCAAAGGTCGTAATTCTCCGATATATATCCTCCTGGCTCAAGAAATAATCACTTGCATAAAATTCCCGTCCAGGGGGGAACGTCGCCATCAAACTGGACATGGAAAAAGCATACGACCGTCTTGACTGGCAGTTCATGATCTGGGTGTTCAGAGCCTTTGGTTTTTCGGAACCTGCTATCGACATCATCTTTAGATCCATCAACAACTCCTGGTTTTCCACAGTCATTAACGGCCAGGCTCAGGGTTTCTTCAAAGCCACTCGCGGAGTCAGACAGGGAGACCCACCTCCTCCACCATTTTCATCATCACGGCCGAAGCCCTGAGCAGAAACCTCAAAATCATGCCACGATCCCCTAGATTCCAGCACTTTCACACAACGACAGGTTGCCCTCTCATAACCCATCTTGCGTACGCGGACGACATCCTCATTTTCTCCGCTGGCGCGATTGGAGCCATTGAGGTGGTTATTAAAACTCTTGCTAATTATACTAGATGCTCTGGCCAGAAAATTAACAACAGCAAGAGCGTGATCTACACTCATCACAATGTCGATAGATCTCACTCGATTGTGCTGTCCAACATAACCTTTTCCCACAGCGTACCCCCTTTCCTCTACTTAGGCTGCCCGCTGGTGTACGGCAGAGTGAACTTTGGCATCTTCGAACACATGGTGGACAAGATTTGCCAAAAAATTGCGGGCTGGCACAATGCCACCCTTCTCCCGGGGGGAAGTTAATTCTCATAAAGCACGTCCTATCTCCATCCCCTTATACACTCTAGCTATGTGCTCGCCCCCCCATCAAAGTGCTCCATTCTATTGAATCCATCCTTGCCAATTTCTTTTGGGGCCATCTCGAGGGTAAAAACAAGCACCACTGGGCCAGCTGGGCTACCATGGCTAAACCCACTGAAGGGGGTGGTCTGGGATTCTGCAGACTTGCCCACATGGTCGACGCCCACTCGGCAAAATTGTGGTGGAAACTCCGCTCCGAAAAACTCGATCTGGACCAGGTTCATGAGAGCGAGATACTCCAGATTCTGTCACTTGACAGAGGCGTCTGCCAAAACAGATCCTCTGCGTCGTGGCGGCGCATCATCCGCGGCCAAACCTTACGGAACCGCACTTGCGTTTGACTTTGGGCAATGGTCATTCGCAGGCATGCAAGGAACGCTGGTTGGGAGACGACATCCTCAGGCCCAACGCTATTACTCTGCCGCTGTGCGAGATCCGAGATTTATGGGATGATGACGCGTCAGGGTGGAATTGGAATAGAGTTCGAGATTGGCTTGGCCCGGCGGCCATGGCGAGCCTGGGTACTCCTCATCTGTCGATCAATCACGCTCATGACGTGCTCAGATGGTCCCCCAACCCGGGTGGCCTCTTCACCCTGGCTTCGGCTAGAGCCATCATCAGAGACACCCAGATAACGACCTCCCCTTCCGCCAAGTTTTGGCACACATATTTCCAGCAAAATAGTCCATTCTCATCTGGCGGGCCACGCGACAGAAACTACCCAAGGACGATGCCGTTAAATCCTTCGGCTTTAGTCTGGCGTCCAGATACCACTGCTGTGTAGATCACCATTCTGAATCCGTCGATCACGTTCTTCTTTCTGGTGAATCTGCCTCCCATTTTGGACGCACCTTCACTGCAGGTGTAAAATGGTCCCCACAATCGGGGGCATCAAAGATCGTGGGCCAGCTGGAACGCGTCTCAGGACATCAGATCGTCGCTGCCGCCAGTTTTGGGTATTATGGAAAAACAGAAACAAATACAGATTCGAGGGTCGTCAGTTCCCGCTCTCCAATTGTACAGAGAGGTTGTTCGACAAATCTTCAAAAGAAAGGCATTGCACTCACACCTCAGACCAGTTTTGGGCCGCCCTGGACTGACCTGATCGCCGCGTGTTGCGTGCTGGCTCTTTGGTCTTGTTCGGCCGAGGGGCTGGGGCGCTATTTCCTTGGGCGCTAGCTTTGTCCGCCTAACCTTCTGATGCTCGGTCCAGCTACCGTTTTGTGGGCAACACTTCGTGTTTCTTCTTTGTTTTGGTCGTTCTTCGCGCGCGGCGCGCTTCCTTGTATGAGGCTTCGGTTTTGACTGTCATTCAATAAAGCTTTTGTTCCATAATATATATATAGATATATATCTATATATATATATATATATATATATATATATATATATATATATAGATATATATATATATATATGAAAATATACTTTCAAATTTGTATAGTACATCAATTATTTAAATAATATATGCTAATTTTTTACTTATATAAATAACTCCTTATATGTGTATGTATTCTGTTCATTCAACAAAATATCTTTGTATATAATGATAATCCAAGAAACTATTTCTTAAAATAAATAACATTACAACCTATATTTCTGTATATAAAATATATATATGTACATACCAATATTTAATAAAAAATCTTCAATAATAGTAGTATATTTATTTTTGCATTTATTTTACATGTATATATCTAGCCAAAAATCCACAAAGGTATTTTAAGGAAATTACCATATTTACCAAAATAAAATATTAATTAATGGAATATTATATATATATAATATATATATATATATATATATATATATATATATATTATATATATATATCTATTATACAAAACACGAAGGTTTTTGAATTCTAGGGCTGACTGTGTCAAGATAAAAGTGGTTGAGATTTAATCTTGGTGAATCAACGGTTTGGATGAATTGAGAGTGAGATTTTATGAAAATCCAAATAGTGGGATTTGCACAAATATGATTAGATAGGTCATGTTTGGGAATTAAAAATTGTTATAATTAGGACTAAAATAACAGTCATTCCTTCATTCCACATGCAGCCCGCATGTATGGAATTGCATCCAAATGATGCATTCATTTAATTGCAACATTCATTTATCTGCCTTTCTTGGGTTCGAGTGTTGACCCTTTCTCTTCCCAAGTGTAAATATTATTAACAAGGATGTCTTTTTCCTATTTATTCTCCCACAGTATGAGTTCTTCCTATTTACAATCAAGGATTATAGTAATTTTTTTTTTTTAGGTTTGTTTGATCTACTCAACCTTTTCTTTCATACACTTCTTCTCCACATAAAACACAATGCTCTCCGGCTGGATGGACGCCGCCGCAGAAGCGGAGGCCTCTGCCGCCGTGGACGGAGGCTCCCAGCCCCGGCTAAGGCCTCGACGACTCCGTCGCCTGGTTCCACACCTCATGGCGGCGGTGGACCCCACCCCTTCTCCTCCCCCTCCTCCGTGCCCCGCTGCCTCGTCATCCGCCTCCTTCCTCTCCTCCTCCTCTCTCCTCCGCCGCGGCACGCCATCCACCTCCTCCCCCACCCGCCAACCCCTTCGATTCCGCCGGCTTTCCCCTCCCTCTCCTCGGGTCGGATCTCCTCAACCTGCAACCCGAAGCCACGGCCAGCTTCGGGTTCAACTTCAGCAGCTTGCCGAACCCGCTAAGCAGCTTCGAGTCCCTGATGGACCAGAACCCGTGCCCGAAGCTCCTCCGCCGCTGGAGCCCTCCCCCGCCGTCGGGGCCCCACCGACGCTTTTCCAGAAGCGCGCGCTGCGACAGAGCTCCTCCTCGTGCGGGCGGACGAGGCCAGGAGCAGCGAGGAGATGGACGAGGAGAACAGCCTAGGCTTCGACGGGTCAGGCCTCAATTACGACTCCGAGGACCCGGGACCCGTAAAAGATGAAGAGGCCAGAATGGCAGCAACGGTAAAACGCAGCAAAGGGAAGAAGAGGAGCGGGGGATGCCGGCGAAGAACCTGATGGCGGAGAGGCGGAGGAGGAGAAGCTCAACGACAGCTGTACATGCTCCGATCAGTTGTTCCCAAGATCAGCAAGGTGAAAACACTTGAAAGGGTCTGGATGAAAATTATCATTAAAAGTTCTCATTTTTTAGTAGTAGATGAAGTTAGCTTGCTGAAAGTTTAGTTTTTGGGTGTATTTTATGAGTTTTGGAGAAAATCTATCACTAAAGTTTTTTTTAATAGTTGTCAAAGTAGGAAGGCAAAAATTCAATTTTTGTTGGTCTAGATGAAAATTTAATGAGAGTTCTCATTTTTATTACCATCCAAATTTGCAAACATAAATTTTGTATTTTGGTTTCGGAAAATTTTCCTTTTCGCTATATCTATTAAGCTTTTTCAATTAAAAGTTCTCATTTTTAATAGTACCCAAAATTTGGCATGATGAGAAATTTAAGTATCTTGGTTTCTTAAAGTTTTCTTTTCTGCTACAGTGACAGTTGCTGCAGTTCATTTTTCAGGTCTGGATGAATTTTGTTCACTGTACTTCAATCATTTTTTTAATTGAAATGAAGCTTTTACATGTTGAGTCAGTGCTTCCAAAAATTAGCAAGGTAATAAACTTGGTGAATTTTGTTTCCTGCTATGATGGAAAAGATTGTTATTTATAGTAGTTATGTAAATTCAGTGTCTGTGTTTAATTTTGGATTTATTTTTTATTAAGCACCCACTATATTGATATCAGTAGTGAATAGTGCCCAATTTTTGTTGTTTGTTTTTTCAATGATACTATCGGCGATCGAAGCGCTGGACGAGAAAGGGGGGTCGAGCAAGTCGTCAATCAGCAGCTACATCTGAGTCGAAGTACCCGATAGCCTGCCGGAGGCCCATCCGACGCTGCTGGCTGGAGTAGGTCGACACGGGGAAGATCACCTGTCCGTTGTGCCGGTTGCAGCTGCAGTCGGCCGAGGAGATGGAGGAGGGGATTAGATGTATGACTAACCACCAGATGGAGGAGGAGATAGGAGGAGGAGGATCAGATGGACGCGAATATGATGTAGAATTGAAGCTCTGTATTATCGTATCTGATACGTGTCCTACATGAAATTTAATATATTTTTGAATGTCTGTGCTTTCTAAGATATAATGATATAGATATGTTGTTGACGGAGTTGAATTTTGCCTATTAGTTTGGTCTGCTTCAGCTGTTAGTTGTTTCTTAGAATACAAAGGAAGAAGTATGAAAATTTCTACCTTTCTTTCGATCCTTACCTCCAACTTTAAGTTAGATCCTTCTTGAGCCTTATTGTAACCTGATCCTGGAGGGTCATCCGTGATCGACATGATCTATGGGGTCGTATGAACCTGGAGGTTGTCCCAAGTAGAATATGAGTTACCCAAGTCCAAAGTCTTATCTAACTATTTTTGTGCGATCACATTTTGCTATTATGATTGCATCAGCCCTTCCGTCGATTCCTTTTAAAAAAATATTAGTCCCCTTCTTAAAATTTTATTTCAATTAAAATTTGTTATTCGTGACGAAATTTTGCCGAAACAATGCAACAAGGGTCACGTTATTCAGTGATTAAGAATTAGATTAAAAATATTGAGATTAAAAATTTCACATTCTTAAATATATTATCAAATTTGATTAATTAAATCGTCCTATCACATTTTATTAGCCAAATCTTTTAATAATTTATAAGGAACATATTTAAAATTTTACATGCTTAAAATTTACGTACTAATTTGAATATGTTAAAAATACAAGTATTATACATTTTAATAGATATAAAAAAATTTGCTTATAATACAAGTTTTATTCAGTTGATTGCTAAGAAGGGTTCTGTTATGTTATGACTTTAGCTTCCAGTTTCTTTATCTGCAGAAAACAAAACAATTATTAGTCAATATCAAGAAGACTTCATTGGCCAAACAAAAGTTAATACATATAATATGACTTGGAAGTAACGTCTGAACCAAGTTAATTTTGGGAACCAACCAAACTAGGCCGAAAGAAATTCTCTTTCTTACCAACCATCTCAACGAAGTTGCCTATGCAATATATCTCTTATAAAAAAACACAAAGGTTTTTGAATCGCTGACTGTGCCAAATAAAGAGTGATTGGGATTTAATCTTGGTGAATCAACGGTTGTGGATGAGCATTATGAGAGTGGGATTTTATGGGGAATCCAAAGTGGGGTTTGCACTCATAATGGTTGTGGATGAGCATTATTGAGAGTGGGATTTTATGGGGAATGAGCATTATTGAGATTGGGATTTGGGGAATCCAAAGAGTGGTTTGCACTCATAATGGTTGTGGACGAGCATTATTGAGAGTGGGGTTTTATGGGAAATCCAAAGAAAATTCACATCCAGCAGTGGTTGGGATTTAATATTTGATGGTGGCCTCATAATTATTATTGTTCGTTTAAATTGGGGGTCCAAATTTTGAGGGGTACCTTAAATGAACCGTGCCCGATGGGCACGGGTTATGACTAGATATATATATATATATATATATAATATATATATATATATATATATATATATATATATATATATATATATATGCATTTATTTTACAAGTATATATCTAGCCAAAAAAATCCACAAGGTATTTTAAGGAAATTACCAATTTCCTAAAATAAAATATTAATTTAATAAAATATATATATATATAATATATATTATATAATTATATATATATATATAGTCTATATATATATATATATATATATATATGCATTTATTTTACAAGTATATATCTAGCCAAAAAAATCCACAAAGGCATTTTGAGGAAATTACCATATTCCTAAAATAAATATTAATTTAATAGAAATAATAATACTAATATATATATATATATATATATATATATATATATATATATATTTATAATATTTATATATAGATATATAGTTATATATATATTATATATATATAATTATATATTAATATATATATATATATATATATATTTATATATATATATAGAAAATTATTTACTTAGTCCATGACTTAAATACTAAACATATACGTATATAATAAAATATACGTACATGGACGTCCTAGATGCACTACGCATATACATGGGCTTGGGTCTGACTCGGGTCAAGTTCGGCTAAATTGATGCAACCGGGTCTCTAAAAGTCATAATCTTTCATAAGTAACTAAATAAATTATTTATATTAGTTAAGTCACAACTTTGACTGATTTTCCTAGTTAGAACACACTTATGGCTCGATCTTTCCTACCATGGCTAAAATACTAGTCAAAGCATACAACTACACTAATCGTGCCAAAATTTCTAGTCGATATGAATCTCAGAACTTAACCATGACTAAGGCCATATTTATATATTACTAGGCTATTATAATATAATCATACATACAAAATTGTATTAAACCTATGTAGCTGTGTAACACCCCAAAATAATTCAAAATAATTTACTATGTCATAGCAACCTAACATGGCTTTATCAAGTGGGGTTGGCTAGGTTAGTACATGGGAACTTGATTGAGTACATGGGAAATTCTAGTCAAATTGAACTTGAAAAGTCAACCAATGAGTTTCTTGTACCATTCGCAAATAAGTACATGAGAACTTGATTGAGTAGAACACCCTTAGTATGTCCCTCGTAGGTTCAAAATGGGTCAAAACCATATATTAGGTCAACTAAGTTTGATCGATGTCGAGTTCCAAACTTATGTTGGAAGTTAGGTCTAGAATTACGTCGAAGATCAAATAGCCCATATTGACCCAAAGTTGTACAAAGTCAAAAGAATATTATGAGACAAGTTTGGATGGGCATGATATACAAATTGAAGGTGGACTGTCTACTTCAAACTTATGAAGGATGTTTCGAAAGATTTGTACTTCTTGTGCTCTAAAAATCGAAACTACGAAGAAGTACATCTATATTCATTATTTAGAAATAAATATAATCTAGTAAATAGAAATCATATAAATAAATAAATTCTAAAAATAAGGGTGCTTATAATAATTCTTCGCTGATATCCTCAGGTTCTTCAGCTCACATATCTCATAACAAGGTGCTATATGTCACATACACAACATGAGACTAGGAGTGTTAAAGATGGACAATGAGAATATGTCAAAGGTGATTGACATAGGAGATATGCATTTGAAGATTAATATATAATCAATTCTTATGCTCAAAGATGTTCGTTAGTCTCTGTTATCCATTTCAACCTGGTATCGGTTGGAAGGTTGGATGATGAGGATTCTTCATCCCTTCAGGAATGACAATTAAAGCTTCTCCACATGTTTGATGGTGGTTGCCAGAGAAAGCAAGAAATCAGGTGTTTATATATGAAAGGGAGCACACAGGGGGAATAAGAGATGAATGTGTCGGTGAAGCGTCTACCGAGCTATGGCACATGCGGGTAAACCATATCAGTAAGAAAGAATGAGCTACTTGTTGAATATGAAGGTGATTCCAGAGCTGAAATCTACAAAATTAGAGAAGTACATCTATTGCATGGCATGAGAGCAGCATAGGGTGTCTTTCTAAAGCCATCCATCTTAAAGAAAGTCGACGTTGCTCGAGAAGATTCACTCAGATGTCTGCTGTTCAATGAAAGTAAAATATATTGGTGGTGATTCTTATTTTGGAATATTTATTGATGATTGTTTCATAAATATTTTGATTTATGCTATAAAGACCAAGGATCACGTGTTGCCAACTAATCAAGGAGTTTCAGTCATCCGTTGAATGGAAGATGGGTAAAAGTTAGTGTGTTCGGTCCAACAATGACTATGAATACATTAGTCTCTTTGATGCTTAGTACAAAGAACGATGAATTAGACAAAAAGTCTTCACCAAAGAATTCTCAGTTTAATTGTTACGACCCGCTCCCACTTTTGAGATACAAATACGTGACCAAGTCATCCTACGTTGCAACATAGGTTGTAGTATGTTGTCTATGATCACAATGGTCCATAACATAATCATATCCATAATATTTTACAATAATATCCACAACAATTAAGATATTAAAAAAATGAACAATAGGCCTAAATGATCACTATGCTATACTAACTACCAACTAAGAATAGGAAGGAGGCATACGACAAGAAAAATTATCATTTAGACTATGAATCTTCGAAGAAGATATGACCACCATATCGACTATAGAGCAAAGAAGTCACCTAAATTTGTCAACGTATCCATCAAATTTGAAGCAAGTACAAGTCTAAGTAAACAAGATACAAGTACAATATAAAACAATAACACTAAACATGATAGCCAGAAAATAAGAGCATATATGGTGCGCACAAGTAAAATATATAACAAGATGAACTGGTAGAATAAGTAACAAGTAAGATGAACAAGAATATACAGTGCGTGCTCACATGTTGGAAGCACAACTTTCAACACGTGGATGACTTGGGTAAAAATGCTAGGATAGGACTCTCCCCCATAAACAGGAGAAATGTCAACGATGGGGCTAAGTCTACGTGCCTAGTAACTGAACCTCCCATATAATCCCAAACTCACAATCAATAACACTATCACGAAACATGATCATAATACGATGTAAGTAAACAAAATACTCCCCTTTCGTGTGTGTGTGTAGTTAATAAAAAAGGTAACATGCAAAAAAAATAATTACGAGCAATATAAGATAATTGTACATGACAATATTAAACAAGTACTTGCATGTCCTTTTTAAGCGATTCGAAGGCTGACAATTCCAAATCGTGCGATCCACAATATCCATCAAAAAGATACACAAGCATAGCCAATAAAGAATCTACCTTAACAAGTCCATTATTACGTCTATCATGATTTAGCTATTAACGTAGTTGAGGTCATGATCTTCTTCTAATTATCTAATGGATTATTGGAGGAACTTCTTCAAACTATATAAATGATAAATTTTCTTTTAAATAAGAGAATTTAAGTTAGGGAATATTATGAATTTATAATAAATTTCTCAACATATAGACTTATGGATTTTACTTCCCTTAAACAACTACTAACCCAAATTACTTACTCTAGTAAAATTTGTTGTGGTAGGACTAATTACACTACTTTAAAGGTTTAGTAATTTGATAACAGATTCTAGTAATACTTAATATATATTTAAACAATTTTATTCACAATTTTTATTCAACTAAGAGAATAATTTAAATTATAATTTGTCATACATCGTGCAATCAATTTATAATTAAGAAATTAAATTAATTCAATTTATAGTCAATTTATTTTTGGGTTCTCATTTATAATAAACAAATTTAAAAAAGGGTTATATTAAAAACTTACTAAAGATACTATGCTGCTTCCTTTCCTATGTACAAATTCCTTCGTATAAATCTTGGGACACAACCTCAACTTTCCCATGCCAACATAATATTATGCTGCTACTTATGATTCTCTCTCTATTGTTTCTTCTTTGAGCAATGCTACAATTACAACCCTCCTACAACCAATGGGGTTACAACCGCTACATGGTCGACCTCCACTGGAGGAGAAAGGGGAGAGGTAGGGCCGGTCGGACCATATTAGCAGGGGAGAGTAGGTTGTAAGAAGGTTGCAAGGTGTTAGTTGTAAACTTTCTTCTTTAGGTTCGTGAGATGGGAGGAGCGCGGAACACACGCAGGTTCCTATAGTCATGAAAGTGGTTCTCGCAGAGATGGAAATACCAAATATAGCTTGGGGACCATAGAGTCTCGACGAGACGTCGGGTCGACTGGCCAGTGCTCGAGGGAAGGTACTAAGCTCGATCGCACAATCTATGATGGCGTAGGGCAAACTGGTGACACCTCTTCCAAAGTTAGAGGGATAGTAGGGAACCTTAGGTGAGGTTCTGGGTGCAGAGGACCTGTTTTGCGGTTGGTCGCAATAGGATTAGGGGTCAACACGACGCCATCGCTCGGCGAGGAAGATGCTGAGGTAATACTGTAACCTCCATTAATCCAAATATTGTTATTTAGAATTATTTTTGACCTAAACTTATTTGTTAATTATAATTATCAATTAACTATTCTAATTAGTGGTATGGAGAGAATATAATCATATTTAATTATTTTCCCAAAAGGAAAACTTCTAGAAATTTCTAGTCAATTTTCTTCCCTAATCCTTCCATAACTAACTTGATTCCACCCATGCATATATTAAAGGAAAGAGATAGTGGCAGTCCAAAACTTCTTCTCCACTCCTTCCAAAAACCCTAGTTTCTTATTCCCTACCCAAATCCATTACTAGTCTCTTCATTTCCACCCATTCTTCCCTCTATTCCAAGCACAACCATGATGATACACTAGGAGGAGCTCACAAATCCATGGAGAAGCATAGTTCTTCCTCAACCTAATTTCATGGGTTTTATCTTCACTAGAGCCAATATCTAATAGGTCTAATACTTTCTTTTACATGCTCTTATGACGAATAGGGAACAATAGGCTACCAAGTGTTTAAGTTTATGTCTTTATTAGATTTTTGACTCCTAATAGGTTGTTTATACTACAAATTTATAATAGATGTAAAAGGAATCATGTAGATTGTGTTTGTATAGGTTTTATATATATATATATATATATATATATATATATATATATATATATTGGGATTTAGGAACTCAAATGTATATTGGTTTAGATGCCCACTGGGTGTTTGTTTCAATACCTATAAATTACTAGAAGTTGATTTATGAAGAGTTTTAGTATATTTATCAATATGAGATACTCATTGTATTAATAATTCAAATATAAAGGGAATGAGGATTTATATGGAAGTAAAATGTGTGAGTGTGTAATGAGTGATTTCCTGTGTGTATATTAGAGAGATTAGTGTAAATTGTGTATGACATGATATATGAGTGTGTAGTCTAGTGTGTATCAAGGTGTATTAGTGTGTGTGATATATGAGCTATTGATAAAAGTGTCTTGTAAGGAACTTGATTGGGATGCAATATGTCCTGTGATTTATGAGTGTTTGTATAAGTGAAAAATGAACTAAAAATTTCATAAGCGTAGTATGCCTATGTGTGTGAGAAGATATTATGATTATTGTAGCAGTGCATCTCTGTGTGTGTGGGGGGGGGGTTTCCATGTGTGTTTTCTAACAACGGTTGCTGCAATTAAGCATTGAATTGTGTGCAGCACTGCAAGAGTGTAGCTAGTGGACAATAGTGCTTGTGAAGTACAACAAAATGCAGTGTGCTCATATACATTAAACTATGGAGCTTGGTGTAGCAATAGTACAGAAGCTCTAGGGTATTTTGTGTTGGAATTCTTGTGTGTGCAAACACCTAGCTATATATTTGTACGTTCTTGTATATACTAGAGATAGGTGTGTCCTAGTATGTATGTTGTGTCATCTGTCATAGAGATACATGTTTCTACAGTAGTAGGGATCGATGTGTGTAGGGGCAACTAGGAGTGGGTATATACGTGGACCAACACTTTGTGTGCAGAGTCCAGTGCAGGGCAGCAACAACAACTACTAGGTGCATCAACAACTGCTAGGTGCAGCAACAGTAGTGTGTGAGTGTCTGTGCAGTGAGGAGTGTATATGCAGAACGTCTAGGTACAGTTTGGGTAAGAATTGGTGTACTGTAGCAGAATGAGCAACAACAGGAAGGATACTCATGTGTATGAATCAGAATTTAGATAGGTGTGTGTCCCCTTGTAGGATAGATAATGTGTCTAGTATCAAACTAAAATAGCAGCAGTAGGCAACAATTATCATAGAAGTAGAGTTGTATCTTTATAGTTTATATGTGGACACAATATTGCAATAGCTACAGGAAACTGCTTGTGTGCAATATATAAATGTAATGCAGATTAGGCTATACAATCCTATAGAAAGTGAAATACAATATATATGCAGAACCAAACTGGAGTGTCAGCGAGTGTGTGGGTCTGTTGGAAAACAATGTGTTTCTAGTAAGGGAAGTGAGTGTGCACCTATCTTTAACAAGCTGCAGGAGTATTTTAGTGTATGAGGAAATTATGTGAGTTATGTATCACAAGAAGGTGTACTAGTAGGGGCATGGTGTAGTCTACAACAAAGCAATAGTGTATCAGTAAATTTCATAGTATGGACACACTGGTAAATCTACTGCCCAACCTACTATTTACTACAGTTCTAAACTGCAGGGCACATAGAGTTTGTGTGTGTGTATGTGTCAGTACATCAATGTGTATAACTGTTGCAAAGAATGCATCTAATGTGTTTTTAGTGTGGACACCAATAAGCGAGGCAACGATATCAGTGAAATGGTAAGTGTCATATGGTTATGTACATAATAGTATCACTACACTACAATAATTCAGGCTGGGATAGGGCCTTCGGGATAGATATTATATATATAGGACTTCAGACTGGATTGGTTGTAAGCCTTCGGGATGATTTGTAGCCTCTCGAAGGGGCATGAATGAAGGGCATGAATAAAATTTACCTTCTTCGAAAAAAATGTGTGTATATATATATATATATATATATATATATATATATATATATATATATATATTTATCAATTTTGTTGATTCTATGGTTGTGGAGGGTATTGGGTCGGCCCTTCTTCCAAGAAGTTGCGTGCAATGTGGCCTTTACGACCGCACTTGAAGAATGCTCCATCTTTAGCTCGACAATCACTCGTCTGATGCTATCTCGATTGCATTTGTTGCAATGGGTTAGGGTTCTGCTCTTGGTAGCCACCGTTGGTGCCATGATTGTGACGCTTATATGCGTTGTTGCCTTCTGTGTTACTATGGCATTCGTGGTTGACATGATGCACATCGTTAGTAGTAGTTGGAGGTATTGAGGCTCAAGATGGATAACATAGTTGAGGGCCTCCCATACCGATTGATCCTCTAGAACGGCCACATGTGCAGCAATATAAGACTATAGACCCACTTCAAAATGTCAGGCACTACTCGCGGCGTCAGGAAGAAGTGCACTTGCAAACTTGGAGAGCTTACTGAACTCAGCCGCATATTACCGAATTGTCATATTCCCCTGTCTCAATTGCATGAACTCGTTCTCATTTTCTTGAAGAACAGCCAGAGGATGGAATTTTTCTTCGAATGCCTTGCGAAATATAGCCTATGAGATCTTCGTTCTCTTATCGTCCTGGAGGACTCACTTTTGCATATCGTACCAATCGTGCACGTTCAATTGACATTGAAGTTAATAACTGGCAACTGGCTACGACTCGTCAATGTTGAGCGCTTTGAAATGGTCTTCCAACTCTGCCAACCAATCGAGCACTACGGAAAGATCTTCGGTTCCCTTGAACGAAGTATTGTACACCTTTTTAAATTCTAAAATTTTGGAGGAGACATACTTCGTAGGTACAGGCTGAGGCTTGTCAGGGTCAACTTCGCTGCGTTGGTTCATCGGCTCCTCTACGGCAGATTGTAAAATGATTGTTATTGGCTGCGATTGTTTGGACGATTTATTGCAAGGTATAAAGTTGCTTCTGTTGTACCTTGAATTGAGCCATGAACCTGTTCTCGAACTGTGTCTGTCGAACATTGGCCTATTTTTGTTGCGCATTCATCATGCACAATATCTGCCCCATTAGGTCAACCAAGGGTTCAGACTTCGAGCTGCTAGTGTAACGCCCTAGTTCCAATATACGTAGGACTAGGCGTACGAAACATGCCAGCTATATGCATACGATAAATAAACTATATGCTGTCACAGGAAATTCTGCATCTCATCCACCGAACACAATATAAAGACAATAGTCCAAATAAATAAATAAAAGAGTCAAATGATGATATAACCGGGTGGAGACAAATCCACTACCAAACAGCTATAAAAAAGAGTCTGAGAATATTGGAGTCCGACCTCCTAATAATGAAATAAATAAAAAATAAAGCAAACAAAAGTGTAGCAATGTCATGTCCACAAAGGCAAAAGATGACTAAATCTCGGAAGGTGAAACCTCCTCAACTGAGAATGA
Source organism: Iris pallida (assembly GCA_029216955.1). Classification (NCBI taxonomy): domain Eukaryota; kingdom Viridiplantae; phylum Streptophyta; class Magnoliopsida; order Asparagales; family Iridaceae; genus Iris; species Iris pallida. Next base: position 9,291,947 of record JANAVB010004998.1, read on the forward strand.
TGGATCCAGTGCAGAGCAGTATCCTGAAGATAGTCCTGGTCGTTTAAGCCTGGAGAGATTACCAGGTCCTCAGAGGGACATAACAATATACAGAAAAATATGCCATATAAATTATAGGATGCGGACTCGCATAGTCGGTTGGCCACTGATACGTATGAGACATGCGACAGATAGGATATAATTGCTAATAGAATTTTCATGATTATGGGAGTTATTAGAGGTTTATATATGTCATAGAGATGACACATATAGGCATGGGGTAGGGAGGATAGTTCCATAATGTATTGGCCACGTATACGCTTATCCATTATAACATGTCAGCTCCGTCGGAGACGCAGGTAAGATTACCCCTACTGTTACTGATGTCCTCTGATGTTCACAGAGCGTTACGAACAAGTGTCAAGGCCAGAGGAGATATACCAATATCTCATAGTAATGGGGGTGGTCATCTAGTATTAAGTCATCATTCATAAAAATAACTAAAAGTAATAAAAAATGACTAACATAGTTGCTTGCACCAAGTAAGAGTTGGACACACAGTTTGATATAAATCAGTAGAAAACAAAATAAATAAATAAAATAACATGATAAAATGATAGTAAATAAATAGTAAATAGTGGCAAGGTATCTTTTCTGGAGGTGGTGTGCAGAAAATAACATTGTCCAGTAACTTAACTCGTCATATCAAAAGAGCAATGAAAGTCAACTTCCATATAATTTCTTTAATGCTGAAATAAATATCACAAATGTTTTTATTATAAGAAAAATGTCTAAGATCGTCTACCCATAAGTCCAATTCTAGACATAGGAACAAAACCATAATTTTGGGGCAAGTTGGTGTTCGCCATTGGACCCGCTTTGTACCAAAAAATGTGCCAAATCCTTCGGTATGTAAAGTCATCAAGTTATATGTTTACTTGTCCGATTTGACGATATGAACTCAACCGTATATCCAAATATAGATTACGACGACTCGTACACAATTTTGCCTATTGGATTTGGTCGTGGGTCCGCCAAAATAGCACTCTGATCAACCTTCTCAGAATATGACCAAACATGGCTCACAGAATCAGAAAAATGATATGAGTCCAGTGATAAAAGTTTTGTCTCAAGGTAACGAATGTGCACGAAGTTGTGGAATAGTTTGGAACAGGGCCGATACGAGGTATCTCGACCGATACGCCTTGATTTCGTCATGCTTATCCAAATTGAGTTCTGTCGAATTCTACACATCGGCGAAGTCAATACGCACCTTTTGATGCTTTCGGTTCGCAACCAAGTCACTCCGTTTGCCGGAACGAATGTCGTATCAGGAAATTTTCTAAAATTTACTGTTTTTGAAAACTGTTTTTCACGATTTTAGAAATCTATTTTCTCGATGCATAGTTGATAAAATCAAAATCTATAAAAAAGGACTCCAAGCCCTATAGGTTGTCTAAAATTATGTTCAATTAGTTTTTTAGATCTCTCAATAGAACGACCAGAGTTGGCCTTCCAAGTTAGGGTTGTGGCTGCCTATAAACTGTTTATGAATAATTTTTCTTGTCGATTTTGGATCAATTTTTTGGACAGGTTGTTCTATTTCACCTAAATCTAATTGCTGGGATTCATAGATGGATAGGTTAACTATAGATAGGTTTTTTAATATCAAAATTTTATTGAACAGAGATAGAGAATTTAGGGTACGAAGTAGTATACATCACTGTTTTGACTCAGAACATGGGATTTTGTTCCTCATGGCTTCCCCTGACTGTAGCGGTTGTCAGCGGCGCTCTAGAGGTCGGGCATGAGGCAAAGTAGGCTGGGTGTTCGCCTAAGTCAGGGCTCGAAGGAATTTGGGTTTACGAGTGGATGATACGGAGGAAAGTTTTGACAACTCGTATATATATTTTATATATATATATATATATATATATATATATATATATATATATATATATATATATATATATATAAAGAACTTTATTGATGTTGTTGGCCCATTGGTCATGGTCAAACCTGATTTTAATAATTGATCAAACTCTGTCTCGATATCAATTCAAGTCAATTCAGATGTTTACCTACGACGTTTTGGACACTGCTCAATGATGGATATCTACTATGTTCAAGACCGAAGCTGTTTGCCATTCAGAATGTATTTCCTTCAAAGCAATGTAATTTTTCATTTTATTGAGTCTAGGAATACATTGTACACCAAGTCGTACTGGAAAATAGGCTGTCCGAAATTATTTTTCAAAATTACCCTATCCTTTTAAAAATGACCTATGTTTTTGAAAAATATCCTTTTTACAAAAAGCTTCTGAAGGACTTTTCAAAAAGCTAAAATAATTTTTCTCAAAATCAACTGGCATAACCCTAGCAGAACTCGGCCAGAGTTCGGCCAAGTTGAACGTTATGTGAACGTTTGATTTTAAACTTGGTCTCCCTTCAGTTGCAGTTTGTTACAAAGAGTTCTGTCTGAATTCTGCCCGAATTCTGTCAGAGTTCTGTCTTTGGAAAAACTATAAATAGAGAAGGATTTCGATCATTTCAAATCACCAATTCACTTTCAATCTCTTCTCTTCTAAAGCTTATATTTCTTCCAAAGAGTTCTGAAAAGCTTCCATTTTCAAATCCCAAGCCAGTTACAATCCTCTAGTCGATTTGCCAGTACGGTGCGGTCTAGAAGTTTCAAGAGCGATTGTAATCAGAGGCTTGATTGAAGATACAACTCTTCACAATTGAAGTTGGTCGAGTTCTTCGTATCAAAGTTCGCGTCTGTAGAAGTTGCAAGGACTTCGTATGAAAACTTACGGAATTTTCCAATAGTGGATTCAACTGGAAGCTAGAGTTCTTTCGACTGGACTAGTCCTCACAAGAGGGAAACCAGTATAAATCTCGGTATTTGCGTTTGCCTTCTGATCACTCTTTTATTTCCGTCATTTACTTTGTGATTATTATTATATCTGTGATCTAACTGCTAACGAGATTTTTAATTAGCAATATTCCGTTGCCTACTCTATTCACCCCCCTCAAGAGTATTCTGCTTTACGATTTCGTTCCTACAATTGGTATCAGAGTGGGTTATACAGGTAAAGCAAGGTAAATTTTTAAATTGCAGTTATATTCAATTGTTATATAGATCACAGTATTACACATGACAACTATGAAATTCACAAGTAAAGGCCAAGCCACAAACAGACCTCCATTGTTTGACGGCACAAACTACACTTATTGGAAAACACGTATGAGTTTTTTTTTCTGAAATCTCTTGATTTTGACTTATGGTCTGTAGTTATTGATGGCTATAGAAAGCTCCCTCGTATTAATGTTGATGGTGTTTTAGTTGAAAAACCCCATGACAAATATATAGAGGATGAAAAGAAAAAAGGCCAGTTGTAACCCCTCTCCCCGAAATTTTTAATTTTTATTATTATTTATTTTTCTTTTGTATTTTTAGTAAATCCTCCTCAAATCATGTAAACGTATTTTTTTATTGTATTTGATTTCAAGAAGAAAAACTGATTAGAATTATAGATTATCGACATTACAAAAATTGGTTTATTATTTTGAGCTTTCAGAACATTTATTTTGAAAATGATAAGTATTTTATAGAGTGCTGATTTAATATATGATCGATGACAATTGAATACTGTTTATAATAATAGTTATTGATTTTAAATAAAAAAACATATTATTTAATAGATATTAATATTATTTTAAATTGTCATGTTGATCACTTATTTAGCTTGATTTTGAATTCGTATGATTTAAATTAATACTTTAAATTATTAGTTTCGATCCTTTATCGAATTTTGATTAGACATATGATTGATTAAAGTTAATATGTTATTATATACTAATAAGTTTTTGATCTAAATTTATTGTTTTGATTTAAATTAAAGCAAGGACTTATCCATCATAGTTTAAATTATTTGAGAAGTATTATTTGCATTAGGATTAGGTTAAATTGATTTTAGATATCTTTTGATTTAAAGGGGAGAAGTTATCCATCATTATCCAATTAAGGATTCAGCTCCTATTTAAGAAGCCTTTCTCCCAATTTCCCCAAGTTCGTTCACGACCATAGAATACCCACCAGCTCCTCCTCCATCCGTCTCCACTGCCACCACCTCGGTCGCGACTGCCTCGCCCCGCCTCAATCCATAACCATAAAGCAACCCACCACGACCACACCAGAAAAGAAGAAGAAATAATAAGACCCAACCTCGACCGACGTCGTGTCCGTGCCAATCCTGGTGATCCAGGCAGACCCCTCTGGCACCATTGTCGTGCAGCCACCACCATTAATATTGTGTCTTCGTGTCCGTGTCAGTGCTCACCACATCATTTCCATCCCATTACAATATTACAACTACAAACCAAATCCTGTGTCCGATAAGCCGGACACCCAATCCAATTCTGTGTTCGTGTCGACAGAGCCACCGTCGTCATTACCAACATCTGTGACGTCACCGTTTGTGACCACCAGACTCTCCACCGTACAAGGAAGGCATGCTCTGCAGACGCGACAGAGAGAAGTGGCTGCAACGGCATCCATCAGGATGTCGAAACCTCGTCGGGTTAGTACCGCATCGGACTTGAGGGTGCTGAGCGTCGGAGACGTCGAGTCCGTCTGCTCATGCGGCCCCATCTTCTCGCAGAGGCATTATCGAGGACTTTGAGCCCTCTTTCGTACATGAACCGTCAACCAGTCGATGAACTGCACCACAAGCAGTGATGACCTACGCGAAGCCGGCGCTTCCCCAACTTGTCGCACAGCCACCACATACGCCTCATCGCCTACACCACCACCAGTGGCGCTACCTCGCCTGCTTCATTCGGCGAGACCACGACCTTACCTCTCGATGCCGAACATGTCCACGACCCGGAGCCGCCACGGGAGCGACTCCTCCGTGGTGAAGCTCCCGACGTGCCTCTTCACCGCGACCAGCGCCCGTCTCCTCGCGCCTCTCGACCGACACCGGCCACTCCAAAGGTCGGACTCGGCCGCTGCCAGCGTCGTGCGCCAGGACTCCGTCGCCTTTGGAGGACTATCACGCCGACCACCGGATCAGCCGTGTCCGCTCCGCTGAGCCTCTGCCGACGCCGATCCCAAGTTTCCCCCTCGCCACCGATGCACCACTAGATTCCCTTCGAACTCGGTGGTTCATTCTCCCACAAGGAGAACTTCTTCGAAGAGCCGTTGAGAGTTTTCTCAAACTCTCTCTTTCTTCCTGTCTTCCTCTGTACCATTACTTTATTTTAGTAGCGAAATCATTGAATAGAGTTAAAGTTATATTGACATTACCATTAAATCATTTAGGAATGCATTGGAGGTTGGTCCTATCTATGCAAAATACTAAACTTATCCCCTGGCTGGCACAGGGCCTTTAATGTGCAGCCAGAAGCACACGTAACTACACTTTGTGAGTGGGAAGAATTACAATTATGGTACAGAATTCAAGGCGTAGTCCATTCTTGTATCACATTTGTATTTAACCCATGCGGGAAGATTCAAGTCGTCAGCGACAACTATCCTAATGCAAAATGGACAGTTACTGTGGGGAACGCTCAACCCTGGACACATATATATGTTGTGATATGTGGGGGATTGTTGGTGCTTTCTTTACATGGAGAGAGCTAGCTCTCAACATGCCTTGTAAAATTTTAGTCCCACATCAGAAATGCACCATGAGTTATCTCAACATATATACTTGGGTGTGTTGTTGAGAGATGTACATGGGGTGGTGACCCTAAAGAGGGAACCATGTGGGTGATTTTACTATGAGGTAAGAATAAGGCTCCAAGGATTAAGCATTAATGCTTTTGTCATTCTCTTGGATTAATTCCATTTGGAGCTAAGCCCCAAAGGGGCTTAGCGACTCGGACTCGGACTCGGACTCGGACTCGGGCTCATGGGCTCATGAGGCATAATGTGGCGTTTTATTGGTGCACTTTGCACTTAGCATGTCAGCAGTCATGCGGTCTTTATGCGGCTCATATGCGGCCATGCGGTCTTATGCGGCATGCGACTCATATGCGGCCATGCGGTCCATGCGGCTCATGCGGTCCATGCGGCACATGCGGTCCATGCGGCTCATGCGGTCCATGCGGCACATGCGGCTCATACGGTCCATGCGGCTCATGTGGTCCATGCGACCCATGCGGCTCATGCGGCTCATGTGGTCCATGCGGCCCATGAGGCTCATGCGGCCAGGCTGCTGCTGCTGCCGCATGGAGGGTTCCGCTGACTGTGCAGACTACAAGTCAGTTGTGGAAAGACTGATTCAATGCGATTAATTCAGATCCTATCTTTGTGGGATTTGAATTAAAATTTGTTGCTATCTTTGTGGGATTTGAATTAATCTCGTTGCTAATTTTTGGGATTTGATTCAATCTTTCCATAACTGAAGAGGCGGCTAGGGTTTCCACCCTCTCTCTATATATACTCTCTTCTGGCCTCCTTTGTGGCTACTACGAAAATATAAGTCAGAAAAGGAGAAAGAGAGAGAGAGCTGCTGCCGCCATTGTAAGTCCATCCGAGGAGTCAGAACAGAGGTGACTTCGAGCGTTCCATAAGTTCTTCAAACTTGCTGGTTCCTGGAAGCAGTTCGTGTGGGGTGAATCTTGCTTTGAGCAACGGTGTTTTGACACCCCAGCATTTTTCTTCTTCTCATCTTTCTCTAGATTTTTGTAACTCGTTCTGTCCCAATTGCAACACGTTTACAAGGAAGAACGAGAGATCTTCTCTTCTATATTTTCCTCCTGTAATCGGGTTATTTAGTTTTGTATCATCATAGATCTCTGTTGCATCTGTTTTACCATCTTTGATCAAGCCCCGGGACTAACAATCTCAAAGCAAGATTCGTGTAAATGGAAAACATTAATGCTTCGCTCCTCCAATCGGACTTCTGCAAGTTGGAAAAGTTCGATGGAGAGCATTATCAAGTCTGGAAGAGAAAGGTTTACCTAACTCTTCAACTAAAAGACGTTGATCATGTTCTGTTGGAGGAAGAACCCTCTGTTCCAGACACTGGATCTACTGCCGCAATCAACACGGTTACCAAACTCCAGGCCAAATAGAGAAGGGAAAATAGCATCTGCAGGCTTCTCATCCTGAATGCTATGGAAGATTCCCTGGCAGAATCCTACTCGAAGAAGGAACTTGCCAGAGACATATGGGAGTCTGTAGAAAATCTGTATGAAGAAGACAGGAACATGAGCACGATGTTTGTGGTTGAAAAATATCTCAAATTGCTCTTTGAGGACGAGAAGTCCATGTTGCCACAGGTGAAGGAATTTCTGAAGCTGCGTCAGAAACTGGAAGACGAAGAGATGCCCCTTCCCGACAAGTTTGTCGTTGAAGGGATCGTCTCAAAACTTCCTGCTGGATGGAGTACCTTCTATGCAAGGATGCTCAGGAAGAAGCTAGACATTAGCTTGGGAGATCTACTTCAAGAGATCCATGTTGAGGATGAGATGCATTTCCAACAGAAGGTGGACACTCTGTCCGAACAGTTGGCTAAAGCCAATCTAGTGCAGACGAGAGTTCCCAAGGGGAAGCAGGCGGCTTCTCATCCCAAGAAGAAGGACTTCACTAATCTAAAAGTGAAGGGTCCTTCTTTCAAGCAACAGAAGACTAAGTCCCACGTGACTTGTTACAATTGTGGCAAAAAAGGCCACTACAAGAGTGAATACAGATCTAAGCCTAAACAATCAGAGAAAGGTGAGCCTAATAAGGTTTCATTGGTTTCTAACATTGTTGCTATGATCGGACAGGTCACAACTGTGGGGGTTGACTCTGACTGGTGGATAGATACTGGTGCGACTTGCCATGTCTGTTCTGGCAAGGAATGGTTCGTCACGTACCAGCCGATATCTGAGAAGGTTGTCATGGCGAATCAGGCCCAAGCTAAAGTTCTGGGGATCAGGACCGTGGAACTGAAACTCACTTCTGGGAACACTCTGACGCTTCAAGGTGTGAAGCATGTTCCGGCGATTGCCAAGAACCTGATCTCTAGGAGCCTGCTCTGCAACGCAGGCTTGAGGATGGACATCAATGCTGGTCAGATGGTGATGTCCAAGAAAGGAACATGCTTCGGGAAGGCTTATCAAACCGAAGGAATGTTTAAATTTTAGCTTGTCAACCAGTTTGATGACATTAATGCAGTTGCATTTTCTGATTATTCTCTTGAGTTGTGGCATAATAGACTAGGACATGTTCATTGTAAAAGAATTAACAAAATGTCTAGTCTAGGACTTATCTCCAAATGTGGGGGTAAGGTGGAGAAGTGTGAAGTGTGTGCTCAGACGAAGATCACAAGGAAACCCTTTCATCGGGTCAATCGAAGCACAGATCTTCTGGAGTTGGTGCACTCCGATATCTGTGACTTCAAACATTTCTCCACGAAGGCCGGGATGAAGTATTTCATAACCTTCATCGACGACTTCTCAAAATACGCGTTCGTCTACTTGCTCAAGTCTAAAGACGAAGCCTTCGAGAAGTTTAGAGTGTTCAGGACCGAAGCTGAACGGCAGACTGGACAACAACTCAAGAGGTTAAGAAGTGATCGAGGTGGGGAGTACAGGTCTCATGAATTCGCATCGTTCTGCAAAGAACATGGAATCATATGCGAGACTACTGCTCCATATTCTCCTCAATCCAATGGAGTAGCGGAGAGGAAGAACAGAACGTTGACAGAAATGATGAACTCAATGCTGCTAACCGCGGGTCTTCCTAAATGCTACTGGGGAGAAGCTGCATTGACGGTCACTTTTATTCTAAATAGAGTGCCGTATGCAACTTCAGACGTAACTCCTCATGAACTCTGGTTCAAAGTCAGACCAAACTTGAATGTCATTCGAGTGTGGGGGTGTCTGGCGTATGTGAAGTTCCCAGATCTGAAGATTCAGAAGCTAGGGACAAGGACTACAAAGGCGATCTTCTTGGGGTATGCCGAAAAGAGGGATGCTCAGAGATTTCTTGATATTGAGTCAAATCATATCATCGAATCTCGCGATGCTGAATACTTTGGAGACAAGTTTGCAAAAGACAAAAACATTGTTCTTTCGGACATTCTGAAAAATGTTGTAGGTGCAAATGAGACTAAAATCTCATATGAGCCAGTAGTCTAAGAAGAAGCTGTTGTTGATGAAACAACTCTTGTACCAGAACTCGTAGAGCCGTCGGCCAAGCGAGCGAGGAGACCGAAAGACTTCGGAGATGACTTTGTCACCTATCATGTGGAAGCAGATCCGCTTACCTATGATGAGGCGATAAAGACCAGAGATGCTATCTTCTGGAAGGAGGCAGTGAATGACGAGTTTGAATCTATCACCTCCAATAACACATGGGTGTTGGTAGATCTACCTAAAGGAGAAAAGCCCATCGGATGTAAATGGATCTTCAAGAAGAAGATGAAGGCAGATGGAACTATTGACAAGTTCAAGGCCAGGCTGGTAGCCAAGGGATTTTCTCAGAAACAGGGGATAGACTACTTTGACACGTACGCTCCAGTAGCTCGGATGACCACCATCAGGATGTTAATCGCTCTAGCAGCTATACATAAGTTGGTGATACATCAGATGGATGTAAAGACAGCATTCCTGAATGGAGAGCTGACCGAAGAGATTTACAAGCAACAGCCAGATGGATTTGTCGTCAAAGGTCTTGAAGACAAAGTCTGTAAGTTGTTGAAATCATTGTATGGTTTGAAGCAAGCTCCCAAGATGTGGCATGAGAAGTTTGACAAAGTTATTAGGTCAAACGGCTACAGAGTCAGCGAGACGGACAAATGTGTTTATACAAAGTTCGCTGATGGAAGAGGAGTCATCGTTTGTCTGTACGTGGACGACATGCTAATCCTAGGTACGGATATAGGCTGTGTTACGGAGACAAAGAAGTTCCTCTCAACCAAGTTCAGTATGAAGGACTTGGGGGATGCAGATGTCATCTTGGGCATAAAGATCATCCGGACAGACACTGGAGTAGCGTTGTCACAATCTCACTATATTGAGAAGATGCTCACACGCTATGGGTATAAGGATCTTCCAGGGATCGATACACCATACAGGGGTGATCAGAAGCTGAAGCCAAACTCGAGGAAAAGCGTCAGGCAGCTGGAGTATTCTAGCGTTATCGAAAGTTTGATGTACGCAACCACTGCCACAAGGCCTGACATAGCTTTCGCCGTGGGAATGCTGAGTCGGTTCACGAGCAACCCAGGGATTGAGCACTAGAAAGCTGTGAAGCGGGTGATGAGATATCTCAAGAAGACTCAGACATATGCACTGCACTACAACGGGTATCCGACAGTAGTGGAAGGCTTCAGTGATGCTAGCTGGTGTTCAGAGGTAGAAAGCGAGAGATCCACAGGTGGATATGTCTTTTCCTTGGGTGGAGATGCTATATCATGGAAGTCGAAGAAGCAAACTATTCTCTCTCGTTCCTCCATGGAATCTGAATTCTATGCACTTGAAACTGCAGCAGATGAAGCAGAATGTCTTCGGGAGCTCATGTATGATCTTCCAGTGGTTGGGGCTCAGATACCGGCGATACCGATATACTGTGACAACCAGGCGACTGCGGTGGTGGCATCAAATGACCTCTTCAATGGGAAGAAGAGGACTGTGCGGTTGAAGCACAGGGCAGTACACGATCTTATCAAAAGAGGTATAATTGCAGTGATTGATGTTCGGAGTCAGGAGAACCTGACAGATCCGTTCACAAAGGGCCTCAAGCGCCAGTTGGTCGATGATACATCTTGTAAAATGGGCTTGAAGGCATTCTGATAGTGTGTCTTTGTAATCCTACCATAAAGTTTTATGCAATTAGTTCAAAGAGAAATCTACTAGGCATCTAACTTTTGGTTCAAAGGAGGATCACTGACTGGAAAACAATCAGGTAACAGTAGGTACTTGTTCTCTGGAACATGGAAGGGATACGGACCCATAACCACTGTTGTCTACTATATATTTTCTGTGGAAAAAAAAACAGATCCTGTGGAAGGTTGGCTTAAACGCCTTAATGAGTTCTCAGGCAGAGTGAATGCCTGGTGTGCTTTACAGGAAGCACGGTAGAGCAGCACTACAAGGAGTGAAACTCCATGCTACAGTGGGGTGACTCCACCATGAGGTTCCCAGGTAGGGGTAATGCCTCGGCCTTACAAGCCAAGTCACAGCGGCGTAGCACCACAAATAGGCAGGTAGCCAAATGCTGTATGACGTAATTAAAAAGTTGTAGACAGCACTACAAAGGGGAGGATGGCCCCGTGTTACAGTGGCACGACACCACGATGAGGTACCCAGGTAGGGGTAAAGCCTCGGCATTGCAAGCCATGTCGTTGCGGCGTAACACCGCAAGGAAGCCTTAGGCTTCATGCTGAGTAGATTGGCACTACAAAGAGGCTGAGACCTCATGCTACAGTTGTCACGACCCGCACCCTAGAGTAAGGGTACGAGACGTGGGTACGTCCAGCCTACGTCGCAGTGTCGGCGGTAGAACGCTGTCCTAGGTCACAACATCTAGCAGTATATCTCTAAACATTTTATACTCCCCGAATGGGGGTGACATAGCAGTAAATGAACTCAATCACAACTAAGGAAGAGATAGCACGATATGATATCGAACTCAAGAAAAAAATAGATGATAAGTAGTCTAAGATAATCCCAGCAAGAATCCAGAAGTGCATGGTCTCAGATACAGAATAAAAGAATATATACAACTCAGAACTCAGAATAAAGTCTAGCTAAACATGTCTCAAGACTGCATAAAGTAAGATAAGCCTAACTAAACTAGTCTAGACAATGGGGGTGATATCCTCAGCTAGAGCTGGGTCCTCCTGAGGGTCCAGCTCGTAAGTGTCATCTAAGGCTGCCCTGTAGAAAGTGTCTAGGCAAGATTCCTCCTCGTCCTCTGTAATATTTTCAATAGGTCTAGTTAGGACAGGAGCGAGTACAGTATATCTCAACAGTTCATAGCAGGTTAGAAAATATAATCATACAGTAAAGTAAGATACAAGTACTGAAAGAAGTACAGTATGTAAACAGAGAGAGAACTGTAATAGAAATATCTACTATAAGTAAAGAACTAACAGTGGCTAGTGAGTCAGAATATAATATAGACATGTAAATAGCATAGGATGATTCTGATGCTACACTATGGAAGGATTCTGATGCTACACTACTTGGATATTATTCACATGTCTACTTCTACTCCCCCGTACCCCCAATTAATACACAAGGATCCAACCAGGTTATGTTATGATTCTATGTAACGGCCCCCGAAGGGTGGTACATAGTAGTCCCATAAATGGGGATTCTAGGAAACCCAATAAATGGGATAAGGATTCAAAGAAGACTCTGTGATCATAAGAGTATATGTCACAAGTGATCAAAGAACCAAAGAAGCATAGTGATACGCCATGTAAGTGAAACGCACAGAACATAGAGTACCCGATACTCCCTGAAGGGATAACATCTCAAGAAGGGATCCATATAGTACTAATCCGTGTGACCAACGTGACAGTATCAAGTAAAGTAATTTAATGCAGGAAATAATTCTAAGCAGGATATGAAATGATCAGAGAATGTACTCGCCTGGTATCTGAGTGCCCACTATGAAAGTACTGTCCGAGGAGTGGTGTCTGGCTCCTAATCAGAACAGCACAAGTCAAAACAAGTCCAAAATGGTATAATGAAGTCCTACTATACATTCTACATGATTCTAGGTCAATCTAGGCCAAAGTCAACTCTTGGTCAACTCTGGTCAACCCTAGAAGTCAAACTAGGTCAAACAAGTCCACACTAGGTCAAACTAGTCTACACAAGCCTAATCTAGACTCACTAGCTAAGCAAACACAACTATAGGCCATAGGCTAATAGACTAGGCCATGGGTCAATAGGCAAAACCATATTCAGTTCTATATCTAAACAATACATATGTAAACATACCATACAAGCTAATATAGGGTACCTAATATATATATATAGGCTCCTAATCACCTATTAGGTACATACATAATATGACAATATATATATATATATATATATATATATATATATATATATATATATATATATATATATATATATATATATATATATACACACACATGTGTTATATAATATAACTAATATATATAAACCTATAGGCTATATGTGTATACCATACTACCATATATGTTAATACATAAATATATATACAAATGCATAGAGAGGGGCACTCAAGTGTTCATGTGCATATGTGTATGTGTGTGTGTGTGTATAAGAGTATGGAGAGTGTCACATGAGAGTGAAAGAGAGTGAATGTTTGTGAGTGTGGGGCAATATGCAAAATTAAAAACAGTGCATGAATAATACAGGACAGTGAAAAGAGAGAGGAAAGTGTGTGTGTGTATGTAGAACAGTGAAGGGTGTAATGCATGTGTGAAATCAGTGAGCAACTTATTAAATCTTAGTTTAAAATTCATAGGAAACCCCCTCCCCCAAACAGTTAACAGTTTTACATATGAGAACCCCATAGATTCTCTGGTTTACATCAATCATTTAAATACCCATGTAGGTCAGATTTCATATGGTCAGTTCACTGGAAATCTCAGGATTTAGTTCAATTTCTTCTTTTCACAAAAACCAGTCCACACATATATCATTCCCTATTTGAATCAAATCACAACCATTCATTCCTAAATTTCACACACAAGTGGTTCATGCATAGACACATCATAACAGGGTCTTAAACCAGGTAATAATAGCATCAAATAGGTCAACTTAGATACCAAAATTCGAAATTAAAAACTGGAAAAAATCTGTGGGATAAACTGGTTTCAGAATTTAAAGGGTAAATGAAAATTTGATGGACAAAAACAAACTAAGATGAAATTAAATGGTTGGAAATGAACTAACATCATGTGCACGTGTCCCATGAAGTGTTTGTGTCCCTGCAAGAGGACACAAACGTGTCCAATGGATTAAAACATAAAATCAGTGTACACAGACACAGAAACTGGGACAGTCTCGTGCGGGGGTGCACGCGAGTCGTGCACCCGACACAGGCCAACCCAGGCCTCGTGCTTGTGTCAGTGGGTGCATCTAGGGTAGGCCTAGGTGTGTGTCACCCTGAATCGTGTCAGTACGTGTCGTGTCCAGAGATTCGAAGCCGTATCAGTGGCTTATTACACTGTGCACAGTGTCAGTGGGTTCCCCCGTGCGCGGTCGATTTCTCACCAACCAGTGCACGAAGTCCCATGAAATTTGGGGAGCATGGTGACAGTGGGTGCCCCTAAGCTCCCACAAAATTTCGTGTCAGGGCAAGCCGTATCGTGTCCTGTAGGGACCCCGATGAGCAGGGGATCCGCCAGGCCGCACACGAGCGTGTATAGCCCATGTGCACGTATGTCCAAACGACACGACACGTGCACGAATCCAACCCAGTAAATCAAAATCGTGTAAGCAACATCAAAACACAATTTTCCATTCAAAAATTATTTCGAAAATAACACAAAAGTTCCACTGTGGCATTTCCACAAACACATAAGGCTAGGCACTGATACGTGTCCAGTTTGGACACGAAAGGACACGAAAACTTAGGGTTTCCTATTCCTACTGTTAGGTTAGGTCTAGGGCTCCCTAATGATGCAAAAATCTCAGGGTTCTATGGTAAAAATAGGAAGTTATCTCTATGTATCAAAACCCTCAAAAAGCTCTAACGAGAGATGTTCTTCTTGATGGTGAAACTCCTCCAAAGTGATTTGAATCTGAGAAAGAAATGTAATAACAGCAAGAAAACTAAAATTAAAACCTATTGCAATTTGTTTGGATTAAAAAGGAAGTAAAATGGATTTTCTAAGGATTTTTGAAGTACGGAAAATACCTCTTTCTAAACTTGCTCCTTCCTAAAGAGGCTAGCCCTAAATTCTAAGAGATTATTTATAAGAGGGGGTTTCCCAAAGGGTGTAGTGGCTGGACAAATAGTGTTAGGGTTAGGGTTAGGCACTAGTTAATGGGCTTTGGGCCTATTTGGCTAACTATTGATTTATTGGTTAATCACAAGTCATGGCTTATGACTTAAAACTCTACTTAAGTCAAATAACCATACTATTAGTCAACTCTAGTCTAACTAGGGTGGCATGACCTAACCAAGACCAAACTCAACTAGGGTTAGCTCCTAGGTTAGTCTACCATGGTCATTGCTAGTCAAAGTCAACCTAGTCAACCCTCATCCAAACAATTCCAAAATAAATTCTAAAAATTCCCATAAATTCAAATAAATTTAAATAACCCCAAAAAATAACAAAATTACCCTCAAACTAGAAATGATAAATAAAATATCCTAATCACAAGTCATGATTTTAAATAGTTTAAAAAGATTAAAAAAATCACCAATAATCATAATATGAATTAAATATAAATAAATAATAATTATAATTACAAAATTTCAAAATTACCCTCATCTGGAAAACTGGGTGTTACAATCCTACCCACCTTATAAAAATTTCGTCCTCGAAATTAAGATGGTCGCACCCCTTTCTTGGTCAACATAGTCAAGGTCAATCACTAGTCAATTTCTCAACATCCTAGTACTTGGTCATCTTCTTAGGACTTTATCTCTGCCAGCTACCTAAGTGTTAGCAACTAGAATTTAGCAAAAGAGAACTCTATAATAGACTAGCTCTTAACTTCTCAATCATATCAAGTCACCCATAACTAAGGACCTACAAGCTAAGCACACCAATCCCAATACCACATATATATATGCTCAAGAACAACAACCTACCTCATATATCCTAAGTATATCATCTATATACATATATGACTGATCAACCAAGGGTTAAGGCAGACTAAACTTATAAGGGACTAAAACAAATGCTTAGGACTAGGCTAAGGATGAATGGTCTGAAACATCATTATAGGCAAAAGGGAAGGCTGCCAAGGGGACTGAGATCATGAGTTAAAAGATAGGACATTTGGTTCCATTTGTATAGTCAAAGTGAAGGAAAACCTACATGGTGACTGAAACATGCCTCTAGATCAACCTGGGCTCCCCTCTCTATCTAGCTGAACTAACTATATACAAAACAGTGGTCTGAAAGAAGTGAACCAAACTTGTGTACAGGGAATACAATAGGCAGTATACTACAATGAGTGCAGGCTACGTACCAATCATAATATATTACATAAATATACAACTATATATATTAACCCTTATCACCTCAACTCTACTCAGGGTCTAAAACACACACTCCCTACCACATGCCTAGCACTCCACTAAAGGGGTCAGATACTGTAAGGTGTATTAGGACAGAATAGTAAACTGCCCCAAATGGTGAGTACAGGCCTCTAGCATGCATGATACTAATTCTCCTAATATGTAAAATATGGTGAGGGGTTGATGGTTGTATTGGTGAGTTAATAATTGGGGTCTGAACTATGGTCCAGTGAAATCTATGATGCAACATGGTAGGAATTTGAGTACAGTGAACAACTTATACAAGTTTGAACTAAGAGGACAGGGTATCTAGTGAAGGGGCTGCAAACTGCCTATAAAGGTTGATCAACATGACTGAACTCAACACAAGAGAACCTACTAAAATAGGGAGTGGACCAATATAGGCTAACAACATGTCAATAATCCTATACGACAATGACCTATAGATACCAACCAAGCCCATAACCCATATGCCAATACCATCTGTAATCTATATGTATATAGGCCTCTCAGTCTTAGGTGAACTACAACTATACCAAGTACAGGCTCTGGTCGTGGGTGCCTCACTGGAAAAAGGTAAGGAAAATAATAACAATCATCAAGGCTGTAAGGCATACTAACATCCTATATGTAACTGGTTGGTATTATAATAACAAGAAAATCATCTACCATGGGTTACTATTCTAATACCAATGCTAACTATCATCTCTAGGGTGCAGACACTATACAAGCCATCACATCATTACACTATGAAAGAGCTACATATGAATAAGCTCTACAACTAAATATCCCTACTCCCAAGTTATTTGATGATGGAAAACAATTTTAAAAAAAATAACATAAGGGTATGATAGAGATGATATGTTGAAACCTTCTCAAGACAAAATCTGATAATCATATACGTCTGTCCAAAATCATATTACTCAGAGTCTTCGTCATGTTAGTGAGCAAGGCTACGATAATCACAGAGTCCTTGACTAAGGCACATACTTCTAGAATCATGGTATTTAAAATTTTTGCATTGCCGCATGCTTGGCAGCAAAAACATTAAATTCCCACACCCGAGAAATACGTCCTAAATCTGACTATATGTCCTCACTATGCCAGCTAACACGACTAGCAAAGATTCTAGATTCCATAACTGGGTGACCTAGCCCATATGATCCATCTCAGAAGAAAATCAAACATAACACAAGAACAACAGGACAAAATTTGATCAATCAACAAGGAACAAAGGGAATTGAAATTTCAAGGCTGTAATAAGAGGCAATTTTGGAAATGGAATCAAAAGAACGGAACCTGCAACTAGATCTCCAACGGCCTGAGCATCCTCGACTGTCCTGGCAAAAACTCGCTCTTGCTGGCCTCCCCTGGCCTGCTGCTGATGCTGCATGTACCTCTGCTGCTGCGTCGGTAACGGTCCCCGCTGCTGACCTACCGGAGCCTTGGCTCCTCCTCCTGGTGCTACTCCTTGTGCTGCTCTGCCTGTGTACTGGGAACACTCCCTCAGCTGGTGGTCCGCTGCTCCACATAGTAGGCACCTGCCCAGCCTCTTCCTGCACTCACCCCATCCATGCCCCGGTTTCTTGCAGTAGGGACAACTGATTTTTTGCTGCCTGGGTGCCTGATACTGTCTGGGTTACTGCTATCCCTGCTGATGGCCCTGACCCTGGAACTGCTCCCAGATGTGTCCCGACTTCTTGCAGTAGGGACAACTGATCGCCTTCGGGTCCTGACCCTGATACTGATACTGCGCCTACTGAACTCCCACTGGTGTCTGCGTCTGCTGGATCTGCACATGGGGCCTCTTGGCCTGGCCTCCGCTGGTGCTGGTACCGTGAGCGTTCCATCCCCTCTTGAATAACTGTTGCCGCTGAGTTTCAACTATCTGATGGAATAAGGAGAACAACCGCGCCACATCCTCTGATCCTGATGGCGACTGCTGCTGAAGAACGTTCGGGACGACAGGAGAAAGTCTCGGAAAAGGAAGAGGTGCACTCCCATAAGCTGCAGATACCCAGCCTGAGCTGGCATAACAGGAACTGCAGTCTCGGGGTCCTGCTGATCAGGATGAGGGGTGGTAGACCACTCAGTGGTATCTTCCTGATCGAGACAAAGAGATCGTGTCTCCATAACCATCCTGAAGACAGATCAAACAAGGAATCAATACTGAGAGAGAAATAATAATTCAAGGGAGGACAGTTATTCAAGGAAGTATCAGGAATTTAGATGGCAGGGATCCAGTTAAGAGTTTTTCCTAATGTGATTGAGTACTTCAAAAATAATCATAATCCTACTGCAGGCTGTAGTGATACTCTAGTTCGAATACCACTACATAAACTTGGCCTGCATGGGCCACCACTAAAAACGTGTCACGACCCGCACCCTAGAGTAAGGACACGAGACGTGGGTACGTCCAGCCTACGCCGCAGTGTCGGCGATAGAACGCTGTCCTAGGTCACAACATCTAGCAGTATATCTCTAAACAGTTTATACTCCCCGAATGGGGGTGACATAGCAGTAAATGAACTCAATCACAACTAAGGAAGAGATAGCACGATATGATATAGAACTCAAGGAAAAAATAGATGATAAGTAGTCTAAGATAATCCCAGCAAGAATCCAGAAGTACATGGTCTCAGATACAGAATGAAAGAATATATACAACTCAGAACTCAGAATAAAGTCTAGCTAAACATGTCTCAAGACTGCATAAAGTAAGATAAGCCTAACTAAACTAGTTTAGGCAATGGAGGTGATCTCCTCAGCTAGAGCTGGGTCCTCCTGAGGGTCCAGCTCGCAAGTGTCATCTAAGGCTGCCCCGTAGAAAGTGTCCAGGCAAGCCTCCTCCTCGTCCTCTGTAATATTATTAACATGTCCAGTCAGGACAGGAGCGAGTACAGTACATCTCAACAGTTCATAGCAGGTTAGAAAATATAATCATGCAGTAAAGTAAGATACAAGTACTGAAAGAAGTGCAGTATGTAAACAGAGAGGGAGAACTGTAATAGAAATATCTACTATAAGTAAAGAACTAACAGTGGCTAGTGAGTCAGAGTATAATATAGACATGTAAATGGCATAGGATGATTCTGATGCTACACTATGGAAGGATTCTGATGCTACACTACTTGGATATTATTCACATGTCTACTTCTACTCCCCCGTACCCCCAATTAATACACAAGGATCCAACAAGGTTATGTTATGATTCTATGTAACGGCCCCCGAAGGGTGGTACATAGTAGTCCCATAAATGGGGATTCTAGAAAACCCAATAAATGGGATAAGGATTCAAAGAAGACTCTGTGATCATAAGAGTATATGTCACAAGTGATCAAAGAACCAAAGAAGCATAGTGATACGCCATGTAAGTGAAACGCACAGAACATAGAGTACCCGATGCTCCCTGAAGGGATAACACCTCAAGAAGGGATCCATATAGTACTAATCCGTGTGACCAACGTGACAGTATCAAGTAAAGTAATTTAATGCAGGAAATAATTCTAAGCAGGATATGAAATGATCAGAGAATGTACTCGTCTGGTATCTGAGTGTCCACTATGAAAGTACTGTCCGAGGAGTGATGTCTGGCTCCTAATCAGAACAGCATAAGTCACAACAAGTCCAAAATGGTATAATAAAGTCCTACTATGCATTCTACATAATTCTAGGTCAATCTAGGCCAAAGTCAACTCTTGGTCAACTCTGGTCAACCCTAGAAGTCAAACTAGGTCAAATAAGTCCACACTAGGTCAAACTAGTCTACACAAGCCTAATCTAGACTCACTAGCTAAGCAAACACAACCATAGGCCATAGGCTAATAGACTAGGCCATGGGTCAATAGGCAAAACCATATTCAGCTCTATATCTAAACAATACATATGTAAACATACCATACAAGCTAATATAGGGTACCTAATATATATATATAGGCTCCTAATCACCTATTAGGTACATACATAATATGACAATATATATATATATATATATATATATATATATATATATATATATATATATATATATATATATATATATATTGATACACACACATGTGTTATATAATATAACTAATATATATAAACCTATAGGCTATATGTGTATACCATACTACCATATATGTTAATACATAAATATATATACAAATGCATAGAGAGGGGCACTCAAGTGTTCATGTGCATATGTGTATGTGTGTGTGTGTGTGTGTATAAGAGTATGGCGAGTGTCACATGAGAGTGAAAGAGAGTGAATGTGTGTGAGTGTGGGGCAATATGCAAAACTGAAAATAGTGCAGGAATAATACAGGACAGTGAAAAGAGAGAGGAAAGTGTGTGTGTGTGTGTGTGTAGAACAGTGAAGGGTGTAATGCATGTGTGAAATCAGTGAGCAACTTATTAAATCTCAGTTTAAAATTCATAGGAAACCCCCCCCCCAACAGTTAACAGTTTTACATATGAGAACCTCATAGATTCTCAGGTTTACATCAATCATTTAAATACCCATGTAGGTCAGATTTCATATGGTCAGTTCACTGGGAATCTCAGGATTTAGTTCAGTTTCTTCTTTTCACAAAAACCAGTCCACACATATATCATTCCCTATTTGAATCAAATCACAACCATTCATTCCTAAATTTCACACACAAGTGATTCATGCATAGACACATCATAACAGGGTCTTAAACCAGGTAATAATAGCATCAAATAGGTCAACTTAGCTACCAAAATTTGAAATTAAAAACTGGAAAAAAATCTGTGGGATAAACTGGTTTCAGAATTTAAAGGGTAAATGAAAATTTGTTGGACAAAAACAAACTAAGATGAAATTAAATGGTTGGTAATGAACTAACATCATGTGCACGTGTCCCATGAAGTGTTTGTGTCCCTGCAAGAGGACACAAACGTGTCCAATGGATTAAAACATAAAATCAGTGTACACAGACACAGAAACTGGGACAGTCTCGTGCGGGGGTACACGCGGGTCGTGCACCCGACACAGGCCAACCCAGGCCTCGTGCTCGTGTCAGTGGGTGCATCTAGGGTAGGCCTAGGTGTGTGTCACCCTGAACCGTGTCAGTGCGTACCGTGTCCAGAGATTCGAAGCCGTATCAGTGGCTTATTACACTGTGCACAGTGTCAGTGGGTTCCCCCGTACGCGGTCGATTTCTCACCAACCAGTGCACGAAGTCCCATGAAATTTGGGGAGCATGGTGACAGTGGGTGCCCCTAAGTTCCCACAAAATTTCGTGTCAGGGCAAGCCGTATCGTGTCCTGTAGAGACCCCGATGAGCAGGGGATCCGCCAGGCCGCGCGCGAGCGTGTGCAGCCCATGTGCACGTGTGTCCAAACGACACGACACGTGCACGAATCCAATCCAGTAAATCAAAATCATGTAAGCGACATCAAAACACAATTTTCCATTCAAAAATTATTTCGAAAATAACACAAAAGTTCCACTGTGGTATTTCCACAAACACATAAGGCTAGGCACTGATACGTGTCCAGTTTAGACACGAAAGGACACAAAAACTTAGGGTTTCCTATTCCTACTGTTAGGTTAGGTCTAGGGCTCCCTAATGATGCAAAAATCTCAGGATTCTATGGTGAAAATAGGAAGTTACCTCTATGTATCAAAACCCTCAAAAAGCTCTAATGAGAGATGTTCTTCTTGATGGTGAAACTCCTCCAAAGTGATTTGAATCTGAGAAAGAAATGTAATAACAGCAAGAAAACTAAAATTAAAACCTATTGCAATTTGTTTGGATTAAAAAGGAAGTAAAATGGATTTTCTAAGGATTTTTGAAATAGAAAAAATACCTCTTTCTAAACTCGCTCCTTCCTAAAGAGGCTAGCCCTAAATTCTAAGAGATTATTTATAAGAGGGGGTTTTCCAAAGGGTGTAGTGGCTGTACAAATAGTGTTAGGGTTAGGGTTAGGCACTAGTTAATGGGCTTTGGGCCTATTTGGCTAACTATTGATTTATTGGTTAATCACAAGTCATGGCTTATGACTTAAAACTCTACTTATGTCAAATAACCATACTATTAGTCAACTCTAGTCTAACTAGGGTGGCATGACCTAACCAAGACCAAACTCAACTAGGATTAGCTCCTAGGTTAGTCTACCATGGTCATTGCTAGTCAAAGTCAACCTAGTCAACCCTCATCCAAACAATTCCAAAATAAATTCTAAAATTTCCCATAAATTCAAATAAATTATAATAAATTTAAATAACCCCAAAAATGACAAAATTACCTTCAAACTAGAAATGATAAATAAAATACCCTAATCATAAGTCATGATTTTAAATAGTTTAAAAAGATTTAAAAAAATTACAAAGAATCATAATATGAATTAAATATAAATAAATTATAATTATAATTACAAAATTTCAAAATTACCCTCATCTGAAAAACTGGGTGTTACAACAGTAGTATGACACTACGATGAGGTTCCCAGGTAGGGGTAATGCCACGGCTACAGGTCATGTCATAACGGCGTAGCACCGCAAGGAAGCGCAAGGCTTCATGCCATATCTCTTTAATAAAGAACTCATATATAGTTTATGGAAAGAGATATTAGGCCGTCTCTTGAGGGTAAACTTGTAGACGCCCAAAATTATACACTGAAACCAGGCTGGCACAGGGTCTTTAATGTGCAGCCAGAAGCACACGTAACTACACTTTGTGAGTGGAAAGAATTACAATTGTGATGCAGAATTCAAGGCGTAGTCCATTCTTGTATCACATTGTTATTTAACCCATGCGGGAAGATTCAAGTCGTCAGCGACATCTATCATAATACAAAATGGACAGTTACTGTGGGGAACGTTCAACCCTGGACACATATATATGTTGTGATATGTGGGGGATTGTTGGTGCTTTCTTTACATGGAGAGAGCTAGCTCTCAACATGTCTTGTAAAATTTTAGTCCCACATCGGAAATGCACCATGAGTTATCTCAACATATATACTTGGGTGTGTTGTTGAGAGATGCACATGGGGTGGTGACCCTAAGGAGGGAACCATGTGGGTGATTTTACTAGGAGGTAAGAATAAGGCTCCAAGGATTAAGCATTAATGCTTTTGTCATTCTCTTGGATTAATTCCATTTGGAGCTAAGCCCCAAAGGGGCTTAGCGACTCGGACTCGGACTCGGACTCGGACTCGGGCTCATGGGCTCAAGAGGCGTAATGTGGCATTTTGTTAGCGCACTTTGTACTTAGCACGTCAGCAGTCATGCGGTCTTTATGCGGCTCATATGCGGCCATGCGGTCTTATGCGGCATGCGGCTCATGCGGCCATACGGTCCATGCGGCTCATGCGGTCCATGCGGCACATACGGTCCATGCGGCTCATGCGGTCCATACGGTCCATGCGGCTCATGCGGTCCATGCGACACATGCGGCTCATACGGTCCATACGGCTCATGCGGTCCATGCGACCCATGCGGTCCATGCGGTCCATGCGGCTCATGTGGTCCATGCGGCCCATGAGGCTTATACGGCCAGGCTGCTGCTGCTGCCACATGGAGGGTTTCGCTGACTGTGCAGACTATAAGTCAGTTATGGAAAGACTGATTTAATACGATTAATTCAGATCCTATCTTTGTGGGATTTGAATTAAATTTTGTTGCTATTTTTGTGGGATTTGAATTAATCTCGTTGCTATTTTTTTGGGATTTAATTCAATCTTTCCATAACTGAAGAGGCGGCTAGAGTTTCCACCCTCTCTCTATATATACTCTCTTCTGGCCTGCTTTGTGGCTACTACGAAAATATAAGTCAGAAAAGGAGAAAGAGAGAGAGCTGCTGCCGCCATTGCAAGTCCATCCGAGGAGTCAAAACAGAGGTGACTTCGAGCGTTCCACAAGTTCTTCAAACTTGCTGGTTCCAGGAAGCAGTTCGTGTGGGGTGAATCTTGCTTTGAGCAACGGTGTTTTGACACCCCAACATTTTTCTTCTTCTCATCTTTCTCTAGATTTTTGTAACTCGTTCTGTCCCAATTGCAACACGTTTACAAGGAAGAACGAGAGATCTTCTTTTCTTTATTTTTCTCCTCCATATTGTAATCGGGTTATTTGGTTTTTTATCATCGTAGATCTCTGTTGTATCTGTTTTACCATCTTTGATCAAGCCCCGGGACTAACAAAGTATTTTGCTGATAAAAATATAGTTTTTAGAACATTATAAATATTTTCTAAATAAGTTATATATTTTGTAGATAAAGGTTTATCTTTTCGTAAATCAAATAGAATAGAATTGACCTGGAAGCCCAGGGGCTAATAGGTATGCTACTCTTTGTTAAGATCATCTATTAACATGGTAATTTTACAAATAGGTTCTTTGGACTTGACTCAGTGCTTGACCCATATCCACAGTTCAGGACCCCGGGCAAGTGCACTTTCTGATTGCTTTCGATTCATAGTAGTCTTTTTATTTCTTGTCTATACATATATCTTGTTGCTTACACGGAGTAGTCGGGAGGAGAAATATCTTAGTAGACATGTGGACTACCCAGAACTATCCTCCGTGTCTTTCGTGGAGAATAGCAGCTGCACACGACACGTGCAGGGTGCCTGATTTACCCCCTAGCCGTTCACATGTCGAAACGGATATTTCACACCACGTAGGTAGATGTCTTTTATTTATTTTTATTTTTCTTCTCTACTGTGCCATGTCATCAGTACTTTCTAGTTTTCATATCTCATATGTTATTTTCATGTCTTGTTAATTCTATTGTGTTCTCATATTGCCGTCGGTTTGTGTGCTTGTTCCATTCCTGACTGGAAACCAACATTTTCAGGTTAGCCGTGGATTCACTTAGCTTTGGAAGATATGGATGTACTTGCAGACAGAAACCTAGAAATAGATAGCAGATGTATCGATTTCATTAATTGTAAAATCTTGTATTTTTTTTACTTATAAAATGTTGTAACAAGTTTAGAAATGTGAATGAGCAGCAAATATTATATTTTGAGCATTTATTTCCTGCGGGCTTGACAACGTTCTACCGCCGTAACCTATGAAGGAACAACACAAGTCAAGGAGTCAAAGATCAACAGACTTACTCAGGAGTACGAGGCGTTCAAAATGAAGGAACAACGTAGGCTGGCTTGGACACGTCTCGTAACCGAAAAGCGGGTGCGGGTTGTGACACCAGTCTTGACGCACGTGCTATTAACGCTCTATTTTTTGCTTTAGACAGAACTGAATTCAACAGGGTGTCTACCTGCACAACATCAAAAGAGGTGTGAAAACTTCTCGAAGTAACCCATGAAGGAACAACACAAGTCAAGGAGTCAAAGATCAGCAGACTTACTCAGGAGTACGAGACGTTCAAAATGAAGCCAAGTGAATCAGTCACTCAGATGTTTACAAGATTCTTGGATATTATAAATCCTCTGTCTTCACTAGGCAAGGATTACAGTAACCATGAGAAGATTCGCAAACTTCTACGAGCCCTTACAAAGAACTGGATTCCAAAGGCTACAGCAATCATTGAACGAAACGACCTCTCAACAATGTCTCTGGAAACACTCATGGATAAGCTACTCACTCACGAGTTAGAACTTCAAGACTTTGAAGATGCTACGCCAAAGGAGAAGTCAAAGAAGTCGATCGCTCTCAAGGATCAACATAGAATAACCATCGAAGATGATTCTGATGACAGCGACTCCGACTCTGAAGATCAAGCTCTTCTGGTAAAAAAATTCAAGAAGTTCATGAGATTTAACAGGAGAATAAAAGACAACAAAGACAACAACAACAACAACGAGGAAGATCCTATTTGCTACGGATGCAAGAAGAAAGGACACATGAAGAAAGATTATCCCACAACATCATCATCAAAGAAAAGTAGCAAATATGACAAAGGCTACCTGAAGAAATCTACATCAAGAAAGTACGCCAACACAAGCATATGGCATAAAAGTGAAGCCAGCGACTCATAAGACGAACAATCAGATGACGTTGCAAATGTATGCTTGATGGCTTGCGATCAGGTAATCACTAATCCTCTATTTGATCCTTATGATGATTTCACCTTTGAGCAACTAGGAGAGGCTTTCAGTGACCTGCTAAATAATTATAGGAAACTGCATAGTAAATATAAAACCTCTAAGAAGGTACTCAAAGAGTACAAAGGTGAAATAGGAAGACTTACCGACCAATTAGATCATGTTAGAAATAATAAATCTTCAAATGAGTCTGGTGAGCTTTCTTCTATTAAATTGTTGTTACACGAGACTGTTAAGCTATCCGAAGAAAAAGACCAAACTATCATCCAGTTAAAGGAAGACTTATCTAAGGAGAGAAAGAGTCTACAGTATACACAGGTCAGATTAGAATCACTCACATCTGACTATACTAGATTATATGACACTTCCAAAAAGTTGAAAATTAGTTTAGGAAAACGGCCTGAAGTTGCTGCTTCCTATTCTAACACGTGTCAATTACCGAATCATCGGAACACGCCCAACACTGTCAGACCAAACCATACCAAAACTATGCCCAAGAAGACAAATAGGCATGCATTCTTCTATACTAGAAAACCAAAACATACCAATCATGCACCTCACACTACTTTCAACACTCAACATGCTAAATGTCATTATTGTGGCCTCATTGGTCATATATCTTCTGCATGTAGAATCAGAAAGTTAGTAGATTTAAATGTTTATGCATGGATGCCAAAAGCTAACCAGTTAGGATCCTACAAGAAATGGGTACCAAGAGTTTCATCTGCAAATTATTTTGTAGGTGGGACGCCCTTCACATGCTAGGAGCAAATAGATCCTCGACAGCGGTTGCTCACGGCACATGACCGGTGACGCTTCACTATTCGCAACACTGTCAAAGAAGAATAAAGAAGGAAATGTCTCCTTCGGTAATAATCTAAGAGGGTACATAATCGGTATCGGTGACATTGGTAAATCTTCCTATCCACTGATTAAAGATGTATGTCTAGTTACTAAGTTGAAACACAATCTGCTCAGCATAAGCCATTTAGCTGATCACGGTTCTGGTATTAACTTCGTCAAAGATAAATGTACTATAGTTGATAGTTCAACTGGTAGTACTATATTTGAAGGTATTAGGGAAGACAACATATATGTTTTCTATTTGTTGGAAGATGCTAACAAAGCAGGTAGATGTTTGATGGCCAAAAGCATCGAGAGTCAACTATGGCATATGAGACTCGGCCATACAAACATGAATACAATTTTAAGACTGTCTACAAAGAAGTTGGTACGCGACTTACCGAAAATTTCTTTCAAGAAGGATACGGTATGTAGTGAATGTGAAAAGAACAAAGCTACCAAATCCGTATTCAAATCCAAGAACGTTGTAAGTACCACTAGACCTTTATAACTGTTGCATATGGACTTATTTGGATCCAGTAGAATTGCTAGTCTAGGTGGTAAGTTATATGCATTTGTCATTATAGATGATTTCTCTAGATATACATGGGTTTATTTTCTCACACGTAAGAACGATGCATTATCAGAATTCGTCACCTTTTACAAGAAAGTACATAATGAAGAAGGATTCATGATTACTCGCATTCGTAGTAATCATGGCGGCGAATTTGAGAATGCAGAATTCAAGCAATTTTGTGACACACATGGTTATTTGCATGAATTCTCTTGTCCTAGGACCCCACAACAAAATGGAGTTGTGGAACGTAAGAACAGAACTCTATCTGAAATTGCTAGAGTAATGTTAAACCAGTTTAGTCTACCTAGATACTTTTAGGCTGAAGCTGTAAATACAGCATACTTTATTCTCAATAGGGTTCTAATTCGACCCATATCGAAGAAGACTTCCTATGA
Source organism: Iris pallida (assembly GCA_029216955.1). NCBI lineage: Eukaryota > Viridiplantae > Streptophyta > Magnoliopsida > Asparagales > Iridaceae > Iris > Iris pallida. The sequence continues at coordinate 9,319,969 of JANAVB010004998.1, forward strand.
ACTATGGTTTGATAGAACACCAAATGTTTCATATTTCAAGATTTTTGGTTGTAAATATTTTATTCTTAATACTAAAGACAATTTGAGTAAATTTGATGAAAATGCCGATGAAGGTATATTTTTAGGCTATACAGCAGGATACAGAGTCTTCAACAAAAGAACCATGATCATCGAAGAATCTATCAATGTCAAGTTTGATGAGCTAAATCAACACTTAGACGATGATGACAATGAAGACTTAGTCACACCAAGTACAGCTACTGTAAAACCTTCACACAGAGATACAGAACCATCACATCAAGCATCAGATGAACCTTCATGCAAAGAAGCCGAAACTAGCAATCCGGAGACTACACCAAAAGAGATGAGATTCTAGGCTAATCATCCAAAGGACTTAGTAATTGGTGAGATTACCAAGGGTGTAAGTACTCGTTCCTCTAATAATTAAAGATATAGCTTCTTGTGTTGCTTTTGTTTTGCAGTTTGAACCCAAAAATATTGAAGAAGCATGTAGTGATAATTTTTGGTTAGATGCTATACAAGAGGAATTAAACCAATTCGAACGGAATCAAGTTTGGAAACTTGTTCCCAAGCCCATTGATCATCCGGTCATTGGCACCCGATGGGTATTTCAAAATAAACTGAACGAGAATGGTTTAGTGACTCGTAATAAGGCTCGACTCGTAGCTCAAGGATACAATCAAGAAAAAGGTATCGACTACGATGAGACTTATGTCCCAGTTGTGAGATTAGAATCCATTCGCATGTTATGTGCAGTTGCATGTTTTTATAATTTTAAATTATTTTAAATGGATGTCAAAAGCGTATTTTTAAATGGTTTTATAAAAGAAGAAGTTTATGTAGCTCAACCTCCTGGTTTTACTGATTTCAAATTTTCTGAATATGTTTTCAAGTTGAAGAAAGCCTTATACGGTTTGAAACAAGTCTCTCGTGCTTGGTACGATCGTCTAAGCTCTTTTCTACTTGATAACGGGTTTTCAAAGGGAAATGTTGACACTACTTTGTTTATAAAATCTTTGAATAACAACATTCTTTTGATTCAACTCTATGTAGATGATATTATTTTTGGATCTACTGATGAATCTCTTTGTCAAGAATTTTCAAAGTGTATACAGAATGAGTTTGAGATGAGCATGATGGGAGAGCTGAAATTCTTTCTCGGACTACAAATCAAACAAACCAACAATGGGACGTTCATAAATCAAGCAAAGTACACAAAGGATCTATTAAAAAAGTTCGACATGGAAGCAATCAAGCCACTTAGCACTCCAATGGCGACTTCAACCAACCTTGATATTGATAAACAAGGCAAAACCTGTCGACATATGTAAGTATCGAGGTATGATCGGTAGCTTACTGTATTTAACTGCTAGTCGACCAGACATTATGTTTAGTATTTGTCTATGTGCACGCTTTCAAGCTAATCCTAAGGAATCACATCTATGCGCAGTTAAGCGTATCTTCCGATACCTTAAAGGCACTTCGTTTGTCGGCTTATGGTATCCCAAAACCACGTCATTTGACCTAACCGGTTATTCTGATGCTGATTTTGTCGGATGCAAAGTAGAAAGAAAAAGAACTAGCGGCACATGTCATTTTCTAGGAAAAGCTCTAATCTCTTAGTTTAGTAAAAAGCAAAATTATGTTGCATTATCAACAACCGAGGCTGAGTATATTGCCGCAGGACGTCGTTGTACACAAATTTTGTGGATGAAACAAACTTTAGAAGACTATGGATTGTATTTTACACACATACCCATTTTCTGTGACAACACTAGTTCTATTAATTTGACTAAGAATCCAGTATGTCACTCTCGTACTAAATATATCGAGATTAGACATCACTTTCTTAGAGATCATTAACAAAATAGAGATATAGACCTTGTATACATAGACACACAGAATCAATTAGCTGACATACTCACAAAACCTCTAGCGGAAGATCGTTTCAATTATTTACGTCGAAAATTAGGAATTTTAGATGTCAATAATATTAATTAATTTTATTTTATTAATTATTTATTCGATACTCAATAACTATTTTCGAGACAAGCCTAAAAAGAGTCTGTCTGTCACCACGACTACGGTCGAAGCGAAGCGATATTTAAGAGTTTCCCGGTGAACCTCCTTTAGCTGGGACAGTACTCCTGAATCTAATCTGAGACAGATACTGAGTAAAGAATATTAATTTCTAAAATAATATTAATTATATTATTTTGAGATTTAAACTTACTAAACTCTGAATTAAACATTTGAAACGAATTAATGAAAAAGATGTGGCCTCATTATTATATATATATATATATATATATATATATATATATATATATAGCCAGGCAACTCTTGGCGAATTCGGCCCGAGTTCGGTCCGAATTCGGCCAGAGTTCGGCTGGGTATATATATGTACCAGTCAGAACCCGAGGCCCCCTCTTTTTCATTCTTCCAAACATCATCAAAACAGCTGCAGCCGTGCCCCCTAAACCCTAGTTCGTCTCCACCTTCCTTCATCCACGTGGAGATCTTCGTGTTACATATTGAGACTAATATTTTGTCTTATGTTTACTTGGAAATGCTCTGACATTCCAAGATATTATCAGTACTCTTATTTTAGTTATGCTATCTGACTTACATAGACAGTTGTTTTTATGCCTCAGTTTGGCTTAGTTTATTATTCAGCACTTTATTTGTTTCAGATTTCTTCTAGCATTATCTTTCTTTATGCTTCATATTAACTACCTGTGACAAATAACATGCCTGTGTTGTTTTATATCTGTCTATTTTATTCACAGTTTATACCATGCCTGTGATGAATGTTCTTATATAATTTTATTTGTGTTTCTTCACTGTTTGTTACTTATGCATTTATTGCGGGGGAGCTTTCTCTTTTGCAATTTTTTTGCTAAGTGAGAACTGGGGAGAAACAAGATCTAACATCTTCATGAATACAGGTTATGAACAATTTTTTTGATATATTTTTGAATTGATCCAAACTTAGATGTTATATCGACAAGGTTTGTCAATTATCAAAATGGGGGAGATTGTTGGCCCATTGGTCATGGTCAAACCTGATTTTAATAATTGATCAAACTCTATCTCGATATCAATGCAAGTTAATTCAGATGTTTACCTACGACGTTTTGGACACTGCTCAACGATGGATATATACTATGTTTAAGACCGAAGCTGTTTGCCATTCAGAATTCATTTCCTTCAAAGCAATGTAATTTTTTTTATTGAGTCTAGTAATACATTGTACACCAAGTTGTACTAGCAAATATGCTGTCCGAAATTGTTTTTCAAAATTACCCTATCCTTTTAAAATGACCTATGTTTTTGAAAAATATCCTTTTTACAAAAAGCTTCTGAAGGACTTTTCAAAAAGCCAAAATATTTTTTCTCAAAATCAACTGGCAGAACCCTAGCAGAACTCGGCCAGAGTTCGACCAAGTTGAACGTTGTGTGAACGTTTGGTTTTGAACTTGGTCTCCCTTCAGTTGCGGTTTGTTACAAAGAGTTCTGTCCGAATTCTGTCCGAATTCTGTCAGAGTTTTGTCTTTGGAAAAACTATAAATAGAGAAGGATTTCGATCATTTCAAATCACCAATTCACTTTCAATCTCTTCTCTTCTAAAGCTTACATTTCTTCCAAAGAGTTCTAAAAAGCTTCCATTTTTAAATCCCAAGCCAGTTACAATCCTCTAGTCGATTGCCAGTACGGTGCGGTCTAGAAGTTTCAAGAGCGATTGTAATCAGAGGCTTGATTGAAGATACAACTCTTCACAATTGAAGTTGGTCGAGTTCTTCGTATCAAAGTTCGCGTCTGTAGAAGTTGCAAGGACTTCGTATGAAAACTTGCGGGATTTTCCAATAGTGGATTCAACTGGAAGCTAGAGTTCTTCCGACTGGACTAGTCCTCACAAGAGGAAAACCAGTATAAATCTCAGTGTTTGCATTTGCCTTCTGATCACTCTTTTATTTCTGACATTTACTTTGTGATTATTATTATATATGTGATCTAACTGCTAACGAGATTTTTAATTAGCAATATTCCGTTGCCTACTCTATTCACCCCCTTCTAGAGTATTCTGCTTTACGATTTCGTTCCTACAGATGTATCAGGCGCAAAATGCCGAAGTCTATACAAGTAAGCGCATCAAGCGCGAGCTGAAAAACGGACAAGCAAAAGGACCGTAGCAGAAAACCGCAAGCAAAGGCGGGCGCTATGCTATGACAGAATAGACCGGACAAAATCCGCGGAATGTGAGCAACACCTTCCGGTATTAGAGATTTGCCGTAAGGTTTTCCTGAGCAGCTGGTTGGGGTTGTATTGGCGACCTTCATATCTGAATTTGTTCCGATTCTTCCAAAGGACCCAGATTCCGGTGGCTGCGACGATCTGATGCCCGTGGGAGGAGCCCCAACTGGCGAGGAGATCGTTGAAGCTCTCGGCTAGAAGATCGTGCCTGTATCGAAGGGAGAGGCTGTCCCATAGGCCAGCGATGAGGTCGTTGAAGAGCAGGACATGCTCAGTAGTTTTTGGCCGGTGAGAGATGCAGCAGTGGCATTTCGATGCCAGGCTGAAGCCGATGGAGGTTAGGGAGTCGTCGGTAGGAAGCTTTCTGCGGTAGGCTCTCCATAGCAGAATAGACCATTTAGAAGGGATGCAGGACTTCCAGAATGGGGCGATGATTGGGGATGGCACACCAATGCCTCTAATTACTGTCTTGGCCGACGCTAATGAAACGGTTCCGTCGGACGAGGGAATCCAATTCCAGATGTCTGGGTAGTTACAGAGTTGGGTACCAGCGACGGCAAGTCTGCCTTCGGCCTCTGGGCCAAGCCAGTCTATGACCCTGTCCCATTGCCAGCCGGATTCGAAATTCCAAAGATTACGGATCACGCAGTTTGGAGGGGCGTTAGGGGTTGGAAGGAGGACGGCGTTATCGAACCATCGTTCATGGCGCAGCGATGACCAACAGTTGTCAGGCTGTAAGCGAATGTGGGGTTCAGTGAGGTGACGCCCATGAAGGATGTGACGCCAGGATGCCAACGATCTGTTGTTAGCAACCGCGGTCGCAGGGTGGTGATATCGAAAGTATCTGGCCTTCATGAACCTGGTCCAGAGAGAGGTGTCCGTACGGAGCTTCCACCACAGCTTCATGGAGCAGGCGTCGACGATGTTAGTCAGTTTACTGAAACCCAAACCGCCCTCGTTCGTGGGTCTGGCCATAGAGTCCCAGCTGGCCCAGTGGTGCTTGTTATATTATATATATATATATATATATATATATATATATATATATATATATATATATATATATATATATATATATATATATATATATATATATATATATAATGTAGTTTTAAATATGATTTGTGATCGGAATGAATTTAGGTTTTCGTTGGGATTTAATTCGAATCTATGAGAGAATCCAATGTAGATGTAACTAGGATTTGATTTGAATCTAATTGGTTCAAATCTAATTTCAAATGGGTTTGCCAACCCCCCGTTTGGTTGTTCCTCCTATGCGCGGGAGAATTTCGTTCCTGTGACTGGCATGATTTTCGAATCTCATGAGATTTTGGATTTTCTCTCTTTTTTCTCTTATGTGTGTGTGTGTGTGCACAAATATAATTCCTATAATTTATTTTAAATTCCAAAATTCCAAAATATTTTCTAAAATAATTTAATAAAAATATCTTGGAAAATTAACCTATTTTTATATATATCGAGTAGCTAATACCTACTACCTATAATATTATCATTAACTAAATAACAATCAATTTAATTAATAGGAAAATAGCCTAAATTATAGTAAATAAAAATAACTAAAAATTTTTAAAATCAGGGGGTTTATAGCTTGAGCCACGCGAAGCACTTGAATCGTTCGCGGTCGCAGCTTCCTCAACTTCTGAAATTAGAAGAAAACTCACATTAATCTTAGAAAATATTATGAACTCATTGTATGGAACAACTTATCACATCGACACGAGGTCAAGGGTTCAAGACTCATGACTAAAGGCCAAAGGACGTAAACTTTGCTCTTATACCATTATGTTATGCCCCAATTTTGTAGAATCGATAATCGTCTCCCGGACATGATGTCGGACGAGCCTAAGTTGCACTCGCACAAGGCGGGATCATAATGTTATCCGAAACACAACAACAAAGAGAGTATGCAAAGAAATTAAGCACTTGCACAGAAGAAAACTTTTTCTTTATTGGTAATAACATCATTACAAGACTCTATTACAAATGGTGCCACATAGGCTTACAAACTAACTAAGATGAGATAGTTGTTCCATATATTTACATCCCCTTATACAAAATTAAAATACCCTTGGACCTTGAATTAGGGAGAGTTGAGGCATTAATATATCAGTGGTAGAATGTTGTCTAAAGCTTCAATGAATCTATCATAATAAAATACACAATTATATACATATATCCAATGTCATCTCCAAATATCAAGTAAAGTATGAAACAGTTATAATATGCCCAATCACAAATGCTAAGGAAGATAGATGCAAAATAGGAAATATATAAAATAATCCCAAAGATAGCCACAAGTTTCCAAATCCAAGTTTAGGTAATCTAACAACAATGGGAAATCTAAATCCCAAAATATAAATAACATCACAATAAGTCTTCTGGGGACAAATCATGTTAAATACCGAGATAATGTAATCTAAACTAAACTAGTCATTAGCATTTGTCAACTCTGCTAAGGTCACTTCCTGATCCTCCTGAGTACCCAGATTAGTCTCCATCAGGGTGTTCTCTGAAAGGCCATAGTAAGTGGGGCACATGTCCTCAAACTTATCACCTAAAAATGTTATCCGGGCAGGTTGGAGCAAGTACAAATATGATAAACTATTCATAACATGATGGAAACTATATAACAAAATAATAATAATATGAAATACATAATAAACAGGTAAAATTAGAATCATGGTACGACAAGTAGAAAGAAATAAGAAAATACGAGTAGTCATGGAATCTGACAAAAAAATAGGATAAAATAAGTAAATCTATATCTAACTAAGTGTATTAAAATACCACGTTCAACATGTGAATAACTAAGGGATAAATTCGGCACCCAGCATATGTGTTATGCGACTACTATTATTCACGTAAGACCTGTTAGAGTGGGTGGGGTTCCCAACCTATGTGGAGAAGACCCCGGAGTGCGACGAGCGCCGTCCGATGTCGGAGAAGTTCGGGAAGTAGGCGACGGAGTTGCTGCTGCTGCTGCTGGAGCTGCTGGAAGCAGGGGATCCGAGTTCGGGCCGAACTCGGTCCCAGGCCGAGTTCTGGCCGAACTCGGTCTGGCCGTTCCAGGGTTTGGCCAGTAGGTGCTGGTTGCCCCACACAGAGTTCTGGCCGAACTCTGTGTCGTCGGGGGCTGAAGCGGGATTCTGGATGAGTTTTCATCATTGGATCTAATCCAACGGTCCAGGTTGGCTGCGGGATTAGGGAGTTATATTGGGATTTCCCAACCCTAATTCATAGTAAAATGCATTGGACAACACAAGTTTGAGAGAGGAAGGAGGCAAGAGTGCCATTACAACTTCGGAGAAGAAGACGGAGGATTGAAGGTCGCTGTTCGAAGGAGATCGTGTTTCGGGTAATCTCTACTCGTCGTTCTCGCTCTTCGTAGCCTTGTAATCATTGTTCTTATCTCTGAGTGTTGTGGGGATCCGATTTGGATCTGGAGGAGTTTGTAGAGGGTGTAATTCTTCTATTCCATTAGTGGAGGCTTCTCAGGGTTGGACTCCGATCGTCCCGTGGTTTTTTCTCGCAAGGGTTTCCACGTCAAAAATTCTCTGTGTCTGCGTGGATTATTTTTGTGTGATTGTTTTTGGGTTCGTGCGTTGTATTGCTCGGTCCTCTCGCAGGTACTCTCCGGTTTGGGGAAAGGTTTCCGCGTTTTTTTCCCAACAGAGTAGTATCAAAGCTTTAGGTTCAAAGGGTGTCAGGAGTTGACAGAGGAACCAGAGAGGAGAGATGGACGCGAAGCCGATGCGCATGGTGAATCTGAATGGCACAAACTATCATTATTGGCGGAGCAAGATGAAGGATTTGCTGTTCGTCAAGAAGCTGCATCTGCCCGTATTTGCATCCGAGAAGCCCAGTGATAAATCCGAGGAGGACTGGAAATTCGAGCATATACAGGTGTGCGGATACATCAGGCAGTTCGTTGACGAGAACGTGTACAACCACGTTGCCAATATTGAGCACGCGAAGACGTTATGGGATAAGCTGGAATCTTTGTACGCGAAGAAGACCGGGGTAAACAAGTTGTTCCTGATCCGGACGATGATGGGTCTGCGGTACAAAGATGGGGCGTCTATTACGGATCACTTGAGTGATTTCCAGGGCGTGGTTGACCAGCTATCTTCTTTGGGAGTCAAGTTCGACGGCGAAGTTCAGGGACTGTGGCTGCTGTGTACTTTGCCAGACTCGTGGGAGACCGTACGAGTATCTATGATCGCTTCTGCTCCAAAGGGCGTGGTCAGTCTGGAGTTTGCCAAGAGCAGGGTGTTGAATGAAGAGATGCGGAGACGTTCTCAGGGCACTTCATCCACATCCCACCACTCAGAGGCACTTGTTTCAGAGAGTCGCGGAAGGGGCAAAAGCAGGGGTCCAGGTGGTGGCAGAGACAAGAGCAGGGGGAAGTCCAAGGGTCGTTACGAGGACTCAGAGTGTTACCATTGCGGTAAGAAGGGCCATATCAAGCGAAATTGTTTCGCTTGGAAGAGAGAGAAGAAGGGCGACAAGGGGAAGCAAGAAGAGAACACTACAGCGGCGGCCTCGGTGCATGGAGGCGATGTGATCGTCGTAGGTGATGAGGTCATTACTAACCTCGCCTGCGACGACAATTCTTGGCTGGTAGACTCAGGGGCTTCAGCACATGTATCTCACAATAGGGCACTGTTTGCCACTTACACGACAGGAGACTGCGACGTGTTGAAGATGGGCAACGGAGATGTGTCGAAGGCGGTTACCGTTGGAGATGTGCATTTGAGAACGAAGACGGGTGCGGTTCTTGTTCTCAAGGATGTTCGTCATGTCCCTGATATCCATTTCAACCTGGTGTCGGTTGGAAGGTTGGATGACGAGGGATTCTTCAGTCTCTTCGGGAACAGTCAGTGGAAGCTTTCCAGAGGTTCGATGGTGATTGCCAGAGGAAGCAAGAAGTCCGGTCTCTACTATATGGAGGGGAGCGCAGAGGGGGCACAGGAGGTGAACGCAGTCAGTGATGCGTCTACCGAGTTGTGGCACAGGCGGCTCGGCCATATCAGCGAGAAGGGAATGAGCTACTTGGTGAACAGGAAAGTGATTCCGGGGCTCAAGTCTACAAAGTTGGAGAAATGCACGCACTGTTTAGCTGGGAAGCAAAATAGGGTGTCTTTCCAAAGTCACCCAAGTTCGAGGAAGCCGGCGTTGCTCGAGTTGATTCACTCGGATGTCTGCGGTCCTATGAAGGTAAAATCTCTTGGTGGTGATTCTTACTTTGTGACTTTTATTGATGACTGTTCCAGGAAGGTTTGGGTCTATGCCTTAAAGACCAAGGATCAGGTGCTGCCTACTTTCAAGGAGTTTCAGGCCTCTGTTGAAAGGGAGACGAGCAAGAAGTTGTTGTGTGTTCGGTCCGACAATGGCGGCGAATACATCGGTTCCTTTGATGCGTATTGCAGAGAGCAAGGGATACGACACCAGAAGACTCCGCCAAAAACACCTCAGCTCAATGGTGTAGCGGAGCGCATGAACAGGACACTGATGGAGAGGGTGCGGTGTTTGCTGTCAGAAGCAAACTTGCCGGGCAGTTATTGGGGTGAGGCTCTTCTCACAGCTGCTTATATTATTAATTTGTCTCCAAGTGCTCCTTTGCAGGGTGATGTGCCTGATAAAGTATGGTACGGCAAAGAGCCGTTATACAATCACCTGCGGGCGTTTGGTTGTAAAGCCTTCGTGCATGTACCGAAGGACGAGAGGACCAAACTTGAGCCGAAGACGAGGCGATGCGTCTTTGTCGGCTATGGTCGGGATGAGTTTGGCTATAGACTCTACGACCCAGTGGAAGGAAAGCTCTACAGAAGCAGGGACATGGTGTTCGTCGAGGATCAGACCATGACCAACACTCAGGATTCCGAGACGCCTTCTGAGGCTGAGGAATTGCCTGAGTTAGAGTCATTTCGCTTCGAGCAGTTTCCAGAGGACATCGCAGAGGATCCAGTTATGGAGGAGCCGGTACATGGAGTTGCTCCCAACCTTGATCATCAGCCTGCTGATGGTGGTCAGGGTGTCCCTCAGGAGGATGAGCATGCCGGAGAGGTAGTTCCTGAAGGGGCGGAGGCTGTCGGTATACAGCCAGCACCAGTGGCTCCACTGAGAAGGAGTGACAGGGATCGTCGACCATCTACGAGATACTCACCGGATGAGTATGTGCTATTGACTGACGGGGGGGAGGAGATGAGTTCCTTGCACACCAATTCCACTTATGATCTGGTGCGGTTGCCAAAGGGCAAGAAGGCTTTGAAGAATCGATGGGTGTTCAGAGTGAAGCAGACGGATGATGCTACTCGCCCTCGATACAAAGCGAGGCTGGTAGTCAAAGGCTACGGTCAGCGGAAAGGCGTGGATTATGATGAGATCTTTTCGCCTATCGTCAAGCATTCGTCTATCCGGGTGGTGCTAGCATTAGCAGCCAGTTTCGACTTGGAGGTCGAGCAGATGGACGTGAAGACAGCATTCCTCCACGGTGATCTTGAGGAGGAGTTGTACATGGAGCAGCCAGAGGGATTCTGTGAGAAGGGCAAGTCACATTTGGTCTGCCGGTTGAGGAAGAGCTTGTATGGTCTGAAGCAGGCTCCGAGGCAGTGGTCCAGGAAGTTCGAGTCGTTTATGGGGGAGCATGGTTATGCACGGACGACGTCGGATCATTGTGCATTTGTGAGGTATTTTGCCGATGATGATTTTATCATCTTATTGCTCTATGTTGATGATATGCTATTAGTGGATCGGAATGCCACTAGGATAGCGGAGTTGAAGTGCCAGCTGGGCGCGGCCTTCTCTATGAAGGATTTGGGCACAGCGAAGACTATTCGTGGGATGGAGATCAGCTGAGAGAGAGAGTCCAAGCTGCTACACTTGTCCTAAAAGAAGTACATTCACCGGGTACTTCAGCATTTCGGGATGGACGGGTCGAAGAAAGTGAGTTCCCCCCTCGCGGCTCACTTTAAGTTCACTGAGGAGCAGTGTCCATCTACCGAGAACGAAAAGGAAGATATGGAGCGGGTTCCATATGCCTCAGCTGTGGGGAGCCTTATGTATGCTATGGTGTGTACGAGGCCAGATATTGCTCATGCAGTTGGTACGGTTAGCAGGTATCTTTCAAATCCTGGAAGGGTATATTGGAGTGCGGTCAAGTGGATTCTACGTAATCTTCAGGGCACTGTTGGTTGGAGACTTTCCTTTGGTGGTGATGAGCCGAAGCTGGTTGGGTATACCGACGCTGATATGGCTGGAGATGTAGACACGAGGCGATCGACTTCGGGCTACGTGATGATGTTTGCAGGAGGAGCAGTGTCGTGGCAGTCGCGGTTGCAGAAGTGTGTTGCCTTGTCGACGACAGAGGCAGAGTACATTGCGGCGACGGAGGCTTGCAAGGAGCTGTTGTGGATGAAGAAGCTGTTGCAGGAAATGGGACTGAAGCAAGAGCAGTATACTTTGCTTTGCGACAGTCAGAGTGCGATCCACCTTGTAAAGAATCAGACGTTTCATAGCCGGTCCAAGCACATCGAGACTCGGTATCATTGGATACGGGATGTGGTTGAGAAGAAGGACGCGGAGCTTGAGAAGGTGCATACAGATGACAACGGAGCTGATATGTTCACGAAGATTCTACCAAGGAGGAAGTTTGAGTACTGCAGGCAGGTCGTCGGGATGACGACATCCTCCTCATAGTTGTGAAGGGGGAGATTTGTTGGAGTGGGTGGGGTTCCCAACCTATGTGGAGAAGACCCCGGAGTGCGACGAGCGCCGTCCGATGTCGGAGAAGCTCGGAAAGTAGACGACGGAGTTGCTGCTGCTGCTGCTGGAGCTGCTGGAAGCAGGGGATCCGAGTTCGGGCCGAACTCGGTCCCAGGCCGAGTTCTGGCCGAACTCGGTCTGGCCGTTCCAGGGTTTGGCCAGTAGGTGCTGGTTGCCCCACACAGAGTTCTGGCCGAACTCTGTGTCGTCGGGGGCTGAAGCGGGATTCTGGATGAGTTTTCATCATTGGATCTAATCCAACGGTCCAGGTTGGCTGCGGAATTAGGGAGTTATATTGGGATTTCCCAACCCTAATTCATAGTGAAACGCATTGGACAACACAAGTTTGAGAGAGGAAGGAGGCAAGAGTGCCATTACAACTTCGGAGAAGAAGACGAAGGATTGAAGGTCGCTGTTCGAAGGAGATCGTGTTTCGGGTAATCTCTACTCGTCGTTCTCGCTCTTCGTAGCCTTGTAATCATTGTTCTTATCTCTGAGTGTTGTGGGGATCCGATTTGGATCAGGAGGAGTTTGTAGAGGGTGTAATTCTTCTATTCCATTAGTGGAGGCTTCTCAGGGTTGGACTCCGATCGTCCCGTGGTTTTTTCCCGCAAGGGTTTCCACGTCAAAAATTCTCTGTGTCTGCGTGGATTGTTTTTGTGTGATTGTTTTTGGGTTCGTGCGTTGTATTGCTCGGTCCTCTCGCAGGTACTCTCCGGTTTGGGGAAAGGTTTTCGCGTTTCTTTCCCAACAAGACCATGGGATATATTAGCGGTTCATACGTCCACTAAGGTATTTCCCCTGCTCGACTAATAATCATGGATTTGAATCACGACATAAATAATCACAGAAATATGATAATCATAAAACACAATAATCACAAAACACAGTAACATCAAAAGAATCTATAAATACAAATCTTGTGTAACAAACGTTTCAGGAATCAAGAAATGCATATCTAAATCATGTAATAGAAAAATTATGAGAAAATTAAATAAATCATGTAGATACTTGATTGTGGTCCTGCGATGATGGTATGAGTCAGGTACTGACTCCGAGTGTAAAGAAACTATATTTAGAAATTAACTTAGATAGGTTGATGATATTTGGAAATCAAGGCTACGATTACCTATTCATTTATTCTAGGTCGGCTTCTGCACCTATCTTCATATAAATATCTCATACCTAACGTGCGTGTGTATGTGCGTGTGTGCGTGTGTGTGTTGTGGGGGGGGGGGGGGGTGCGTGTGTGTGTGTGTAAACCCTTGTTTTCAAAATTTTGATTATCACTAGTAATGGTTTAGAAGTCTATTATTTTCTAACCTTTTTGAAAAATTTTATATTATTTTTAGAATTATTTAATTGGAAGCTGCTTTATATTTTTGCCACAGGATTGCAATTTTCTAAATTAAATGGCAAAGTTGTAAATATTAGAAAATATGGTGGCTTTATTAGTAATTATTAGGAGTCCAAGGTAGAATGCTTAACCAGTAGGATTAGGTGAAAACATTCTAGAATCCCTTTAATTAGTTAGGGATTAGTGCTGACTAATCCTAAGAAATATTCCTTGAAATTTAGTGTATTCTTGGAATATTCTCTCCTAACCCATGTGTTTAAGATTCTACGATATTCCTAATCACCTTATAAATAGCCTAATTATCTTTTGATTTAGCATTCCTAATTTTTTCTATATGGTCCTAACCGTATCTAATTGTGTCGGTGTCCATCATATTTAATTATCTTTCCTAACTATTACATCTGCATCTTTCATCCATGTCCGATACGACACGATCCTGATACCAAACCTACATTCCAAACAAATTCCTTGTGTCCTTGGGTCCAACCTCGAGGACACGGCTACCTTAACCACGACCCGACACAAGTAAACCTTAGCTGGATACAGAACCGCCTAGTCCCGATCGCTCCTCTACAACCACTCGACTTCACCCCATGGCCAGTCCCCTCTGTCTCCGTCGAGCGCCACTCCACTACGCTCTCGACTCCATTTGTGATCGCCTTCGTGTGCACCCAGTTCTGGCCACCCGAGCCTCCTAAGCTATACCTCCACCCAATGGACGGCCAGCTTTTGATGATTAGCTACCTCGTCGTGACAAAATTCGGTCATCTGACCTCCATCTCGTCCAGATCCGACGATCGTACTCCTCCAACTTCCACCACCAGCACCGCCATCAGAAAACGTAGCCCACATCTGCCACCTCCTTTGACTACTTGGGCTTGCGAGCTTCAACTCCTTCCTCTGCCGTGTTGTATTCGGGTGGCGAGCCAGCTACTACTGCTCGACACTATCTCGAGCAACCATTGCCAACCAAAACCCTAGCTGCACTACCAAGAACCACTACAGCCAAACCTATCGTCGAGTCTTAATCGACGACAACCAAATCTGAGCCGCCGCAATCGTGTTCCCATTCTCCGTAGTCTCCAACTGATCCAGCGACTTCCAGTGTATGCGATCGCCGCTCTCAGTCATGGTGAGCATCTCATCTCCCAATCACGATCTCACTCTCACTCTCTGTTTTCTCTTTGCTACTCTCTTCTTCTTCCTTCTTAGTTTCTTCATTCTTCTTCCACTAGGAAGAGCTAAAGTGAGAGGTATAGGTGAACCTGGAATGGGAAAAGTCTGGAGTCTATGGACCGGGCCTTATTAATAGTCTAAAAGAGAGTAAAAAAAGAGAGAAAAGAATTGGGCCGAGCCAATGACTATTTTAGGCTGAGACCATGTGAGTTTTTTTTAAAAATAGATTTATTGGGGAGCTTGGGCTGGAGTAAAGGGTTCAGGTCAGATTCATGGGTTTAAAAAAATTAGGGATTAAATAGTTGGTTTGTTCTTAGTAAATAATTATGAGTTAGTTAGTAGTTATTTCCCAAGAGTTGTTAGTTAGTAATTTAGAATTACTTAATGGTAATTTAGAAAGTAGGAGACTCTTGAGAATAGAACCTAATCATTTTTTCTAACCCTTTATAGGTCAATTTAGAGACGATTGCAATTTTTGAAAAAAAGGCAAGTACACTACGACTTGGACTCTACTTTGTATCTCTGTATTTCACTGATTTCATATTGGCATGTGGTTGACACGAGTATATTGTTCATTGATTGTTGAGATTGCATTGTCGGAGACAGGAAAATATTACTCTATATGTGATCAACCCTTTTAGATAGGTATTGTTGATAGCTTAATCACACATCGTGCACATGTGGTTAAGTCGTACCATATTATATTGTTCTATTGTACTCCTAGCCAGTCATAGACTAGTTTAATATTTGAAATTCACTATTTAGTAATTGTCTTGTTTACTGTTTCAGTTATTGTACCATATTACATATTACAGGTTAGTTTTTTTTTAATTGTTGCACTACAATTTTACATTGTATATGTTCATTTTATAGTATTGTACTTTGCTCATTTTCTGACTACATACCTTACAGGTGACAATGACTTCCACCTTAGCATTTATGGCTTATAGGACAAGGTGATAGGAATTAGCCGGCATGGATGTCATGCAGAGATCGATGATGACTTTGGACTATTTATGTATAGATTTACTATTTTGCTTTGATGATGACGTATGGATGACTGTATCTACTATGATGATTTGAGGATGTCGTCTTTACTATTTCATCATATTTGTGTCCAGATAGTCTTTGTAAAGTTGTACTAAAAGAAATAATAAAATGTGTAATGATGTGATAATTTGATTTTGGGCACGTGATTAGTAGCCGTGATGAGCAAAGATCGATATTTATGAGCATTTCACGAATAATAAAGTCTAGACAACTCACTATCATCAATTCTGCGACATAGGCTGGATATACCCACGTACTCGTACCCGATCATGCGAGCACAGAACGTAACTGTGTGTATTGGGAATGGATTGGCTCGGTGCTTGCTCGGCAGCCATCGACTGCGTAGGAAAGAAGGTCATCTTCGTCTATCCGGGGAGACTGAATTCTACTACTCATGTGGTCAACCATTGAAAGCTTACATGGTGATTTTTCCGATATTTGCTCAAAGGATGCTGCATTTTGGTTACGAATGATACTTGGCGGTCGTCCATGATATTCGACATGATGCTGCCGAAGTAGGTCAAACTGATGTTGTGGTAGATTCTCCGATGTGTTTCCAGACGAGCTAACCGGCATGCCGTCCGTTAGAAAAATCAAGTTCATCATCGACACCTTTTTCGATACCCGACCAATTTCTAAAGCCCTATAAAAAAATAGCCCCTACGAAGTTGAAGGAGCTCAAGGTACAATTGCAAGACTTACTCGAAGGAAAATTCATTCGGACTAACGTCTCGCCATGGGAAGCACTAGTATTGTTCGTAAAGAATAAGGATGGGTTAATGCGTCATTGCATTAACTTTCGAGAGTTGAACAAAGCCTCCATCCGGAACAAATATCTATTGCCCCGTATTGACGACCTGTTCGATCAGCTACAAGGTACCTCGGTGTTTTCAAAGATTGATCTTCGATCAATTTACCATCAACTCAAGATGAAACCAGATGATGTGCTGAAATCAGCCTTTTGTACTCGCTATGGCCAGTACGAGTTCCTAGTAATGTCGTTCGGCCGAACGCCCCTGTTTCCTTCATGGATTTAATGAATCGGGTGTTTCGTCCTTTTTTTTAAAATTTTTGTAATAGTCTTTATTGATGATATACTCGTCTATTGGGAGAGCAAGGAGGAACACACAGAGCACTTGCGGACCGTACTCTAAACCATTTGAGACAATCGATTGTATGTAAAGCTAAGCAAGTGTGAATTATGGTGGAGCAGCGTGTCGTTCCTTGGGCATGTCATTTTCCCTGAAGACATTTTTGTCGATTCAAAGAAAGTTGAAGCTGTTGTTGATTGAAAACAGCCCACGTATACTAGTGAAATACGAAGATTCCTTATCTTGGCGGGATACTACCAGCGGTCTGCGAAGGAATTTGTGAAGATCATATTACCTTTGACTCGCCTCACTCAGAAAGGAGTCGCGTTCAAATGGTCAGACGGCTGTGAAGCTTTCTTCAGGAGCTAAGCAGCGGATCATTTTGGCCCCGATACTCATACTTCCAGAAGGGACTGAGGGATTCCAAATCTTCAGCAATGCTTCGATTCAAGGCTTGGGATGTGTACTTATGCAGAAGGACAAGATGATATCCTTCGCTTCAAGGTAATTGAAGACGCACGAGAAGAACTATCCTACGCACGACCTAGAACTAGAGACAATTGTATTTGCATTAAAATTGTAACGACACTACCTTTATGGTATGTCATGTAAGATTTACACGGATCACAAGAGCCTCAAATATCTCTTCACTAAAAAGGAACTGAATTTACGGCAAAGACGATGGTTGGTACTAATCAAAGACTATGACTTGACGATTGACTATACGTCGAACAAAGAAAATGGTGTGAAAGATACATTGGGCCAAAAATACATGGCTACACAATCCATCAACGACAGTCTACTACTTTGACTTAGAAGAGATAGGAATCGAACTCCGGGTTCGATTTGCGGGGGTACAACTAGCTAAATTACAGTTGGAGCCTAGTTTGTTATAAAAGATCAAGAACGCTCAGAAAGACGACTAGTACATGAAGAAGATGTGACAGCTGATTTCAACGGATAAAGTGACCGACTTTGTTGAAGACGAAACCTGGGTGCAACGAGTAAAGGGTTGGCTATGCGTTCCGAATGATGCAGAAGTCGAAAAGGAAATAATGTCGGAGGAATACTATACGAAATGCTTCTTACATCCTGGTAGTACAAAGATGCCTCCTTACCATATTTTGGTGGCACGAGATGAAGAGATATATTGCACTCTTCATGTTGTAATACATGGCTTGTCAGAGAGTAAAAGCCAAACATTAGAGACCGGGCGAGAAAATACAGAACCTTGCCATCCTGAATAGAAGAGGGAGGACATCAGCATGGACCTCATTACTGATTTTCCCAAGATGCTACGGGGAACAATGTCATCTGGGTTATCATCGATCGACTAACCATATTAGCGCATTTCATTGCCATCAATGTTACTCGGAGCGTCGACCGCCTAACTAAGATTTATCTTGACGAGATAGTGCGGCTGTATGGAGTTCCAGTTCCATCATCTCAGATCGAAATGGGCGATTCCTATCGCACTTCTGGAGTAGCCTTTAGTCAACTACGGGGACTAAGTTGAAGTTTAATACTGTTTATCATCCCCAAACCTACGGCCAAACAGAGCGGGTGAATCAGATTCTCGAAGACATGCTACGGCTTTGTGTAGTAGACTTAAAGTCAAGCTGGGATGCTCATCTACCGCTAGCTGAATTTACATACAACAATAGCTACCAGTCCAACATTCAGATGGTGTCGTATAAATCTTTGTGCGGGCGAAAGTGCAGATCACCCATTTGCTGGAATAAAGTTAGGGAACAGCATATTCTTGGCTCAAAACTGGTAGAGCAGACCATGCAGAAAGTTAGGCTGAAACGGGAGATATTAAAGGAGGCCCATAGTCGATAAAAGAGTTACGCTGACACTCATCGACGACCTCTTAAGCTTTTGGAAGGTGACAGTGTGTTTCTGAAGGTAACACCTATGCAGAGAGTCACCAGGTACGAAGCAAAAGACAAGTTGTCCAAGATTTGTCGGTCCTTTCGAAATACTCAAACGAGTAGCCCCAGTAGCTTACCAGATCGCATTATCGCCAGCACTGTCGGATGTGCACGACATCTTCCATGTCTCACAACTACAAAAATACGTGCACGATCAATGTAAACCCCCTAAATTTTTACTATAATTTTAAATTTTATTTATTTTGGTATTGGTTTTTTTGGTATCATACATCGAGCGCGAATACGTAAAGACGTAAATACAAAGTATTTGTTTATTCATATACAAAATATTTTATTATTGTTTTTCTAATAAATATAGAAATTGATATTTTGTTTCAATATATAGTATAAGTAAATATTTTTATATCAAAAGGGCATCCCACGATATTTGCCAAAAACTTTACTTTTACTTTTATTAAAGACTATTTTACTTCTTGTTCAAATATAGTAGTAATTTAGAAAACTATGTTTTATGTAAATGTTTTATTTGCATGCAAGGTACATTAAATTTAATTCATGTATATATATTAATTTTTGAAATTAATTTTTATTATTTTTTATTTAATCATAAAAAAGATATTTTGAAACTTGTTTGATTAATGTTTAATTAATTATGGTGATTTAAATTTGGAATTTATTTTAATGATTTATTTTAATAGTTTTAAAGATGGAGATTATCTAGATTTAAATTAGATGTGGATATGATTGAATTGGTTTAAATTTGATTTAAATAATATGGTGAATTTTCTAGTAGGGATTTAAACGAATCCTAATCCTTATCCAACTAGGGGTCTTCACCTCCTATATAAGGAGAGCCTCGTTGCTATTTTTATGGAAATTTCCACAACCCAAAATTTCTTCACCAAAAAGTGTCGTGCACTGTGTCGGTGTCCACTTCCTCCGTGTCAACCGTGATGGCCTCAGGTCTGTCCCCGGTTGTCCTTCCAATAAATTATTTTTTACATATATATTTTTTGAGAATTTTTGACTTGCCCCCCACTTTGTTTGTCCAAATTAGGGGTGCACCCCACTGTTTTGCATTAATGTACACCACCCCCCACATTGGACGGATTCCGTCAAAAATATTTTTTTTGGACTAAAATGCCCTCGTCTTCTTCCTCCCTCTTTCCTCTAACCCCCCTTCCTACCCCCCGACCCCCCGCGCGACCACCGTCACCGCTCCCCACCTCCGCTCCCCCTCCCCCTCCGCCTTATATCTGTAATAAATTCTAATTTAAATATTAAAATATTTTAATATTTTTCGATGGAGATGTCACTCGGTAGAGGGCATAAGTAGCAGATTCCAATCTCTCTCTCTGTTTTCCGCACGCACGCACTCTTGGTTGTGCTGTCACCAGCCAGCCACCCTTCTATTACGGAAAGAAAGAAAGAAAACTCTCCTAAAACTAAGCCAATAATTCCTCGCATCCAATGCTAAACTTCCTATAAGAATTCCATAGGAAAGAGAAGAAGAAGAAGAAGAAGAAGAAGAAGAAGGATGGGATGGGAAGGTGTGGACGAAGCACTTGTGAGGATGTTGGAGGAGACCAACCTCGACCACGCGGGGGGGGGGGGGGGGAGGGGAGGAAGAGGAAGAAGAAAAATAGAAGGACATTTTGGTCCGAAATTTTTGTTCAAAACGTTTGACCGTTAATTTTTGACGGAATCCTTCAAATGTGGGGTGTAATGTACATTAATGCAAAACAGTGGGGTGCACCCTTAATTTGGACAAACAAAGTGGGGGACAAGTCAAAAATTCTCATATTTTTTTTGTGTCCGACACACCGTATACAACTTCGACAACGCCGTGTCACGCAGGACACAAACAAGCCATGTCAGACACATCCCGAAGCAACGTTCCTGAACCCTACCCCTAAACCTATGCCACCCTTGACTCTGGCCACGGCCCCTGGCTGACCGTCCAAATTAACATCACCTTTCTGACTCTCTCGTCGGCCTGCTCGCCTGCAGCACCGTGCCACACCTATAGAACCTCACCGCCTCACCGCACACAACCCCACCGAGATACCCCCGTACCGACGCAGCCACCTTTTTGACCTCGCCATCCCAGTGACACCGCTCCATCGTAGCCACCTCACCCACCCGCCAGAAATCTCCAACCCCACCATGAGCACCACCGCTACCCAAAATCTTATCACCACCACTAAACCATCACATACCTCCGGTCGTCGACCACCACAATCTTTCGCGAGCCCGAGCCGTCCATCGTATCCTTCGGCGCCCTCTCCGACCCGCGTCCTCCGACTAGACCATCGCACCAGATTCGTACGCCCCCACCGGAGCAGCCGCGTCCGGAGCTCCTCTAGCTCGAGCGTCGCCGGCGTAGAACCCCAGTGAAGTCTTCCTCACTCCTCTCTCTCCCACTCCCCGCTCCTCTCTTCCCCCTCATTCCTCTTCCTCGCTCTCCACTCATAATTTCCCCCTCTCTTTTCACTCCGGCTCTCTATTCCGCTCTTAAATTCTCTCCCAACCCCACTTTTCTCTCTTCTCTTAAAAGTTTTGTACTCTCTTTTAAGGAGTTACAGCAAACAAAGGGAGTGCGTGTAGTGGAAAATTATGGGTATTAATATTTTTATTACTTGCATTATTGCTACAAATCAGTAGGGAATATATGATTACTATTGTTATGATTAGTAAATATTATTAACAAATCTTTTATTAATTTTTTATACTTTATAAAAATACCTATTTAATTTTTTTCAAAAGCAGATGGTGAAACAAAAAATATATTTATATAATATTTCTAGAATTCTATTTATAGTATTAGGCATGGATCCTATATAAATTATTAAATATTTTTTACTATTTAAAATAAATAGTTATTTCGATCAAAATTTTAGCTTGATAAAATGGAGTTTTAGCTCCAAATAAATTCCTAGAAATATTTAGTATTAGTCTAAAAAAATTGATTAATAAAAATATAATTATTTTGACAAACTTGGGATTTAGCCTAAAAGGATTTTTTATATATAACTACTTATAAATATGTTGGGATAATAAAGTATAGTTTCAAATATTATAAAATATTTTCTAAAATTAGTATATGTATCTATCTCCACAAATTCTCCTCGATTATCCCCATTGATCATGACTGATCACACGTTTCTATTTCTCGTAAATTTTAGACCCTTATTCATCGACCCCAACTATTGGACAAATCAGGACTTGTCGGATCTTGCACCACACCAGGCGTCACACTAGGTAGGATACCTTGTCACTTACTGTCTATTCACTCCAGCTCATATATGCATGCATTTATTTATTATTACTTTTCTGCAAAATAAATTGTGCTACATTGTTATATTTATATGCAATCCTACTAACTAGTTCTAATTCCTGCTACTTAATTATTTATATGCTCATTAAACCTAGAAGTAAGAGACCATCTGCATTCTGTCACGACCCGCACCCACTGTTTGGGTACGAGAACGTAACCACGCCCAGCCTACGCCGCAGTGTCGGCGGTAGAACGCTGTCCTAGGTCTCAAATGCATCTAACAGTATAAGACTAAGCAGTTTATACTCCCCGAATGGGGGTGACATAGCACAATGTAAACTCAATCACATCTAAGGTAGAGCATAATGGAAGATAGATAAAACATGAAATCCAAAAGAGGTACAACAGATAGAAGTCTAAGTGTCTAAGATACAACTCAGAATACATCTCAAAAGTCAAAATACAGTAATCCATAAATACATCTCAAAGCAACTGAAAATAAACTACAAATGAACCCTAGCTATCTATACAACCTCTACTGTCTCCTCTAGGCTAGCAGGCAATCTCCAGGCTATCTGTAAAATTTATCAACAGGTCCAGTCAGGACTGGAGCGAGCACAATACATCTCAACAAGTCATAGCAGGAAAGGAATGTAATCATGCTAGAGAATAAAATACAGGATCTGAAGAAATATCATAATATAAAAGAGAGACTGTAAGTAAATATCTATGATATACATAAAGAGAGACAGTGCTAGTGATTTAGAGTACAGACGAATCATGTGAATGGCTTAGGACTGATTCATGACTACACTAAGAGTGATTCATGACTACACTACTTTGGATATTATTCACATGACCATTCATACTCCCCCGTACCCCAATCAATACACAAGGATCCAATCAAGTTACGTTAAGATTCATGACTAAACTACTACCCATATAGGGTGATTCATGAATGGATTCGTGATGGCTCGGTGATCATGTAAGTACATGAGTCACTAGCTGATAACGAAGATTCATGATAACAGAAGCATGAGATACGTGATGTAAGTGAAACACACCGAGCAAAAGTATCTGAAGCTCCCGAGGGATAACATCTCATGAATGGATCCATATAGTACTAATCCGTGTTACCAACGTGTCAGCATCAAGTAAGATAGTCTAAAGCAGGAAATATAATCCTAAACATGATATGAAATGATCAGAGAATGTACTCGCCTCGATTGGTTGGAGTCGACGTGCGCGACACGAACGTGTCGACACGAGGTAGGTACACTGCTAAGCTCTACAGAGGATCCCAGACGACGACACGGGCAGTCCCAATGAATCCAGAATAGTCCAAATAGCCTAGTTGGTATATAACAGTCTAAAATCAGGGTTTGGTACACTAATCAAATCAAGAATAGAAAATGACTATCAAAATCAAAACTTATGATTCTAGAAAAATGGTATAATAAATAAATATAGTAAATATTTGGAAATCCTTATAATGATAAAAAAATATCTGCGTTAATCAATATATTTAGATAATATTTCAAAACTCAGCAAATCCTTTCTGTACCAATATTCCAATTTGTCAAAAATAATTTAGGTCAAAACTTAGTAAACCAATATTTTAAAAGAATGTTTTTTAAAAATAAACTTCAGGCTAAAACCATATATTAATCTTCTAATTAAAAATAATAAATTAATTGATAATATTAGTAACAATATTACAAATAATACCTTTAATAATAATAATAAGAAATAACTTATAATTACCAAATTATTTAATTATTTCCACTTAATACAATATATATACAACTAATGATTTATACTAATACATATAAATCCATAAACTAAAATATAAATTTAATTATAAACTAATACACATTTATTATATACTAACATACATTTTTAAACAATTTTACATTTGTTACACGAAACTAATATATATTTATATAAAACTATCATACAAAATATTATTTAACAATTTATAACTAAACTAATATATATTAACAATATATATTAACACATAATTTAATATGTGTAAGGTTATACATTAATACTTAAAAATATATATTACATATAAACCAATACATATTATATTATATACATATAATTTAAACTATCATAAGAAATAATAAGCTATTCATAACTAATAATAACTATTATACTATATAATAACTAATATATTATATACTAATATATAAATTATACTGAAACTGTTTCCCCAACTCTCGGGGAGAAAAGGAAAGGGGGCGGGGGCTCACAGGGGTTTGGGGCCGGCGGAGGATCGGAGCTCCGCGCGGTGGCGCGAGCTCGGCGGAAGGCGGCAGTGGGTCAACTTCGAGGCGGCGCCAGGATACAACGCCGGCGGAGGGGAACGGCGGAAGGAGCTCCGGCGCATGGGGTGGCGGAGCACGGTTGCGCCGGCGGAGCGGTCAGGGCGGCGCTGTCCTCCGGATCTGGCGGAGGGCTGAGCCAGGTCGGCGAGGGCGAGAGATTCCAGTCACGGCGGGTCGGGGTTCCACGCGTGGCCAGGAGGGCGGCCACGGCCGAGCTCGCCACGGCGGAGCAGCCGTGGGTGCTCGCCCAGCGGGCGGGTCCGGTGAGGTCTCTCTCTCTCTTTCTCTCTCTCTCTCTCGATTTGGATTGGGTTTGGGGTGGTCGGGATAGGCGGCCGGGTCTGGTGGTGGTGGTGGTTCCTTGGTGGCGGTGGTGGCTGGTGTGGTCGACAGGGGGGGACACCCGCTGTGGTGCGGTGGTGGCGAAGGCTGTGATGGTGGCAGTTGGCCGGGATACGGATGGTGGCGGAGGTGGATCTCCGGCAATGGCCGGAGACACAGGGGGTGGTCGGGTGGTTTGGGACGGGAACAGTAGAGTGACTGTGGCGGCTATGTTAATTTGGTTTTGGGGATTTGTGCAATATTCTAGGGTTTGGGGAATGGGTACTATTTATAGGGTAGTGGGAAGAAAACCCTAATAATTGTAAATGTAATAGAAAATAGGAAAATATTGGAAATACTAACTGCTAACTCAGCTAACCACTAACATTATTATTCTCTGCCAACTAATTAGTACAAAATAAATATTAGTTATAATTTAATAGCTAAAACTACTAATTAATACTAATTAAATCAAGTGGCTAATTACAATTTAGTCGAGATTTTTCCAATAAAATAATACAAATACATTTACTTAATTATTTAAATATATTTAGAAATTATTTATTTAGTAAATTCTTATATTTTTGAAATTCCAAATTTCGATGACGTTTTCCATACAGAAAATAATTAGAACTCATTGGTTCGAGAAAATAACAGGAAAACCACAATAGGACAAATCGCTGAAAAATAGTAGGCCGAAGCCAACAAAGACCGATAGCAATCACGGTCAAATCGTTTTCCCAAAATTTACAAATTGCACGATTTTCGAGATTTAGAAAAATTCGAAGTTTTGAAAATACGAAACGAAATAAAATACAAATTTCCGAAAATATCCAAGAATTAAATTTACGGAGGTTACACATTCATTGGTCTTGAAACATGTATACCACGAGTCAGGAGTCACATATAGATCTCGGACTTGCGTATTGACTGGCCAGCGATACATATAGGACGAGTGTTAGGCTACAACTACTAATAGATTTGCATGATAGAAGACTAGTAGTCATTAGAGTTATGACATTGGGTGGAGAGAATACAATTGGGCATTAACCTTCTCCCTATCTATCGTAGACTCGCACGCCACTGAGGAACGATAGGTAGACTATATCCTATGGACTCGCTCGATACTAAAGAATGATATATAGTATTTAGACTCGCTACTGAGGTAATTTTATCTTGACTTAACTCAGAGGTTATGCGACCATGCCTATTCTCGATTGTATTACACCTAGAGTGGTTAGATGACCGTTATCCGTTAGGTATATGTACGTTCTATTTATGCCTGGCCATAACTTGGAACAGTATTTTGCCGCAGATTAGTTTGCAACACATTGTCCTTGTTTGGTTGTAGGTATGATTTACTGCTTTGATGATAAGGTATTGAACCATATTATAATTTGGATTATTGTTGAGCAGTTTATATGGCATGTTCTTCATGTATCTTGTTACGTCCCTCTGAGTACCTGGTATTTTCTCTAAGTGTGTATTTTTGTAACTTTTTGCAGGCGTTCTAGCCAAAGCCATTCTATATTCCTTCGAAATGACTTGCTCTTGGATCGTCATTTTCTACTTTTACAAATTCTTTTATTTGTATTTATTTTATCTCATTTAAAATAATTGATAGTGGATTTGTCTCCGCCCAACAAACTTGTAAATGATAATTCATAGTTGATTTATGATATCATTATTCTTTTATTTTGTGGATGAGATTAGTTGTCATGGTTATACTGTATTTTAAAGCTTACGTATATTTACTATGCGACTGACATATCTACGTACCTAGTTCTACGTATTTTGGGACTGGAACGTTACATATATTTGTGGTGGCTCATGTAGATCAACGAATAAATTGTTTGGTTACTTTATAGTACCAAACAAGCTTGCATATAGGATTATAGTCTAGAATCTCATCCACATGCTTGATCTCCTTCATTGATTTTATTTCAAACTATCGCTTGACTACCTTGATTTGCATCTTGTTTGATCCTTTCTACCATAACTCTTATCTTTCTTTCGTGCTTAATAGAGGTTAGAAAAAGGACTTGTATGCCCTATTAATTCAAATCAATTACTATTTGAACTCTTATAAGTTGGATAGAATGCCTCTAGACCTAACATTCTCTATGACCCATTAAAGGGGATACTAATAGGTTTACCTAGACCATAAAGTTTAGAGGACCCTAGCCCATTTGGTCGACCAAAGCTTCAGACAAGAAGACATTAGGACAAATACCAGATGAGTTTTAGATTTTTGACAAACTTGGACTATCGACACTTTCTTCATCTTCTTACATACTCATAATTTAACTATCTTGACTAATGCTGCTATTATAGCCTAGTTTTGTAAGCTTATCATTTTGTCGAGCTTGTTCAAGATATATGTTACTCGGGGGTACCCACTAACATATTGTCCAATCAGAACCGGTGCATGATGGTCTGATCAACCTAATGCACTTGGTTTGCTCTTCGTATGATTATTATACGTGGATTGAGATATAGTAAACCTAACATATTAGACAAATATCCTTGCCCTCTAGGATCTCATCCGCGTCTTCTTTGACAACTCTCCGTTGAACTACTCAAGCATCTTTGAAACCCATATTGCAATTCGATGACATCTCCCTTGAACTCTTTATTGTTTTTGTCACATATTTCGAGAAAATAAACGCTCGTAGACACAGAGTATCCCCCTTAGTTGTCCTACCACCTATGGCCAAGATAGTTGTATATATACAAGTGTAGCTATCCATCGACCAACCCATATGACTATATCATCGTCTTGAACTACTCGTCCTTTCCTTCGACCCTATATCTATTATCGTGAACTTCTAATCATTTTAAATTTGAGAATGATTATAATCGTACCCTTGATCATAACTTCATCCTAGAAGACTATCTATTCTCAAGGAACCATTTATTATAAGTCCCTAATTATTTTCCTCTCGATTTGTATCCTTAATTTTGTGCTTTACCTAACAACCCCTATACTTCACCCGCACCCTACCACGATCAGTAAGCATAACCATATGTTTCCTCCCAATTGAATTGCTACAGTCATTGAAGATTTTTCCATTATAACTCATCCGTGATTCATGCAACCTTGTCCTTAATTTTTTTCCTTAGATGAGAATCAAGTCATGATATCTTTCAGTGAAACAGGAGGATACTATGGTATAGTTGATTAAGATAAGTATACTATTAGGAGGTATAAACAAGATTGGACCGTATAATGAAATTTGGAGTAAGTATGGAGCAAGGACTAGTAAACGAAATGTTAATGAATAATACCATGAGAGAAAAAAAATGTGTTTTGATGTTACTAGTTTCTAAAGTTACTCAATTAGTGACAATAGAAAAGTTTTGAATTCTTTAAGATTTAATTGCTATGATGATTATGAAGGTGAATTTCAATATATGAGAAATTTTCTTTTAATTTGGAAAGTTATTGAATTTCTACTTTTGAGGAGATTATGAAAGACAAAATTTAGCTCGAGGAAAAATATAGATATATACATAAATATAGATATGTTGATAGAGGTAGATTAGAGATTTATTTGGATTCAAAGTTTTTGGATTATTGAATTTCTAATATGTGATATGGGATTGAAATATAAATATTTTGGAAGAAGGCAAAATGTGGTAGTTCATTTTTGAATAAAGAAGAAAAGAAAAGTGTTTCAAGTAAATTTATGATTTATGGAATAAATTTTGAAGAATGATAGTTAGATGAAAAGTCAAGAATAGAAAGACGTTGATGATTTTGATGTCAAACACGAATTGGATTTTGAATATTAGAGTTATGGATCCTATTACCTATGTGTGGTTACGCATTATGGAATTTGCATTAATCAAATTGGATACTGAACGGGATGTCACGTACATGATCATTTCTAAAATACACCCATCAATTTATTTTCCTAGTTATCTAAATTTGTGATTATTCAGAATTGATTATTTTTCGTGGTATTCCTTTTTCTCCTCGCCGAATAATTTGATCGAGTTCTTATACATAAACTCTTCCTATCTTCTCAACCATACCTACCCTAATTATTCCTAAATTTTGAGGACAAAATTCTTGTAAGTTGGGATTGTAAACCCCCTAATTTTTAACTAAAATTTTAAAATTTATTTATTTTGGTATTGATTTTCATTTTTGGTATCGTACATCGAGTGCAAATGTGTAAAGACGTAAATACGAAGTATTTGTTGATTCGTATACAAAATATTTTATTATTGTTTTTTTTATAAATATAGAAATAGATATTTTGTTTCAATATATAGTATAATTAAATATTTTCATATCAAAAGGGCATCCCACGTTATTTGCCAAAAACTTTACTTTTACTTTTATTAAAGACTATTTTATTTCTTGTTCAAATATAGTAGTAATTTAGAAATTTATGTTTTATGTAAATATTTTATTTTCATGCGAGATACAAGAAATTTAATTCATATATATATATTGATTTTCGAAATTAATTATTATTATTTTTATTTATTCATAAAACGATGTTTTGAAACTTGTTTGATTAATGTTTAATTAATTATGGTGATCTAAATTTGGAATTTATTTTATTAATTTTTTTAAATAGTTTTAAAGATGGGGATTATCTAGCTTTAAATTAGATGGGGATATTATTGAATTGGTTTTAATTAGATTTAAATAAAATGGGAAATTATCTAGTGAGAATTTAAACGAATCATAATCCTTATCCAATTAGGGGTCTTTACCTCCGATACAAGGAGAGCCCCGTTGCTCTTTTTTATGGGAATTTCCACAGCCCAAAATTTCTCCACCCAAAAGTGTCGTGCACCGTGTCGGTGTCCACTTCCTCCATGTCATCCGTGACGGCCTCGGGTCCGACCCCGGGTGTCTTTCCAATAAATTATTTTTTACATATACATTATTTCTTTTGTGTCCGACACACCGGCCACAACTTCGACTCCGTCTGCATCACGCAGGACACAACCCAGCCGTGTCAGACACATCCCGACATGATTTTCCTAAACCCTAACCCTAAACCTATGCCACCCTTGACTCTGGCCATGACCCATGGGCGATCGTCCAAATAAACACCCCCTTCCTAACTCTCTCATCGGCCGGCTCGCCTGCAGCGCTGCGACATACCCACAGAACCTCACCGCCTCACCACCTCACCACCAACACAACTGCACGAGGCACCCCCACACCATAGCAGCCACCTTTCCAACCTCGCCACTCCGGCAACGCTGCTCCAAGTAGCCACCTCGGCCACCCGTCGAAAATCTCCAACCCCACCACGGGTACCACCGCCAC
Source organism: Iris pallida (assembly GCA_029216955.1). Taxonomy (NCBI): domain Eukaryota; kingdom Viridiplantae; phylum Streptophyta; class Magnoliopsida; order Asparagales; family Iridaceae; genus Iris; species Iris pallida. Next base: position 9,349,822 of record JANAVB010004998.1, read on the forward strand.
CCAAAATCTTAACACCACCGCCACCAAACCAAAAAAATTTATCACTTACCTCCGATCGTCGGCCACTACGATCCGTCGCATGCCCGAGTTGCCCAGTGCATCCACGGGCATCCTCTCCGACCCGCGTCCTCCAACCAGACTACTGCACCATATTCGTGCGCCCCCATCGGAGCAACCGCGTCCGGACCTCCTCCTGCTCGAGTGTCTGTTAGTGCCGGGGCACAATTTTTTGATGGAAAACTGAGAATATAAAACAATTGTAAAAATAATGTTCCAACGCAACACTTCTAGGAAGGTTGTGCAAGTATAACGAAGATCTAAAAAGATATCGTTATGATATTACGAGAATCTAAAAAGATTTCGTAATCACAGCAATCAGATCGTAGTACTTCTAAAAAGAAGATACAATCAGAGTTACTGGCAGCAACGAAGAAGGTGAATGGCGAAAGATGGAAGAACTCCTGCTGGGGTGAATGATCACCGTTGCTTAAAGCTTTATTCGCCCTACACGAACAGCTTCCTGGAACCAGCAAGTTCGTCGGAGAACTTGGAACACTCCTGCTCTTCTGACTCCTCGAACGGACACGAACTCCCGTGCAAAAGCAACGCTGGTGCGACGCCTTTCCTCTCTCTCTTCGAAGGCTACTAGAAAATCAAAACTGTGTTAAAGAACACGTCTGAATACTCTGTTTACTTGTGTTAAAGAACACTCATAAACTTTCTGTGGTGGCTTCTCTTTTTGTTCTGTATTGAGCCTTGAGAGAGAGGATGCCTTATATAGGCCCTGCAGCAACTGGTCGGTTGCCACAAAGTTAGGGACGTGGTAATAACCACCCCGAACATGTAGCAACCGCCCAGAACATGCAAACGCACGTTCTGCTGCCAACTGCGCACACCTAGCGCTCTTTGCACTCTGCGCGACAGAGCGTGTACTGAACTGCGCATACTGTACGCACTGCGCACACTGCACGTACTGCGCATACTGCACGCACTGCACACACTGCGCACAATGTGTACGCAGCGCAACCAGTGCAAACCGAGCAACCCGCGCAACCCTGCACAACCCATGTGTAACCTAGCGCAACCCAGCGCACCCAAGCACAACCTGAGCGCAACCTGGGCGCGCACTTAGGCAGCACAACTGGGCTTGCGCACCTGGGCATGCGCAACTGGGCTTGCGCACCTGGGCATGCGCAACTGGGCTTGCGTAATGTGGCAGCGCAAGTGGTTTACGCAACGAGCGCAACTAAAGCGCACTATGCGCCTAGCGACGATGCTGACGTGCTAAGTGTAAAGTGCGCCAACAAAATGCCACATTACGCCTCATGAGCCTATGAGCCTGAGTCCGAGTCCGAGTCCAAGTCGCTAAGCCCCTACGGGGCTTAGCTCCCATGGAAATAAATTTCCCAAGAGCAAAAAAGCATAAATACTTTTATTGTTGATTTAGTCCTTTTTCTATTAGAAAAATAACCCCACATGGCACACCCATGTGCACCTCCACACCACATGTGCATCTCTAAAATAAGAAAGCTATTATATAGAGATACAACTCCTTTGGTCTAGCCGATGTGGGACTAAAATTCACTTAGAAAAAGACCAAACTCCAACAATCCCCCACATATCTCTATATATATATGGGTATAAGTGTTCCCCACAGTAACTGTCCATCATGTATTAGGAGAGATGTCGCTTACGACTTGAATCTTCCCGTGTGGATCAAACAACAGACTATAATACAAGAATGGACTAAGCCTTGAATTCTGCATCATAGCTGAAATTCTTTCCACTCGCATAATATAGTTATGTGTGCTTCTGGCTACACATTAAAGGCCCTGTGCCAGCCTAGTTTCAGTGTATAATTTTTGGCGTCTACAAGTTTACCCTCAAGAGACGGCCTGACATCTCTTTGTCCATACACTATAGGTGAGTTCATTATAAAGAGACATGGTATGAAGCGCTTTGCGCTTCCCTTGCGGTGCTACGCCGCCATGACATGGCTTAAAGTCGAGGCCTTATCCCGTACCGGGAACCTCATCGTAGTATCATACTACTGTAGCATGAGGCAACCGCCTCTTTGTAGTGCCAAGCTACCCAGCATGAAGCCTTAGGCTCCCTTGCGGTGTTACGCCGCAACGACATGGCTTGCAAGGCCGAGGTTTTATCCCTAACTGGGTACCTCATCGTGGTGTCGTGCCACTGTAACATGAGGAACTCCTCCTCTTTGTAGTGCTGACTACATCCCTTTTTATTTTTAACATACAACATTAGGCTAACTGCCTATTTACGGTGCTACGCCGCTGTGACTTGGCCTGTAAAGTCGAGGCTTTATCCTATTACTGGACAGCATCCCACATATAGGAACCTCATTGTGGAGTCACCCTACTGTAGCATGGAGTTTCACTCCTTGTAGTGCTGCTCTACCATGCCTCCTGTAAAGCACACCAGGCATTCACTCTGCCTGAGAACTCATTAAGGCAATTAAGCCAACCTTCCCACAGGAACCGTTCTCCACAGAAAACAACAGTAGACAACAGTGGTTATAGGTCCGTAACCTCTCCATGCCCAATAGAACATGTACCCACCGTTCCTGATATTCTTCCGATTAGTGGTCTTCCCTTGAACCAAAAGCTAGATGCCTAGTAGATAAATCTTTGAACTAATAGCATAAAACTTTATGGTAGGAATACAATAATACAATATCAGAATGCCTTCAAGCCCATTTTACAAGCTGTATCATCGACCAGCTGGCGCTTGAGGCCCTTGGTGAATGGATCTGCCAGGTTCTCCTGACTCCGAATATCAATTACTGCAATAACACCTCTCTTAATAAGATCGTGTACTGCCCTGTGCTTCAACCGTACAGACCTCTTCTTCCCGTTGAAGAGGTCATTTGATGCCACCGCCGCAGTCGCCTGGTTGTCGCAGTATATCGGTATTATCGGTATTTGCGCCCCAACCATTGGAAGATCATACATGAGCTCCCGAAGCCATTCTGCTTCCTCGGCTGCGGTATCAAGTACAAAGAACTCAGATTCCATGGATGACCGCGAGAGCATAGTCTGCTTCTTCGACTTCCACGATATAGCAGCTCCACCCATTGTGAAAATGAATCCACCTGTGGACCTCTCGCTCTCCACCTCTGAGCACCAGCTGGCATCACTGAAGCCTTCAACTACCGGCGGATCTTTGCTGTAGTACAGTGTATATGTCTGAGTCTTCTTGAGATATCTCATAACCCGTTTCACAGCTTTCCAGTATTCAGCACCTGGGTTGCTCGTGAAACGACTCAGCATTCCCACGGCGAAAGCTATGTCAGGCCTTGTGGCATTAGTAGCATACATCAAACTTCCGATTACGCTTGCATACTCCATCTGCCTGATGCTTTCCCCTGAATTAGGCTTCAATTTTAGATCATACATGTACGGCGTATCGATCCCTGGAAGATCCCGATACCCATAATGAGTGATCATTTTCTCAATATAATGAGACTGCGACAGCGCTAGTCCAGTGTCTGTCCGGATGATCTTGATCCCTAAGATCACATCAGCTTCCCCCAAGTCCTTCATACTGAACTTGCTTGAGATGAATTTCTTTGTCTCCGTGACGCAGCTAATATCCGTACCTAGGATAAGCATGTCGTCCACGTACAGACAAACGATCACACCTCTTCCATCAGCGAACTTCGTGTAAACACACTTGTCCTTATCGCTGACCATGTAGCCATTTGACCTTATAACTTTGTCAAATTTCTCATGCCACATCTTAGGAGCTTGTTTAAGACCGTACAAGGATTTCACCAACTTGCAGACTTTGTCTTCAAGATCCCTGATGACAAATCCCTCTGGCTGTTGCATGTAAATCTCTTCGATCAGCTCGCCATTTAGGAAAGCCGTAATCACATCTATCTGATGTATTACCATCTTATGTATTGCTGCGAGAGCAATCAACATTCTGATGGTGGTCATCCGGGCTACTGGAGCATACATGTCAAAATAGTCAATCCCCTGCTTCTGAGAAAATCCTTTGGCTACCAACCTAGCCTTGAACTTGTCAATAGTTCCGTCTGCTTTCATCTTCTTCTTGAAGATCCATTTGCATCCGATGGGTTTCACTCCTTCAGGAAGATCAACCAACACCCAAGTGTTATTTGAGGTGATGGAATCAACTTCATTGTCAATCGCCTCCTTCCAGAAAACCGCGTCTCTGGTCTTCATCGCCTCATCATAGGTAAGCGGATCTGCTTCCACATGATAGGTGACAAAGTCACTTTCGAAGTCCTTCGGCCTCCTCACTCGCTTCGTTGACGGCTCAGCAAGATCTGGTTCAACCATTGTTTCAACAACAACATCTTCTTGGACCACAACTTCATTGAAGACCTGCGCACCCTCATTGTTCTCCGAAACATCTGTAAGAACAATATTCTTGTGCCTTGCAAATTTGTCTTCAAAATATTCTGCGTCGCGAGATTCAATGATATGATTTGACTCAATATCAAAAAATCTCCGAGCATCACTCTTCTCGGCATACCCCAAGAAGATCGTCTTAGTAGTCCTTGTTCCAAGCTTCTGAATCTTCAGATCTGGAAGCTTGACATATGCCAGACACCCCCACACTCGAATGACATTCAAGTTAGGTCTGACCTTGAACCAAAGTTCATGAGGAGTAACATCTGAAGTTGCATGAGGCACTCTATTTAGAATAAAAGTGGCCGTCAATGCAAATTCTCTCCAGTAGCACTTAGGAAGACCCGCAGTCAACAACATTGAGTTAATCATTTCTGTTAACGTTCTGTTCTTCCTCTCTGCTACTCCGTTTGATTGAGGAGAGTACGGAGCCGTAGTCTCATTGACAATTCCATGTTCTTTGTAGAACGATACGAATTCATGAGACCTGTACTCCCCACCTCGATCACTTCTTATCCTTTTGAGTTGTTGTCCAGTCTGCCGCTCAGCTTCGGCTCTGAACTCCTGAACTTCTCGAATGCTTCGTCTTTAGCCTTCAGCAAGTAGACGAACGCATACTTTGAGAAGTCATCGATGAAGGTTATGAAATACTTCATCCCGGCCTTTGTAGAGAACTGTTTGAAGTCACAGATATCGGAGTGTACCAACTCCAGAAGATCTGTACTTCGATTAAACCGAGGAAAGGGTTTTCTTGTGATCTTTGTTTGAGCAAAAACTTCACATTTCTCTACCTTACCCCCACACTTGGAGATAAGTCCTAGACTAGACATTCTGTTTATTCGTTTACAATGAACATGTCCTAGCCTATTATGCCACAACTCAAGAGTATAAGCAGAATGAGTGACTTCATTAATCACATTGGACTGATTTACAAGCTGAATTTTGAACATTTCTTCGGTATAAAAAGATTTCCCGAAATATGTTTCTTTGATAGACATCACCATCTGGCCAGCATTGATGTCCATCCTGAGGCCTGCTTTGCAGAGTAGGCCTCCTGGGATCAGGTTCTTGGCGATAGCAGGTACGTGCTTTACGCCTTGAAGCGTTAGAGACTTTCCCGAAGTCAGCTTCAACACCACCGTCCTGATCTCGAGCACTTCAGCTTGTGCCTGGTTCACCATCATAACCACTTCAAAAGTAGGTGTATAGGTGGTGAACCACTCCTTACTGGAGCAGACATGACAGGAGGCTCCAGTGTCTACCCACCAGTCAGTCCTTACCGCATCAACCTGTACAATCATAGCAACAATGTCAGTGATCATAGATACCTTACTAAGCTCTCCTTGCTCTGATTGCTTGGTTTTTGCTTTGCACTCATTCTTAAAGTGGCCCTTCTTGCCACACTTGAAGCAAGGCATTTGAGACTTTGGCTTCTTTTTCTTGATAGAAGTTCCCTTGACTTTTAGATTGTCAGAGTCCTTCTTCTTGCTGTGGAAAGCCGCCTGCTTTCCCCTTGGTTCCTTGGTCTGAACCAGATTGGCGTTAGCCAATTGCTTGGACAGTGTGTCCACCTTCAGTTGAGCCCGCATCTGGTCCTCAACATATATTTCCTGCAAGAGATCTTCAAGGCTGATCTCAAGCTTCTTCCTATGCATGTTTGCATAGAACTTGCTCCACCCAGCGGGGAGCTTTGAGACAATCCCTCCAACAATAAACTTGTTGGGGAGGGGCATCGCCTCGTCTTCCAGCTTCTGTCGCAGTTTCAGGAACTCCTTCACCTGCGGCAGCATAGACTTTTCGTCCTCAAAGAACCACTTGTGATATTTTTCAACCACAAATATTTTACTGTGGTTCTTGTCTTCTTCGTAGAGTGTTTCTAGAGACTCCCATATGTCTCTAGCGATATTCTTCTTAGAATAGGATTCTACAAGGGAGTCCTCCATAGCATTCAGGATAAGCAGCCTGCAAATGCTATTTTCTCTTCTCCACTTGGCCAGAAGTTTAGTAGCCGCAGAGATTGCGACAGCAGATCCAGTATCTGGAACGGTAGGTTCCTCTTCAAGAAACACGTGATCCACGTCTCTGAGTTGAAGAGTGAGAAAAACCTTCCTCGTCCAGACTTGATAATGCTCTCCATCAAACTTTTCTAATTTGCAAAAGTCAGTATTGAGGAGTGAAGCATTAACGTTTTCCATCGTAGCAATAAAGCTTTGAGATTGTTAGTACCGGGGCACAATTTTTCGATGGAAAACTGAGAATATGAAACAATTGTAAAAATAATGTTCCAACGCAACACTTCTAGGAAGGTTGCGCAAGTATAACGAAGATCTAAAAAGATATCGTTATGATATTACGAGAATCTAAAAAGATTTCGTAATCACAGCAATCAGATCGTAGTACTTCTAAAAAGAAGATACAATCAGAGTTACTAGCAGCAACGAAGAAGGTAACTGGCGAAAGATGGGAGAACTCCTGCTGGGGTGAATGATCACCGTTGCTCAAATCTTTATTCGCCCTACACGAACAGCTTCCAGGAACCAGCAAGTTCGTCGGAGAACTTGGAACACTCCTGCTCTTCTGACTCCTCGGACGGACACGAACTCCCGTGCAAAAGCAACGCTGGTGCGACGCCTTTCCTCTCTCTCTTCGAAGGCTACTGGAAGATCAGAACTGTGTTAAAGAACACGTCTGAATACTCTGTTTACTTGTGTTAAAGAACACTCATAAACTTTCTGTGGTGGCTTCTCTTTTTGTTCTGTATTGAGCCTTGAGAGAGAGGATGCCTTATATAGGCCCTGCAGAGCCCATGAGCCCGAGTCCGAGTCCGAGTCCGAGTCCGAGTCGCTAAGCCCCTACGGGGCTTAGCTCCCATGGAAATGAATTTCCCAAGAGCAAAAAGCATGAATGCTTTTATTGTTGATTTAGTCCTTTTCCTATTAGAAAAATAACCCCACATGGCACACCCATGTGCACCTTCACACCACATGTGCATCTCTAAAATAGGAAAGCTATTATATAGAGATACAACTCCTTTGGTCTAGCCGATGTGGGACTAAAATTTACTTAGAAAAAGACCAAACTCCAACAGTGTCGTCGGTGTAGAACCTCGGTGAAGTTTTCTGCCCTCCTCTCTCTCCCACTCCCAGCTCCTCTCTTCCCCTCCTTCCTCTTTCCAGCTCTCTGCTCACAATTTCCCCCTCTCTTTCCTCTCCCGCTCTCTCTTTCGCTCTTGAATTCTCTCCCAAATCTACTTTTCTCTCTCCTCTTAAAAGTTTCTTACTCTTTATTAAGGAGTTACGACATACGAAGGGAGTGAAAGTAGTAGAAAACTGTGGGTATTAATATTTTTATTACTTGCATTATTGCTACTAATCAGTAGGGAATATATGTATCTATATTGTTATAATTATAATTAATTAATATGATTACTATTGTCATGATTAGTTAGTATTATTAACAAATGTTTTATTAATTTTTATACTTTATAAAAATACTTATTTAATATTTTTTTCAAAAGTAGATGGTGAAACAAAACATATATTAATTAGCGCTGACATCAGATGGCTACTCATAATTAGTTAATACTATTATGATGATTAGTAAACATCATCATGTGCTACTCATAATTGGCGCCAGCACTGAAATAATCAAATGGCGCCAAACAACAGATGGTGCGTGACATCAATTGTCACTGATATCAGATGGCGCTGGACGACATGTGGTAAGCTTCCTCGAGAAGCTGAAACAGTTTTTATCATGACTGACAACACGTTAGTCGAGAAAAATCCACTCGAATCCCAAGCGTGCGACGCTCGAGGAGATTATGTCAGATTTGTCATAATGACTGACAGCTGCCTTGTGCCATTTGCATTTGGCATGAGATAATCAGTATCAGTATATTAAGTAGAGTGCATTCAACAGCAAATAGCGCCTGGCGCCATTCAACAGTTGGCGCCATCTGATCAAATCATCCAGAAGCAGTTAGATGATGTGGCGTACAGACCACTAATCTCGAAGAACGTGTACATGATACTGCCCACGACCAAGTGCATGTCTCTCACAGAATATCGTACGTCATATGCAGTTAAGTTAACCGTTTACGCGACTGGGTGAATGGCACACCAATTGCAGTGTGCGACAATCAGGATAACTACTTAACAGTTATCTCTAAACTCTATAAATAGAGTTCCAAATCACTTCACAAGCATCACTAATGATCATAATCTCCTGAACACTTACTGCAGCACTCTCCAATGGCATTCTTCTTCGACATCGCATCATCCAAGGGATAAAGTGATCATCTTCTGATCATATTCCAACAATTGTACTTCCCCAAAAATCAACTTGTACTCTTGTACATACTCTTCTCAGTTTGTAATCAAACACCTTTTATTTTTGCAAATAAAATGGCGACTCTGCTAGGGACGACTTTCTCCTCCGACGAGAAAGTGACAACTCAATGCAATGTTGCGTCGGTCGATACGAATCAGAAGACTCTGGTCGTGAGAGTCGACCAAACTGCCTACGAAGCCATGATTGGCACAGGGGTGCCAAATGCACCGCTACTGTTGTTGCTAAGAACAAGGCACACGCCATTTGGACTCCAAAGTCCTCCAGTGCTCCAATCACAACTTCTGCGTCAAGCTTGGAGAAAAGCTCTGTAGCTACTTCCTATTCCTTGCCAAATCTAAAATTGGTAGAGAGTGCTCAAACCACTACCCTAGCGCCAATCAGGGGACATGGCCACTTCCTCTTCCTCGCCAATTCTGAAATTGGTAGAGGGTGCGCCAGTCATGACCCTGGCGCCAATCAAGGGACAGCGCCCTATGGATACTCCTTCTTCCTTCCCAGTTCCAAAATTAGTGGAGAGTGCACCAACCACTGCCCTGGCGCAGAACAAAAGAAAATACTCTATGGCCAATCCTCACTCCTTTCCAGTTCTAAACTTGATGGAGAAGTTACATATCATTGCCCCTGCATAGAATAAAGAAAAGCATCCTATGGCCTTTCCTTATCCTTCTCCAGTCCTGGACTCGTTAGAAAATGCATCTGATTGTGCCTCTGTGCCAATCAATACGAGAATGATTCTGAGTAGAAAGTCTATTTCTCTTGGCAGAGACAATCAAATCAATGCCAAAAAACTAAACTCTGCTCGAAGTCCATTTTCTGCTGCTCAACTGTGCCGTGCCAAACATGCTGGAATAATGTGCACATAACAACAGGACATCCTGTCCACTCCTTATGGCCAGTGCCAATCAAGCTAGAGCCAAGATCTTTCTACCCTGCGTATTTCAAGAACTAAACATGGTAAACTGAGGGTGTCTCAGACAGACAGACAGGTAGTGCAGGATTCTAACATGTGCACTTACCTTAACCAGCATAAAACACCATCAAGCCTGCATCAAGAACGGTCTGCACCATCTACTAAACTGCACATAGGGATAGTTTCTCTTACCAACGCTAATGAGCTCAGTACTTTTCTGTATACACAGGAAACAAGGCATATCAAAAACCGGAATCATGTTCCTAACATCATCAAGGAATATGTACCTCCAACTTCTCCTTATCCTGTCACGGTAATCGATTTTCGTAAACTTCTTATACAAAAGCGGAAGATCGCAGGACCATCTCGTCCACTTGTAACTCCACATCAGGAACATTACTGTAATCATCACCATGAAGTAGTGATCAAATGTTGTTGTCAATCAGCAAAATGGTCTGTCTTCAATCATTTGAACTATAATCGGACTCCTGAACTCATTATGGTGGACGAAGACAAGTTGCTATATGCTTCGATCAATATGATGTCTCGAAGTACTGGGGTGGAAAACGTCCAAGACGTAGTGCATCCCACAATCCCAGTCAGCAATACCTGGATCGTATTCGTGACTCCGGTGAAGGGGTCTACCAAAACTCCCGCAATACCCGTCAGTAATACCTGGATCTTATTTATGACTCCGGTGAAGGGGTCGACCAAAAAACCAGATCAAGAAATCGAGACCTTCGGTCAAAGGAATCTTTCCTCTCATAATCTTGGGGATGTCCACAGTCAGAAAAATTCTCTTGATTCCAACCAAGAAATAATCGGTTAAAGGAATCTTCCTTCCGATCAAGAAACAATTGATTAAAGGAATCGTTTTGATTCTGACCAAGATTTCTTCGATCAAAGGAATCTTTTCACTCTTTATCCTTGGGATAGTTTCCTGCATGACTTCGACGCCGATAGTGAGAGCTCTGAGCGAACTATCTTTTCTACCAGCTCATCATCGATAGCCAGAGAAGTGACTGCCTATGTCACTAATGAAGAACAAGATGCATCTAGCTTTGGCAGTTAAGAACAGAGGATTGCTGTATTAGAGACTAACTTCAAAATCATGGATGAAATAGTTCCAAGTATGCATGCTATGATCGTAGCACAATATATTGTTCCACCGGTTGCGAATCCAATTCCAACCCATGAACACGTAGCAGCATCTGCCCCTCTCAACACTGGTCTAGGGGTGCAATCTCCCCATAATGCTACCATGCCCGCTCAGGTTACTCCAAGTCAGTCTGGTACTTGGGGTGATGCTTATCATACAGTTCCACCTCCTAACACATCGAATCGGTCTACTGCTCTCCAAGCCTCGAAAGATCCCCTGGAGACAGTAAAGCTTTTGCATAACTAGTTCGAAGCCTTCAAGCAGAAGGATGGCCTACAGAAGCTTGGGATCAAGCAACCTTACCCTGTAGAGTGGAAGGAAGTTCCGTTGCCACTTAAGTATAAGCCATCGACTATCATGCTGTTTGACGGCAGCTCATCTCCGAGTCAGTATCTCAATTACTTCGAGGTAATGACTAATCAACTCCAACCGAACGATGCTCTACTCACCAGAGTATTCGTCAGGTGCTTGGCGGGTGCGGCCTATGACTGGTATCGTAGTTTGCTAGATGGTTGCATAACATCTTTTGCAGAATTCAAGCAAATGTTCTTAGAACGATTCTATGAGGGAACAAATGACATGACCATGTCAGCCCTCATCAAAATCAAACAATGGCCTAATAAAACTACTGAATGTTTCATCGGGTGCTTCCATCGTGAGGCACTCAAAATGCCTCTGGGTACTCCACATACACTGACTATAGATACATGTAAATCAAACTTGTTACCTATAATCAGCATGTGGACTAGACCCACGCAATTCCAAAAATGGGCCTCCTTCATAATAAGTGTCAGGACAGCCGAAGACAGTGCTGACAAGTTTAAACAACTAGGCATCCAGATGCCTAACCTTAAAAAAGATGAACATTCTACAACCAACAGCGTTGGATGTTAGAACAACCGCAAAGGCAAAGAAGCTTTAGCCATTAATGTGAAAGGCAAAGAAGCTTTAGCCATCAATGTGGGTCAGTCAACTCCTACCACGACGGCACCCCCCACAGAGAGCACCAAGTCCTAAGGAGAAATATTTATTTGAAGAGGATGACATCATGAGCATATTCGATTGTCTAATCAAGAGCAACAAACTTCAACTGCTCGAAGCAAAACGGTCAGATGAAGTACCTAAGACTGACAATCCTAAACACTGTGTATATCACAGGTTCTTGGGACATCCGACTAGGGCGTGCTACGTACTTAAAGGGAAGATCCAGGAACTGATCACCGCCAAGGCAATTACCCTTCAGTAAGATAAAAAAATGGTGACTGCTAATGTTGTCTTTCTGTAATTTGGCGACTTTTCTGCTCAACTTGTGCAGGATGGGATCGTCCCTATTGAAAAAGCTACTCTGGAGATCGTCAACCTTCCACTAACACGAAGTGAGAGTCTCGTACCCTTGTCAACCGATAAAAGGGAGATCATATGGATTCATCCTGATTTGGTTGCTGACTTTGAGTCAAAGACACCTGTTTTCCCTACGAAGTCAAAAAAGGTGACTAAATACAAGTCGTGTCATATAACATCACTGGGTGATCATTTTTCACCTTCGATGCTACCTTCATCCTAGTGGCAGCTTCGCCTTCTTCTACCAAAGCAGTGACACCAAAGCAGGAAATCAACTATCGGCCAATATTCCATCTATACAGTCAACAGTCCCACGAACTGATGACAAAGATGGGATATGATCTATAGAAAGCCCCTGGCTTAAATGATAGAAAAGGGTCTCCTATACCCATTTCTCTACGTCTTCAACACAATCAGTCCCGTGTTGGACTAGAATTCTGGACAAATCCATCATGTCTTCAAAAGAAGTCTTCTAAAGGCAACACTAGGATAAAGAACTGTAACATGGTGTCCTTTACACTAGTACCGAAAGAAGAAGTTATGATCGGTACCCGATCTGGGAGGCTCTATCTTAGAGACTATCCAGATGGACAAGAGAATGCATCAACTCCTCCTCCAATCTCTAATGCCCCTTCAGCATCTTTTTTACCTAACGTCAACGATCCTTCGACGTCATCGCCTCAAGCGGAACCAGCTCCTCCCAAACCAATAGCGGCTGACAAAGGAAAATATCCAGTTCACTTTGATAAAATATTGAATAAAACTCTACCTCTTGGACTTAAAAAGCCGTATAATTTTGACATATTGGTTCAACTAGCCAATACTCTAGCAAGGTTATCGATTTTCGAACTCCTGTGTCTCTTAAGGGAAGTGTAGCCTCCCTTCCCGAATTTTTTTAAAATTTTATTTATTTATTTAATTGATTTAAATGGTGATTTTTAGAAGTTTATAAATAATTATTTAGTTAATTATTACGGTAAATGACTTTAGCCATGGTTGAGAATTAGAGTACCAGACGACTATGAATCATGGCACAGATAGTGCAGTGGCGTGCCTTGACTAGTGTATTAGCCATGCCAGGAAAGGCTGAGCCATAGTGATGCCCTAACTAGGAAAACCAGACTAAGTTGTGACATGACCCTATAAATAATCTAATTATTATCGATTATTGACTTGTAGGAGACCCGGTTGTACCAATTTAGTCCGAAATGGACCCAAGCCAAGCACAAGCCCTTGTAGTGATAAAGTGCATCCAAAGACAGACCATGTAGGAATATGTTATGTGTGTACAAATATTTTTTTAACTAATTTAGGACTTGATATATGTTTTCTAGGTATTTGATTATTTGTATAAAATTGGTATTATTATTATTATTAAATAGTGTTTTGTAATAATTTTATGACTTTCTGAGCCAGATAAAGAGTATGCTGGTTAGGTTCCTACTTGATTCTCCTTGCTAATGCCATTTCTGTATCTGTGTGCTAATGCTATTCGACTTTTGTTAAAGTATGTTTTATTTACTAGTTAGGTCTCTTTCAAAAAGAGTTCTTGATAGTGTTATTTCTATTTTCCTTTTCACTTTCCTTCCTCAATTGTAATTGTAGTGGCCCTTTTCCTTCAGTTTAACTTATCTGTTTGTATATTTTGAGTTTGCTTCATGTGGGGTCCTTCCTAATAATGGTAGAGGCCTTCTGGCGTCAACCACATCTAATGCCTCTCCTAACACAAGTCCATGCAATGACCTGTGGCCAATACAACTGATAACACTAGTACCTGTATTCGAACTTGAATTGAGCCCATTTAGCTTGGGTGTTAGTTGTGTGTCTGTGACTATGTTATTACGTTAACCTTGTGTTTCGGGCATGTACTAATGTACATGTGGTGATTCGCACAATGAAATTCAGGAGGTTTCCTTGAGTATGATGGAGACCATTATCTCACATGTCCAACTAGTCTACATGCTATCTATTTTATGCCATTTGCTCAAATATTACTTACACACTAAAACTAAGTATTGCATCTGTGTTAAACCTGCAATTACAACAAAGACCCGTACTCAAACCCATCAACCTTAGCAAGCCCATCCACATTTCCCTTAAGCAAACATAGGCCAAGGCCCAACTTCCTTTTCCCTTCCCTATATAAATGGAGCAACAGTTCAAAGGAAGCCCTAGCCGCACGCGCATGACTTCCCTTTCATCTTCTTCTCCATCTCGCCTTCGGTTGCGTGAGCGCGTCGTCCCGATAGTGCCTCCAATCGGCGACCTCCGAAGTGCAGCAACCGTCTGACCACCCTCGAGTAGCGCATCACTGTTCGACAACCCAAAAATCCTCAAGTACCATTGGCCAGCCGACGGGAGCCAAGTATCCTGGCACTACCAAGTCAGTCGGTGCACAGTGTGCACCGATGGAAACCGAAGTATGCCTGGACAGCTCCGAGCCTACTTTCTCTCCTCCCTTGCCTTGATGAGAGCTCAATACTAGTGCTCTGCCAACATAAGAGAAGAGAAGGCAGCAGGAAACGAGAACCCCTCCCGCGCATGTCGTCTGCCGAGAGAACTGCTGTAACCATCGTTGAATGATCACCATGCTCCCTACCATCGGCACGCGTGGTAGTGACCTCATCGCTCGAACGCCGCACACGACCTCTCATGTTTGCAAACTCGTCTGGGACTGTCGACTTTCGATCGACCAAAACTGTCGGCCGCCTGTTTGGTACAAGTTTCCGTCACGACGGGTCCTGCAGAACCGACCCTGTATTCACGCATGAAGACTCACGATCGAGCCAGGTGAGGCAGGTGGCACAACTACGTGCGGCAGAAAGCATTAACCTAGCAGTGAGCCATCAAAGTGGTCGATAAGCCTCCTCCATGGGTCGGTAAGTGTATCGCTAAGGAACCGACTGAACTATGGCTCTCCACATCCGCCACACCAACTGAAGACCCGGCCTTGCCTCTGCCAACGGCTAGATGCCAGAGCTCATGTAGACCACATGAGTCGAGTCTCCTTCCACAGAGCCGTTCTCCTATGATCACTTAGAGGAGAAAGGAATAAGAAGAAGGAACCATGCAGGAGTATATCTCAAGTACGTGAGAAAAGAAATCACAGCAACAACGCTAATGGAGTAAAGGTAATTTTTTTATAAGCCCTCTTAGCTTTAGAAATTACATCCATTCATCAAGAAGAGTAGCCCTTTTCGTCCTGTGCAAACTTTTAATATAGGTAATTTACTTATTAGACCCTTTAAAATGTATAATTATAATCCTTTTCTAAAACAAAAATCCTATTTGTAAATTTTTCTCGATTTCTTTGTGCACGGTAGTCGGATCGAGATGAAACTTGCGCCAACAGGACCGTATCATTTTTCTGGTCATGTATGCCAAGTTTGGTCCGATTCTGAGATAGTTGATCGGATCGCCGTTTTGCGGGCCCCACGGTCCGATTCAACGGGTGATTTTGTGCACGGCCCACCGGAATCCAAAACTGGACATACCGTTGGGTTCGTATCATCAAAACGAATCCGTAGACATATAGTTTGACGATTTTAGAGACCATTGACTCCGACACATTTTTCGGTGCAAAGCGGGTCCAACGGTGGATATCGTTTTTGTCCGAAATTATCGTTTTGCCTTTGTGTCCAGAATTGGACTTAAGGACAGGCAATCCAAGCTAATTTGACTATTCTGAGAATGTTGGCAATGTTTGTTTCAGCTTTCGGAGACAGTTGTGAGATGTGGACTTATTTGGCTCACCAGTTGACTATATATTTGTTGGATCTGCGTACAACCTTCAGGCAAGTATACCTTGCCTCCCTCTACAGTTTTACTTACATGCATTTTCTTTCATTTTATAGCCTTTGGATTATTTATGGATATGTGCTTTTTGTGTTATTTTCTGTAGAGCTATTTTTTTTCATATAGCCGTGTTCATGTTTTGGCCTTGTGTTTCACATTTGGAGTTTCTCGTCAGTACCTTGCTTGAATCGTGTCATAGAACGAGTGCGTGTAGTGAACTGCCATAGCCTTAATTATCGTTTTACACAACCAGAGAGTCCACACTCGGGACGAGAGTTGTTTGGTGCACCAGAGAGTCCACAATCGGGACGAGGGTGTTTGTCGTGATCATTGGCACCAGAGAGTCCACACTCGGGACGAGGGTTGACCAATTACACCAGAGAGTCCACACACGGGACAAGGGTGTCTTGTCGTGAGCTAACCAGAGAGTCCACACTCGGGACGAGGGTTAGTGCTTAGTTCAAACCCGTGAGTCCACACTCGGGATGAGGGTTTGGTTCTTCCATTGATTTTGTATTTATCGTTCATCCGGCAGTTCATTTATGCGTAGTTGTTTTAGTGTTTGTGTTCGTATTCGTGTTCATGTTCATGTTCGTATTCATGTTCGTGTTCGTGTTCGTATTCGTGTTCGTGTTCGAGTTCGTGTTCGCGTTCGTATTCGTGGTCATGTTCGTATTCGTGATCGTAGTCATTTGTCTTGTACTTGTTCTTTCTTGTTTATTTCTTGCGCATGATAAAACTGCTAGATAGGCATGTATATTATGTATCTTGCTATATCCTCTAAGGATCTGATGATCTCTTCAGGTTTAGCGATTGTATGGAGTTAGCTAGTAATTCTGGATGGCGGAGGATTTGCGGTTCTTGTGGGATTCAGGTATCATTATTACGTTTATTATCCTGTCGTGCTCTACATTCCTTATCATGAGTTATCCTATTTATTGATTCAGTTTAGAGACTCTTGTTATTTTCCTTGGAGTCTTATCGGATATTTATGCTAGTGGGCTGCAGACCACGACCCATAGTGTTCATTCATGTTTATTATTCTTATTGTGGATTGAGATATAGATTTGTTTGTCATGTTTTGGCAGTATACCATAGCCTTGACAGCGTTTACGTATTCGAGTCGGGCTGGAGTCCGTTCGATACGTAGCTGGCTTGCTCACGAGCTCACGTCCGAAAACCGGGTGCGGGTCGTGACAGGAAGCCCGATAGACGTTAAGTGAAGCTTTAATACAAGAAGACGCTTGTCTGGCCCATCTTAAGAAACCAGACGAGAACCAATGACATGTTCTCATTGCCATAGTGTGATGGAGCTGATCCCCAATATCACCTTTACTCAAGATGATATACTTCTGGAGGACAATCGACATGACCGACCTCTCTACTATAAAGGATATGTCGATACCATGAAGGTCGATCAAATTCTAGTCAACCCATGATCTGCACTCAGCATTATGCCAAAAACTCTATTAGATTCACTGAAGATCCCAGTTCATAATCTCTCTACAATAACTACGACTATTCTGAGGTTCAATTTCGGAAGAAGCGAACCTTTAGGGAAGATCCGCCTGAAAGTCCAAATAGGCCATCTTCGTACGAAAGTCACTTTCTATGTGATTGACAATCACGTCTCCTACAACATCTTGTTGGGAAGATCATGGTTGCATGAACATAACATTGTGCCATCCACTCTCCATCAATACTTCAAATATGTAGATGACAACGGAGAAGTATGCAAAGAAATGGCTTATCTTAACCCCTTTCGAGGCATCGAAGCATATTTTACGGACTCCAGAATGTACAAAGGAGAATTCATGAAAGTGGTACTAGCTATGGATACCGAAGAAGAACGTCAAGAGAATCCGGATGATGTCCTGGTGATTCCGGTCAAAGAAAGACTTCTCGTCCTTCATCTTCTCAGACGCTGACCATCACTCTCTCTCCATCTATTAAGCATCCTCTTCTGAGCCTCTTATTATCGACCATTGTCATAACAAACCTTCTCCTTCTTCATCTCTTGTTATCAATTTTAGCAAGCCATCGGCTAAGATTAAGAGCACTGTTATAAATGATAGTATAATTATCAATAAAGTAGCATCTCCTTTACAGTATACTGATGTCAATTATTATACTCGATGTTATCTAGAAATCTTGGATAACTTCGAACCCCTTAAATTAGGGGCAGTTCAACCTCTTCAAGACGAAGTATCACTTGAATCAGTACAAGATTCATTCTTTCTGGTTCCCTTCCAGAAGAAAGATGAACATCATATTCTCTTTAGCAAAGGATTGAATCAAAAGGCTACATCTGATAGCGATGCCAAAAATGAAGATAATAGGCGACTTCAACTACGTCATTATAGTCAACAATCGAAGAACATCATCCAAAGGATGGGCTACAACTTCAAAACCGGCCTCAATGGTGGTAGGGGAAGGCGAACTCCTATTCGTATACCTGCTCCAAAAGGAAAGTCGCTACAATATTACAATAGAACAAAGCATGGGTTAGGCTACACCTCACCGATCATGGCCCCAGACATTTTTGAGTCTGACAATGAAGAGAGATCTAATTCTTCTAACTCTGCCTCATTTGATTTGAACACCAGCATAGGTCACGTCCATCGGATGACTTTATCTTCCAATATGGTGACCGTCGAGTTCTCAGAAGACGGCAACTTTACTGAAGTCCCTGAATCTGATCCCTGGGCACAAAGGATGGATACTCAATAAAAACTTTACTTCGAGCAACACGAACCACCTACCGAAGATCAGTTGGTCCAGGTCGATGTCGGAGGTGAAGCTTCTCCAAGGCTAATCTTCATCAGCAAAAGTCTTCCTGAAGCGGATAAACAAGAACTAATCCAGCTCATTTGGGAATACATTGACGTATTTGCCTAGAGTTATGAGGATATGTCGGGATTAGATCCTCAGATCGCTACCCACAAGCTCAACATCCTGCCAAATGTGAGGCCAGTTAAACAACAATAACGTCGATTCCGACCTAATATGATGGACACTATAGAAGCTGAAGTCAAAAATCTCATTGCTTGCGGCTTTGTCAGAGGAGAACAATATTCTGACTGGGTGGCTAATGTCGTCCCAGTTATGAAGAAAATAGAAAAGGTTCGAGTCTGCATCGACTTTAGAGACCTTAATGAAGCTTGTCCTAAGGATGAGTTTTTTCTTCCGATCACTGATGTCATGGTCGACAACACCTGTGGGTTCGAGCGGATGTCTTTCATGGATGGGTTTTTTGGATACAATCAGATCAGGATGAACCCCGAAGATAAAAAACATACATCTTTTCGTACTCCACTAGGGGTCTACTGCTACACAATCATGCCGTTTGGTCTCAAGAACGCTGGTGCAACCTATCAAAACTTTGTTTTCTATATGAGGTTTTGCTTTTCATTTGAGACCTTGTTTTCTTTTCATTATTAGATACTTTGTTTTTCATTCGTGATTTTGTTCCTATTAGAGATTGTTGTATTCGAAGTTGATTTCTATTCTAGCCTGTGTTCTATTTCAAAACTTTGTTTTCTAATCGAATTGTTGTTTCCTAATCGATATTTTGTTTTATATTCGAGATTTTTTTCTAAAAATATCTATATCTTATTATTTATTTCTTAGCACCCAATAACTGCTTGTCCCATCTTTTCTTAATCCTTGTTGCTTCTAGTACATAATAAAATCTAGTTGATCCTTGTTACACCTAATACTCATTATTGGATATTCTGTTGCTTCTTAGTACCTAATAAAATTCCTTGTTTTCAAAAAGACAGATGACATTACCTTTTATCGTGACTTGAACTATTAGAACTCATTTTGAATTTATTGAAACCCTTTTATAATTCCTATGGATAGGGTTGAGAGACTATTCGATGACCTACTAGGGCATGGCAGTTGCGCGCTGCAATCATTATCTGGATTATGGAGACTGAAAGTTCACTGCAGCCAGCAACGCACTGACGAGGCAGGGACTTTAAGTTGAAATAATTTCAGGTATTCGTCGATTTTCGAGTACTATCGAGACCTTGTCCTAAAATCTTCATATTTGATCTCATGAGTTTCTTCGTTAATATTTGTTTGAAAATGGATAAAGTTGATAGAATATTCGGTAACATATTATTATTTGAGTCATGGAATCGAAAGTCCACTACAGCTAGATATACACTGGCGGGGCATGGATTCTAATTAAAGTGACCTCAAATATCTTTATGTTATCGAATACCATAGAGACTATATCCCCTCTTCATATGATTATTGATTTTTGAGAATCACAAATCCTTACATGTTCGCCTTAATTGATACTAATACCTCCCGGAAAGTTTCCATACGTTTTATCAAATCAACCCTTGTAATTTTTCTTCTAGTATTTTATCGTTAGATCAATTGGGTTCCTCAAATACATATTGTTAGATTCTGATCATGTTTTACTAGATCTCGTACTTATGTTTGATCATGTTTTGTCTAAGCTATGATCTTAATCATGCCTACCTAATCATGACTTTCATATCTGATTTTATTTCGACCGTGTTAAAATTTTCGATTCTGATCGTACCCTCCAGATTTACTCACCTAAGTCGAAATTAAAATTCATCCCACCTCGTACCTGTTTGATCCTCGATCATTATTAAAGCATGTTAATTCAACTACTTGCATGTGATTATCATACTTGGCCTTAACTAAGTTTCGCTGATTTCGTGCTTGACTAAATTTTATTATTATCAAATATGTCGGTTTATCCGTTCATGATAAGTTATTTCAAATCTTTATGATTTTTGTATCTAATTGTTGAGCATGTTCACATTCGTTCCTAACCAATTTTGGACTTCGTATCGATTCTGTAAACGTGTCATACTCTTTGAAATTTCGAGGACAAAATTTTTCTAAGAGGGTTAGATTTGTAAGCCCGCTTTCCCGAAGTTTAGTATTTTCTTGGTAATTTCAAAATTTTAGAAATAATTATTTTTGATTTATTTTGATTAATTATTAGACTCTTTATAGTTTTCTAATTAAGATATTTTGATTATTGAAGGATTTATGAGGGAAGCCTGGCAACTATATTTTGAGTGCTCTCCAAGAATTGTAACAACCATAACTAACCTCCTGACAACTTTTGGGTTAAATGTGTAATTAACTAATTGATTGACCTTAAATTGCAAAATACCTTTCCTTATAGCCACTTCCTATATAAACTTGAAAGGAGAGAGAATGTTATTTTATTCTCATTTCATTTACTGGAAGAGCCCAGCTCTTCTTCCTCAGTTCCCCCTAACCCTAATTTCATTACCGGCCATGGCGAGGCTGGAGATCCTTCCTCCGAGTGGTGGCTGAGCCAATCGACGAGCGCTACCCCTGCATCAGCGGTTTCCTTGACGGCGCACTCTCCGGCATCGAGCAATCGGCGGTGCTTCTTCATTTCCCCTCGTCTAGTCGGATCTTCCCCTACGGTGCGATCTTTCAGTGACGAGCAGTCGACCTTGCTGTCTCACCCTCTTCCAGAGGACGACGTCAGCAACAATGTCGAGGCAATTTTACTCCGGCGACTGACCGTGCTGGATCTTCCTCCTCGGAGATCGGTTCTGGCAGATCGAGAATTGAGCCCTGTACCCTTCTTGACGATCGATCTTTCCTTGGAGAACTCCATCTCCATCGATCCAGAGGTCTAGGTGAGTTCGAAACCCTTCAATTTGATATGGTAGTTGATTGCTTAAAATTTTGTGGTGGTTAGTTGTGATCAATTGTATGTTGGTTGGGAATTTCGAATAGAGAGTTAGATCAGGGATGCTGGGTCTACTCGAGTTCCAGTAGGACGTCGACGACCTGTTCGTTTGGAGTCTTGAATTCAACTGAGTTCGTGGATCGCATCCGACTCAGAGGAACGTGTTCGCGTGTCAGGCTGAATTCTTCCCTTCAGGTAAATTCCTAACCCTATGGTATAGCTGCTGTAGAATTTACTTGAGTTTGAGTTGGTGTTGTTCGTGTCGAGTGGCTCGTGTCCCTTAGTTCGTGTTCGACTGCGTTCACTTCCGACTGTGTGTGTGTGCGTTCAGGATGGGAATTAAGGCAATTCGTGTTTGTGTTCGTGTTTGAAGTTTTGTGTTCGTGTCTCTGTGAGTTGTGTTCGGCCTTGGGTGTGTATTCCTTCTGTTCGTGATTGATCGGGACAATGATCGTGTCCAAATGTGCATGTCGAGTGTGGAACCAGCAAGATCTTATTTATTTAATTAATTTTTGTATAAATACTTATTTGTATTTAATTAAGTTTTGTATAATCTTCTGTCCTTTGGGGATGACTATAGAGGTAAGTTGTTGATGGTGATTTTACAATTTTTGCTTTTTAATTTCTGGTTTAATATTTTTGATTTAATTGTGACATCTGGATTTTGTTGGTCATGTTATTCCGTTCTTCCTGGTTTGAGTTTTGGGTAGCCAGTGGAAGATTGAGTATATTGACAGAATTGGTTCAGGATTTCTTTTAAGTTTTGTATTTCAATTGAGAGGGAAGGGCAACGGTTGAAAATAAAATGTGCAGGTAGTTGAGCCTCTTCTGAGCTCAAACCTAGTTTATATTTTTTCTAAGTTTGGTATGATGTTGGGTTTTACTGGTTTTTACTTGCTGTGTATGGAATATGTAAGTACAAGTAGGTGATGGCAGTTCAGGATGGGCTATGAGCAAGTTGGGCTTATTTGTGGTTGGTGGTCAACTACTCTTTGAAGTAAGCAGCAGTAAGGAGCCGGCTTTGATTGACTTTGAGGAAAGCTTGATGTAAAGTGGTGTTGCCAAGTTGAATATTAAGTTTTTCCTTTAGTCTACTGATGTTGGGATCGGGCTAAGTTTTGAGCCGGGCTAGTATCCAATATTATATTTGTGGGTTAAAAATCTTTCTTATGGGATATTTAGCCATTGGTTTATTATTTCTAGTTGTATTGCTATAGAGGTCTATGTATTACAGAGTATATGCTTAAGGCTATCTTAATCAATCAATGGAGCTAGTCTTATAAGAAGTGGTCATTTAAGTGTATAAATTAAACTTGCTAGTTAAGCCATTTATGAGATAATTTAGTTCTAACCCATAAATGGTAGATAGAGTTAGAAATAAAGGTATTTAGATAGATTATAATTAGAAATGAACCAACTTGTACCTATATTCAGGAGGACATCCAGCCTTACTTCATATTCTCGATCATCCTGAGCAAGACAAGTACATTCTATGGTTCATGTTCATTTACATTATTCCTGTACTTTTCTTGTGACACATCATGACACGATATCATGTTCTCTTGTACTTTCATGTCTTGTACCTACTTATGGTCGGGGAGGGGAAATACACTAGCTATGTGACCAAACCCAGAGATCAGAAATTCATGTTGATAGCTTAGGACTCGTACCGTGCATGCGGGTCCTAAGTCGTACCCTTATTCCTGTACTCCTATAGTTTTTCCTGTACTTACCCCAGCCGGTCACATAGGCTAGTTGTATTTCAAACATTGTGCACATGTCATGTCTTGTACTTCAGGTTTATGGTTTACATTCTTGTACTTTATTTCCTGTACTTTACATTCATGTACTTTCTTATTCTTTCATGTGCTTTATATGTTCTCTTGTACATTTTTTATAGCATGATTGTAGGAGCGTAAAATGTGCTTCAAAGAAAGAGTCAAAGTGATAGATCATTCTACTCCAATTGATCTACTTTACGCTGCAGAAAGGCAAAATACTTTACGCCCAAGACAAGGCTATCAGGCAGATCATTTTACGCTCGGGTCTACACCCATGACTTTTACGCCAAGGACAGATCAGCCACTTTTACGCTGGACAAAGCTGTCAAGTCTCGCATTTAATGCAAACTCTGACATGGAGATATTAATGATGGCATATATCACAAAAATTAAAGGGATCTGTTTTTACACAGAGACCAATGTTGTCGTTTAGTATGTGGATTGAGCTACTTTACGCTCACACTATGGCTCCTTTTACGCATGAAGACTATACGAGCCTTTACGCTCAACAGTTGACGTATGCGTAAAGTCTATTTGAGCTACTTTTACGCTCAAGGTTATTTAACAACCACTTTACGCGGGAAGTCTATGACAGGGATGTTTTACGCCTAGTCCACTGCTTTACGCTCAGAGTACATTGGGGTCGTTTTACGCCCTATTCTTCTTTATCAGTTGAGAACGTGGTCTGCCTACATGGCTTTCATGCCACACATCTCGAAGAACGTGTGTACGTGCATCATATCCTTACTGAAATGATGGGACACATGTCAACATATACAGACGATGACTTCAGTCGTGGGTGACAGTTGTTAGCGTAAAGGCGGAACTTTTGCTGAGTTTTTACGCACAAGAGCCCAAGTCTATAAATAGTCTGATTTTTCTCACATAACAGACACAGAGACAGGAGAAAAGACAGAGAGATTAGAACTCAGAGATTTTTGATTCTCTGGAACATTTTTCTTCAGCCTTTCTTTCAGAACAGAGTGAAGCAAAGCAGGAAAGCATTCGGCCTCGCCATCAGTGCCCAAGTGCGTCGATACCTTTCTGGTGACTTAGTTCTTCCAAGTTGTTCATCTTCAAGCAGCGATCTTCATCATCATCGTATGGTCCAAGGAACAAAGTGATCATTTACAGATCAGACTTCTACAGCAATACTTCCCCAGAATCAAATTTGTACTTCTTGTACTTTTTTCGTTTTATTTTCAAAATCCGATTTCCAGGCATTTTGTTAAGTGAAACAAAAATGACGACTCTGCTGGGGACGACCTTCTCCTCTGACGAGGAGGCAATTGCTCAATATAATAATATTTCGGTCGGTTCGACCAAGAAGACTCTGGTTGTATACTTCGACCAGACTGCCTATGAAGAAATGCTCCGAACTGGGGGTGGCTTTCGCTACTCCAATGTTCAAAAATCTCGCAAAGCACGAAAAGTTTGGATTCCTAAATCCAAAATAGCTTCTGATCTCTCTGTTGCTGCTAGTGGCAAGGGAATTCTTTCCACTCCTGTCGTAGGGGCTCCCGTTCGTAACGAGGCAGTCCTTACTTCAGAGTTGCACTCAAAGTGTGACGATTTATCTCCCGTTTGTAACGGTGAAGATAATCAGGTTTCACGCCCACTGCGTAAGAACCAGGTTTTACGCTCAGTAGGTAAAAACCAACTTTTACGCTCAGTACATAAAGATGAGTCTCCCATTTGTAATGTGGCAGACTCTAATGCTTCTGAGTGTAAGAATAAGTCTCCCGTCTGTGACATGGTAGACACACACAAGTTACGCTCTTCGCGTAAAGGAAAATCTCCCGTATGTGACGTGGTAGATAACCAATTTTTACGTTCTACGCATAAAGGTAAATCTCCTGTCTTCGACAGTGTAGATAAAATTCGCAATGATGTTTTTACATCTAATATGAATATACCTAAACGTGTACAGCAGAAAAATAATGTTGGTAAAACTTCAGTTCTACACCAACAACCTTCTTATACGGCTCTACGCAAAGTGCCAAATCTACAAATTACACGCAATAAAAATGGAGTCCTTCGTGCTAAAAAATCTCAAGATTTACGCATATAACTCCAAACGCGTAGAAATTACAATTTGGTTCTGCGAATGCAGCCAGTAATCTTCTTTATACACAGGGGACTAAACGTTTTTCTACCCCTAATGTAATAAAGAAGACTACTCCCTCCACTCCTTCTGACTTACGTGAATTGCTAATGCAAAAGCGTAAGAATAGACAATCTCCGGTGACATTTCTCCAAGAAAAACATCATTGTGATTATCACCAGGTTTTGATCAATTGTTGTTGTTCGACTTCAAAACGGTCAGTTTTTGCTCGATTGAGTTTTAATGTGTCTCAACAACAAACTGAAGACCAAGAACATGAGTTATCATATGTGTCAGTAAACATGGCATCTCATACTAACAGAGGACGATGTCCAAGACGAAATACGTCCCAAACCCCAGGTCAGCAACAGTTCAACAGACTTCTTGATTCTTTTGAGGGAGTATATCAAAACACTCGATCAGGAAGACAAAGACAAATGCAGACTTCTGATTCAGAAGTTGGGGGTACTCAATCTTTTGAGTCCGAGACTGACAGTGTCGATTCATACTTCTATACTGATCCTTTTATATCTTCAAGAGAGGTCGAATCCTACGCTGTTGGAGATGAACCAGAGACCTCATCTGTTAATACAGAACAGCGTCTCACTGCTGTTGAGTAATCACTGAAAGACATGCTTAACATGGTGCAAAATATGCATCAGATAATATTGAATCAGCAAACTGCTCAGCCGACAGTAGTGACACCGGTACCAGTAGCAGCACCAACTCAAGATAGTCAAGGGGCTGAAATACCTTTAAATATTCAGGAGCCTGCTGTTAATCAAAATTCTGCATCTCCAGATCCCATCATTCCTGAAGACGTACCATCTCCAGTGGGGGTTACGGTACATCCAATAACCATTCAATCAAATGTGCTTCCTCAAACCAGTGAAGCCATTCAAGCAGTGCGTGAGCTCAAAGCACAGTTTGAAGTTTTGAGGCACAAGGATCAACTCCAGAGGTTAGGTATTAAGCAACCTTATCCTCCTCATTAGAATGATGTACCCTTTCCACCGAAATTCAAGCCACAATCTATGGTTTTGTTCGATGGGAAAGCATCTCCTAGTCAATATATCAATTATTTTGATATTATGACTGTACATCTGCAGAAAGATAATGCTCTTCTCATTCGAGTATTCATTGGTTGCCTGACGGGTTCGGCTTATGATTGGTATCGAAGTTTACCCGACAATTGTATTTCGTCTTTCGACGAATTTAAGGCAATATTTCTCTCCCGCTTCTATGAAGGAGGAATGGACATGAACATGTCCTCCTTGATAGAAATCAAACAAAAGGAGAAAGACGATACTCGGACGTTCATCGAACATTTCTGACAGGCGACTTTAAAGATGCCCCCGGGTATGCCAGATTCAGCACTCATTGATACATGCAAGATGAATCTGCGACCATCTATTACTGTTTTTACAGGTTCTTAATTCACAGATTGGGCTTCGTTTATCATAGCAACAGTTTCTGCCGAGACCAATGGTAGGTTGGCTCGTGAACATGGGATGATTTTCGCTTCAGATGATAGAGGAAAGAAAAGTAATCCTAGTAATAACCCCGGTAATCGTAATGTGAAAGGAAAAGATACCCTCATGGTTAATCTTTCCAAGAATAAAACGATACCGAATAGTCAAGAATCTTCCAGGCCAAAGGAAGAATACTCTTTTGATGAGAGTGATATCCTAGGAATATTTCAGTGTCTGATGAAGAGTGGCAAACTTCAGATTCCAGAGCCAAAGAGGCCTAATGAGGTGAATCTAACTGATAATCTCAAATATTGTATCTATCATAGATACATTAATCATCCTACCAGTGCTTGCTATGTCCTGAAGAAGAAAATCCAGGAGCTGATAAATGGCGGTGCTATCGCCTTAACTAATGATGACCATACGGTTACAACCAATATGGTTTCTCTTCAATTTGGGGATTTTCCTCCACAGTAAGTAGCAGATGGAATCATCCTAATCCCGAAGGCGACAATGAAGATTGTGAATATCCCGCCTGCCAGAGAAGAAAATACAGGATTGCTGCCACTCACACTAAAGAATGGTGAAATCATGTGGGTACATCCTGACTTAGTGCCTAAATTGGAAAATGAAGGTAAAACTTCAAAATCCAGGAAGGGTAAGAAAGTCAAAACCTGCAACATGATTTCTCATGATATTCCAGATCCTGATGACTTAGATCGGCTATGGGATGGCTTTCCTTTAGAAGATAGATTGAGAGGACTGAACATCTGTCCTCCAAGTCTAGCTCCTCCTACCAAGCTCAAGCTTACTCATCAGCAGTGGTTAGCTATGAATAGTGTCCCTTTATACCGGGTACAACAAGTCTTCGCTGCTTATGAAAAAGCTCCGACTGGGATTTTTCCTCGTATTCCGAATCCTTCTCGTCCCGTAGCTACAGAGACATATATTCCTCATTCTCCTGTGGATACAGAGATCTCTTCTTCTTCCTCTGTGGAACCCTTTGCTAGAAGTTTGCTGCCCATTCATCTGTACAGTCAGCAATCTGTCCTTCTCATGAAGAAAATGGGTTATGACTTTCAGAAGGTAGAAGGTTTGAATCAAAAGAATATGACTTCCTTTACAAATTCAAAATCAAAAATCCACTGTTGGATTGGGTTCTAAAATTCCTCACAACAAACCTTACAAGAAAAAGGCTAAAGGGAGGAAGACTAAATCCTGTAATATAGTACTTCCTTCCCTTGAGTCTGAAGAAGAAACTTTTACTGGTACAAGATCCGGGAAGGAGTACCACAAAGATTATGAGGGATCTTCCAAAGAAGCAGAAGATGTAGTAGAAACACTACCAGCCCAACCTTCTCCTGTTCCTGCTAAACCCTCAGTGGTTGAAAAGGGGAAACAGAAAGCAGTACGCTTTGACATTCCATTGAAGTCTACTTCCAGTCAGGGAGTGGTGATGAAACCTTACAAATTTGATATTCTAGCTCAGTTAGCCAATACTCCAGCTAGACTATCTATATTTGAACTGCTTCGTCTTTCTAGAGAAAGCAGGGAGACTTTGAGTAAAGCTCTACTTCAGGCAGATTCATGCTTGGCTCAACTCAAGAGTCCTGATAATACTCCAGTGTCGTGTCCGCAATGTCATAGTATGATGGAAGCAATTCCCAATATCACCTTCACACAAGAAGATATCCTGTTGAAGCATAACAAACATGACAGACCTCTATGCTATACTGGGTATATTGGATCTACTGAAATTGACAGGATCTACATTGATCATGGGTCTTCAATTAGCATAATTCTTCAGAGTATGCTAAGACCTCTGAGGATTCCTACTAGTGATTTGACTTACACTAGTACTACGATAGTCGATTTTAACTCTGACAAAAGTAAACCACTGGGGAAGATTCGTCTACAGATACAGATTGGCGATCTTCGAACTATGGTAACCTTCTATGTTATCAACTCAGACGTATCCTACAATATCCTTCTTGGGAGACCATGGTTATATGAGCATAATATCGTGCCTTCAACTCTCCACCAATGCGTCAACTATATGGATTCCCAAGGAGTTGTAAAGACTAAGTTTGCTGATATCAATCCTTTCAAGGGTGTCAAAGCCTATTTTTCTGATTCAAGGCTTTATAAACAAGAGCATATGAAAGAGATATCAGACATAGCTAAGGATCAATCATCTACTGAGGATCAGTCTCTTAATGAAAATCCGCCAGAAGATCAACCTTTGAAGATCATAGTCAAGGGACGAATCCAATCCCAACCTGTCAATGATCAACCTTTGATAATTAAGGTTAAAGGAAGAACTCAAACTTCATCCGAGGAATCAATAAATGTTCCTACTAAGAGCCAAGTTCAACCTTTTTTGATTAAGGTCAAAGGGCGTACCTCTTGTACGAATGATCCAGAACCACCATTGGTTGTCAATTTTAGCAAATCTACGCAGAAGACGGATAATGGTCCACTGTTGACTAATCCGAAGCGTAGTAATCAGATTATAAATGATGTAAATATTGATCATTCTGTACTTTTTGATATCAATGAAGATTTTCTTTTCGAGTACATGGCTGTCAAGTTTATTAAAAAAATGAGTTTATTTTCGGATAAGCAAAGTCATCAATATAAAGGCGACATAGAGCCAGAAGGAACTTTATACATTGATCATAAGGAAAATTCTTTTCCTCCTCATGTAGATGTTGGACCTTATGCTCAAAGGTTCCTGACATCTTCTTTCTATCTTCTACCGGTAGCCGCTTCATCACAAGCCAGCGTAACTTTTATTTCGTCGTTCATATGATGGACTCTTGCTGCACTGTCTCTCAGAAAGTGAAGCCAAACAAACACTGCGAGAAGCTCATGATAGTATTTGTGGTGCTCATCAACCGGGTCCTAAATTACAAGACCGTATTCGAAGAATGGGGTATTATTGGCCCTCTATGATAGCAGATGCTGTAGACTATGCCAGAAGATGTAAAGCATGTCAGATTTATGCTGATTTTATTCATCAGCCATCTGAATTTCTACATCCTACAGCAGCCTCTTGGCCCTTCGAAGCTTGGGGTATGGATATCATTGGTCCTATTAACCCTCCTTCTGTCAAGGGACATCGGTTCATATTAGCTATAACCGATTACTTTTCTAAGTGGGCAGAAGCAATTCCCCTTACTGAAGTGAAAACATCTAATGTGATCAGCTTCATCAAACATTATGTCATTTATCGCTTCGGGATTCCTCGACGAATAATTTATGACAATGGTCCACAATTTGCCAGTCAGGCATTTTATCGGTTCTGTGATAAGAATCGAATTCAGAATCTGGCTTCTACGGCTTATAATCCAGCTGCTAATGGTTTAGCCGAAGCTTTCAATAAGACGATCATCAAACTTCTCAAAAAGTTTTTCTCTTCTAATAAACGTGATTGGAATGAGAAACTTGGAGAATGTTTATGGGCTTATCGAACAACAGTCCGAACTCCTACTGGTTTTACACCATTCTTATTGGTTTATGGATGTGAAGCTGTCCTCCCATTGGAAATCCAGATTCCATCCCTTCGAATAGCCATTGCTAATGAGCTAACTACAGAGAATAACGATCGCTTACGACTCCAAGAACTTGAAGGATTGGATGAGAAGCGTCTTCAAGCACAACAACATATTGAGCTATACCAAGCCCGCATATCTCGAACTTGCAATCGTAAAGTTAAAGAGAGGGTGTTCAAGGTTGGCGAACTAGTATTGGCTGTTCGAAGACCGATGGTGATGACTCACAAAAGCAAAAGGAAATTCCAAGCAAAATGGGAGGGTCCTTATGTTATTGAGACCGTATTTTCCAATGGCGCCTATCGGTTATCAAAGCCTAATGGAGATCTACTCATGATGCCAATCAATGGCAAATTTTTTAGGAAATACTATATATAAAAAAAAGACAAAATGAAAATAAAGTTTCTTTTATATTTATTTTTATTCAAGATAAAAGATTAAGGATGAGGGCCACTCCCTTCCTTATTGAATACATAGTCAGCCAATGCATAGAAGTCATCGTTTCCTGAACTCATAAAAAATTTGCAGACAACCATCCTCGATGCTTCTTCTTCAGGAGTTTTCCCTGGCTCTACTAAGAAAGCAAGGATGTCTTGGGGTAGCTTGGGCATAGAAGAGCTTCCACCTAGTTTGGTTGGGCCTGATACAGTGGGTTCAACGGGGCACGTCTCAACGATGTCCTCAACTTTTCTGGAGACTTCATTCTTTTGCTGCATATCCTTGGAAGACATTTCCAATAGCGGAGTAGAAATAAGAATGAAATATTACAAAGAGTTTTCGCCTATTTATAGCAGAGATCTGTTGATGGACCAGTCTCTGAAAAAAACCTTTCATTCCCGAAACGGTCTATCCGTCCATTCTATCGAGTTCATTCAGTTAATTATGGAATTGAATCAATGTTCTCTTTTCCCGAAAGTTACTTTGATTCATTCATACATTGATATGGACCTATACGCTCATGACATCTGTCTCCTTATTCCCCGGCTACCAAGGTTTGGTTAAGCTGGTTTCTTGTCTCCCGGGAGATGGATTTTAAATCTTCTATTTTATCAGCTGATTAAAAAGTGGAATTCGTTATTTATCATGTCTTCATGACCTCTGAATAAATATTAAATCCAATTACTTTTCTTATCTATCATTTCCATCCGACCTCTGCATAGAAATTAATCTAATTTTCTTTTGAGTCCTTATATACTGTCATGTCCATATTACCTCTGATAGTATTGTATACTCTAAAAATAGAAAACAAGATTTCATTATCTATCATGTCCATATCACATCCAGATAGATACAAATCATTGAGCATAGAAGACTTATCATTTCCATTCCCATATCATCAAAAAAGTCTATTACATTTCTTAGACTTTCTTACAAGTTATAATGGAAATCTATTACATTCTTGGATTTTTATTCTATACACACAACGATAGCCTAATGGAGATCTATTTCTTCTTTGGATCTTCTTCGTCGGATTCGTTGTTGGTGTCAATTCCTTGCTGTCCAAGCCTTTGTGGCGACCAGAACAGAAGGAATCAAACTCTGGTCTTCTCTCTCAGACGAGAGGAGAATCCCAGAGTATGGCAGCCCGAAGACGTGTTGCTGCCAATACAACTGGTGGAGGAGTGGCGGCACTTCAAAGGAGATAGGAATGTATCCAGCATTGGGATACAATTTCTAGTCCTGCCATGAAAGAAAATCTACTACCCGATTTCTCGGGATAGAGTTGACTCCACCATCCAACTCTCCGTGTATAAAGGCTCTTCCTACCAACAGAGGAAGACCCTTTTATCTCACGAAGAGTTCTGAGTTGTCTGATTTGCGCGTCAAAAGCGCATGAGCTCCCCGATGTTGATGTCAGAAGGACGCTCTTCACTGTGTCAAAGTCACCAATGTCGGTTCTGGAAAAGCTCTTTAGCCAAACTTCTGCAGAAAACAACAAAGAAGAAGTGTTTTAAACAGAAGTACCAACAGATGCGTATGAGACGCTAACTAAATAGATGCTCATGCGTCTTGTTTCATCTTCAACAGACTACAAGGCATTTTACGCCAGCGTCTCAGGTATATCACTATTCAGCAAGGCTTTTACGCTAGTGCTTCAGCAATGCTTTTACGCTAGTGCTTCAGCAAGGCTTTTACGCTAGTGCTTCAGCAAGACTTTTACGCCGGTGCTTCAGGTGTACCACTATTTAGCAAGGCTTTTACGCCAGTACTTCAAAAAATTCAAAAGGCAGATAATTGCTTACGATCAGACTTACCACTTAGGTCAAATGGTTTGGCTCTAATAGTGGATGAAGCTACATCTGGTGATCGGGCGTACAAAGGAACGCCATTGGAAAGCATCGCCATTGTCATTTGTTGGAGAACGACATTGCAAAAAGCTATCTTCAGAGGAATGAGAATAAGAATATATGAAACATTCTCGGCTATTTATAAAGACTGAAGAAACTGTTGGGAGTCTATTTCGGGAAAAGATCCTATTAAAATGCTCTCGTGACCACAAGACAGACGCCACATGTCGGTTTGTTTCTTGGGAATGAACAACCATAGAAGCAGTCAAAAGAAGTGTTGAACAGTTCTATGTACCATCAGATGAGATTAACATCAAAACTTTATTTATAAAAAGGGGGGAGTGGACCCCTACATATAAGAGAGTCGCAATACATGGAATGTAATTTTCCCTCTCCTTCGTCGGACTGACGAAGGGAGGCACCTAACTCGCGTATGTTGCGAATCCGGGAGCGACACATCAAATTTAAAAATGCTTCTGCATCTCCTGAGCCCTCATATGCAGTCGGGGGACCACCATCGATATGACTGAAGACTGCTGGAGTTAATCCGAAGCACTATACAAAGTTGCGTGCTCGCTCAAAGTCAATCCTGGAGCCCGAAGCCTCTTCATTGTTAATCTCCTTCTTTGGCGCCATGTCACTATGGAGATGAATGACAAGAGTGAAGAATTTCTCCTCATTTATACGATTAAACCAACTCTCCATATTCCTCATTGGAAACTGTTCATTATTAATGCAAACTCCGGGAAGCAAAAAGGCATTCGTAAGTGTTGACCGATACTATTGGAAATTACGCCGACTGTTGGATGTCCCCGCTTTTACGCGGATGACTGTTGCGTATCCCGAATTTTACGCTGACTGGTCAAAACTTAATTTTTACGCTTCTGTTTAAAGTATTCCAAATTTTAGAGATATTTGAAAACTTTGAAGGGGGTCTTGTAGGAGCGTAAAAGGTGCTTCAAAGAAAGAGTCAAAGTGATAGATCATTCTACTCCAATTGATCTACTTTACGCCGTAGAGAGGCTAAATACTTTACGCCCAAGACAAGGCTATCAGGCAGATCATTTTACGCTCGGATCTACACCCATGACTTTTACGCCAAGGGCAGATCAGCCACTTTTACGCTGGACAAAGCTGTCAAGTCTCGCATTTAATGCAAACTCTGACATGTAGATATTAATGATGGCATATATTACAGAAATCAAAGGGATTTGTTTTTACACAGAGACCAATGTTGTCGTTTAGTATATGGATTGAGCTACTTTACGCTCACACTATGGCTCCTTTTACGCATGAAGACTATACGAGCCTTTACGCTCAACAGTTGACGTGTGCGTAAAGTCTATTTGAGCTACTTTTACGCTCAAGGTTATTTAACAACCACTTTACGTGGGAAGTCTATGATAGGGCTGTTTTACGCCTAGTCTACTGCTTTACGCTCAGAGTACATTAGGGTCATTTTATGCCCTATTCTTCTTCATCAGTTAAGAACGTGGTCTGCCTACATGGCTTTCATGCCACACATCTCGAAGAACGTGTGTACGTGCATCCTATCCTTACTGAAATGATAGGACACGTGTCAACATATACAGACGATGACTTCAGTCGTGGGTGACAGTTGTTAGCGTAAAGGCGGAACTTTTGCTGAGTTTTTACGCACAAGAGCCCAAGTCTATAAATAGACTAATTTTTCTCACATAACAGACACAGAGACAGGAGAAAAGACAGAGAGATTAGAACTCAGAGATTTTTGATTCTCTGGAGCATTTTTCTTCAGCCTTTCTTTCAGAACAGAGTGAAGCAAAGCAGGAAAGCATTCGGCCTCGCCATCAGTGCCCAAGTGCGTCGATACCTTTCTGGTGACTTAGTTTTTCCAAGTTGTTCATCTTTAAGCAGCGATCTTCATCATCATCGTATGGTCCAAGGAACAAAGTGATTATTTACAGATCAGACTTCTACAGCAATACTTTCCCAGAATCAAATTTGTACTTCTTGTACTTCTTCTCATTTTATTTTCAAAATTCAATTTCCAGGCATTTTGTTAAGTGAAACAATGATGTTCTTGTTCATTACCTAGAATTGAACTTTACTCCGCTCCTGACTGGATATGTTGTAGGTGTACTTGCAGGATATTGTTCTACCTTATGGGCCAGAGCCCAGGATCTTAGCTTAGCAGGATGGAGACATGACTTAGCTAGAGGCTTCAGGTTTAGATTGTTTAGCTTTACTCCTAGATATTGTTTTTAGAGTTCATAGCGTATTTCATTCCTGTTGACTCTGGTACCTTTACATTATATAGACTTGTGGATTATGGTGATCTTTTTGGGATCGTTTATAGAGGTGTTGTGATTTATATACTTATATATTGCCTTGTAGTTTCCCTAGATTGGACAGCTTACTTCGTCGTGTCCAACGACGAAGGCTGGGCGTGTCCGACTCGTGTTCGATTATTCGGGAGCGGGTCGTGACATATGAGTACCATTTTTCGTGAATATTTACTGTAGACAGTTGAATGCTATGTTGACGATATTGCTGTCAAAAGTCATATAAAGGAAGATCACATCCAAGACTTAAGAACTATCTTTAATCTAATGTGCCAACATCAACTCAAGATGTATCCAACCAAGTCATTCCTGGGAGTCTCTAGTGGAAAATTCTTCGGATTCGTTATTACCTCTAAGGGTATACACGTTGACCCCAAGAAAGTTAAAGCCATTCAAGATATACGTCCTCCACGAAACCTAAAAGCGGTACGAGGATTCCAGGAATGGCTTGCGTACATCAGGAGATTCATCTCAAATCTCTCTGGACGTTGCAGTCCGTTCACTCAACTAATGAAGAAAGGTGTCTTTCGTTTGGACTAATGAATGCCAGCAAGCATTTGAAGACATAAAGCAATACTTGATGAACCCTCCTGTCCTAGTGCCTCCAGTTATAGGAATACCTTTCCTGATGTATGTTTGAGCAATGGATCATTCTCTGGGTGCCCTACTAGCACAAAAGAACAAGGAAGGTCATGAGCAAGCCATTTATTATCTCAGTCGCATGATGCTCAGTGCTGAATATCGATACAGTCCTATAGAAAAAGAATGTTTAGCTCTGATGTTCGATGTCCAAAAAATATAACATTATATTACGGGCCAGACCATTCATGTCATCTCCAGAGTTAACCCTCTTCGAGTCTTGTTGAAGAAATCTAGTACACATAATTCCAGACTCACTACATGGGCCATATTGCTAGCACAATATGACATGGTCTATGTCCCAAAAAAATTTGTTAAGGGTCAAGCTCTAGCCGACTTCTTGGCTGCTCATCCGATCCATGAAACATCTAAACTCTATGACAAAATTCTTGATAAAACTCTGAAATCTAACGTGACTTCAGAAGGAATCTTTACTTGGCATCTATTCTTTGATGGTGCATCCAGAATCAGACCCAAAGGCACTATCGTTGCCGGAGTTGGAATCGTTCTGGTATCACCAGAAGGACTGGCCATTCAAAGAGCTTTTTCTTTGGACGAGCTGTGTTCTAATAATATTGTTGAATATAACGCTCTACTCATCAGTCTCTAATTAGCTAAATAGTTGGATATCGAATACCTTAAAGTCTACGGAGACTCTAAACTGATTATCAATCAGGTTAGAGGCATGTATGAAGTTTGGCATCAAGATCTCGTTCCATATCAAGAAGCAATAGTCAAATTGGCTACGTCATTCAAAGGCTTCTTCATTGAACATATAAGACGAGCTTGTAATATAGAAGCTGATGCGCTTGCTAATCTAGCGGCAGTATTAACGATCCCTATGAAAAGACAAAAGATGATCGTCATCACCAACAGGAAGTTATTCTGCATCAAGAATAATTTGTATTTAGAATCCAGCAATTCAGTCAAAGTTTGCACTACAAGTGAAGACTGGAGAGCTCCTTTCATCGACTTTACGGTATATAACATTCTACCTGGAGATCCCAAAGAAGCAACTACAATTCGTCGACGGTCGCTCCGGTTCTACTACAATCACACCTCTAAAATACTCTATCGACGATCATTTGACGGTATGTTTCTACGCTATCTTGTGGGAGATGAAGCAAAGCAGATACTACATGAAGCTTACAATGGTATCTGTGGTGTACATCAGCCTGGTCCTAAGCTACAAGATCAAATTCGACGCATGGAATATTATTGGCCAACCATGGTGTGATGCCATTGAATATTCAAGGAAATATCGGGCATGTCAAATCTATGCAGATTTTATTCATCAACCTTCAGAATTTTTGCATCTGACTGCAGCATCATGGCCCTTCGAAGCTTGGGGCATGGATGTCATTGGTTTAATTAATTCACCTTCATCTCGAGGATATCGATTGATCCTAGCTATAACCGATTACTTCTCAAAATGGGCCGAAGCTACACCCTTAGCTGAAGTCAAGACAAGCAGTGTCATCAACTTCATCAAACATCATGTGATATACAGATTCGACGTTCCTCGGCAAATCATTCACGACAATGGACCTCAGTTCATCAGTCAGAAGTTTACTCAATTTTGTGAGAATAACCAGATCAACAATGTTGCTTTTATAGCCTACAATCCCGCAGCTAACGGTTTGGCGGAAGCATTCAACAAAACGATCATCAAGCTTCTCAAGAAGTTCGTTTCCACCAATAAATATAACTTGAGCAAAATGCTTGGAGAATGTCTATGGGCCTACCGTACTACCGTATGTACTCCGACTGGCTATACACCTTTCTCTTTGGTGTATGGATGTGAAGCTATCCTACCGTTAGAGATTCAAATCCCATCACTTAGAATTGTTATAGCCAACGAACTCACAACAAAAAATAATGATCGTCTTCGACTTCAGGAGCTTGAAGTAATTGACGAGAAGCAGCTAGTAGCTCAACAACACATCGAGCTATATCAAGCCCGTATCTCAAAAGCCTTCAACCGTAAAATCAAAATATGAGCATTTCAAAAAGGCGAGCTAGTCCTTACTGTCAGATGTCCTATGACTATGACACACATGAGCAAAGGCAAGTTCAAACCAAAATGGATAGGTCCCTACGTTATAAGCAAAGTTTTCACTAACGGAGCTTATCAACTGTCTGGGATGGATAGCCGAATCGCTATGATGCCTATCAATGGCAATTTTTTGAAGAAGTACCATGTTTGAAGTGTGTACTATATTTTCTAACAAATATTGTACATACTTAAAATCTTTGAATCCCCAGCGGAGTCTATCCAGATCTTATTATTGACAATGTCTACTACATCATTACAAACATCATCTTTTGAAACCCAGTTGTTTTAAAAGATATCTTGTTCTTGATTCCCAGTTGGCCCAAGGATAATCAATAGATATGCAAATTTACGTCCATATTACCTCTAAATTCTGCTATCTATATCAATAACTCGTCACGTCCACATTACCTCTGATGATGTCATCTCAGAAATGATAATATGTCAAGTTATATTCTATCATGTCCACATTAACTCTAAATTCTACTATTTGTACTAACGACTTATTACAGAACTCAGATATACAAAAGATGGTAATTATACAAAATCATAACAAATGAGCGAACGAAAATGTTCTTTATTTATTTTACCATCAAAAAGAGTAAAGGACTAAATTGGAAGAAAACTACACCTTGAAATATATGAAATCTACATCAAAACAAGAAACATTGAAGATGAGATGCTTTTATTCATTTGCTCGAGGATGAACATGATAGGGGAAGTACCATCCCCTCAACCATCATGCATATGAAGGGTCCAGCTGATCAGGGTCTTCAGGAGTTGGCTGACTAGAGCTTTTTATACCACTATCTTCTGGTGCTGGCTCTTCTTTGATAGCCACTTCGACTTTTGGAATTATCTCTTCCTTGACAGTGACTTCAATTTTAGGAGTTATTTCCTCCTTAATAGTTATCGATTCCTTTTTTTATAGAAGGAGACAGTACTTTCTCTTTGACAACAACCTCAGCTTTTGGCGTCACTGTAGCTATTGCAGAAAGACAAAAAAGAAACAAGAGTTAGAGTCATGAAAGATTGTAAGAAACTAGTGATTTTAACTCTACAACAGAGTTTTCCTCTGGAAAAGATTGCGCATGCAGTATGGCAGTTCGCAAATTAAATAGATGGCGCAAAGCATCGACCAACACTCTGAAAGAGATGGCGTTGGCCATTATATGGCACAAAAAACATCGACCAACACTTTGAAAGAGGTGGTCGATGTTGGCCTTTGATCGTGCTACGCACGAATGGCACGAGAATTCGGATGTTCTTCTCCGATCAGTTTTTCTCACCTTCAAGAGTGGGGTTCGCCTCTTCGGCTCTTACCGACAACATGACGTGTTGTGGCACCATCAACGATAGCACACACGAAGTGGCTCCGACCACTTTCTTCCCTTTTTCAGCTGGGGTTCTCTTTGGGGCCATTTCGATTGATCGGAAGCTTCGAGAATTGAAGAATTTGAAGAGCTCAAGAGAAGAAATTTCAAGTAGAAGTGTTTTCTCTCTCTAGTCAGCTATTTATAGCCTAAAGCTATTTGTAACAGTCGCACGATCCGCGTCCAAAACTCGGGGACTGTTACGATTCTGCCATGCGCCAAGTATATAGAAACGCTTCTTATTCAAAGTATTCCAAATTTTGAAGCTTTTCAAATTTGAAAACTTTGAAAGGAGTCTTGTAGAAGCCTAAAAAGTATGAACATCATCATATGCTACTCATAATTGGCGCCAGCACTAAAATAATCAAATGGTGCCAGACAGCAGATGGCACGTGACATCAATTGGCGCTGACATCAGATGGTGCTGGCCGATATGTAGCAAGCTTCTTCGAGAAGCTAAAATAGTTTTTATCATGACTGACAGCACGTCAGTCGACAAAAATTCGTTCGAATCTCGAGCACGCGACGCTCAAGGAAATTATGTCAGATTTTTCATAATGACTCACAATTGCCTTACGCCATTTATATTTGGTACAAGATAATCAGTATCATTATATTAAGCAGAGTGCATTCAACAGCAAATAGCGCCTGGTGTCATTTAACAGTTGGCGCCATCTGATCAAATCATCCAGAAGCAGTTAGATGACATGGCGCACAGGACACTAATCTCGAAGAACGTATATACGATACTGTCCACGACCAAGCGTATTTCTCTCACAGAATGCCACGTGTCATATGTAGTTAGGTTAACCGTTTGCGCGACTGGGTGAATGGTGCACAAATTGCAGTGTGTGGCAATCAGGATAACTACTTAACAGTTATGTCTAAACTCTATAAATAGAGTTCCAAATCACTTCACAAGAATCACTAATAATCGTAATCTCCTGAGCACTTGATGTAGTACTCTCCAAAGGCTTTCTTCTTCGACATCGCATCGTCCAAGGGATAAAGTGATCATTTTTTGATCAGATTCCTACAATTGTACTTTCCCAGAAATTAGCTTGTACACTTGTACACACTCTTCTCAGTTTGTAATCAAACACGTTTTGTTTTTGCAAACATGGTGTAATGCCACAACAGCTTTAAGAGGTAGGTTAGCATCATCCATAGCTAAACCATGTCCTGAGTGGTAAGAGTGAGCAAAACCAGGCAAGCATTTATTCAACTACATTCCTTCTTCTTGAACGTGCAAAACCTGAATAGTACTAGGGATACCAAGCCTAGTACCTCTAGAAGTCGTAAGTTATGAGGC
Organism: Iris pallida; assembly: GCA_029216955.1. Lineage (NCBI taxonomy): Eukaryota > Viridiplantae > Streptophyta > Magnoliopsida > Asparagales > Iridaceae > Iris > Iris pallida. Next base: position 9,390,408 of record JANAVB010004998.1, read on the forward strand.
AAAGGAGGTTTGAGGGTTGTGGCAAGCAGCTTATGGAGAGAAATGAGAATCTAATTTCAATTTGTTGCAACATAATTTGGTTGCTCATTGCCCGTATAAAAGAGCTACGACCTATGCTTCTATTGGATAAGCTTAACCCAATTTAACTAATAAACCCATAATGAGACAACCTTTAGAGTTTCTCATTGCCTACTACACAAAAGCCAAGTTGTTATGACAAACTAAATCATTTTTACTTGGGAAATGCACAGATAGGACAATTAGGAAAAAAATCGTAGAAGAAATTAACCCAAACTAATAGAGTGGATTCTTGTAATTTATCCAAATCATAATCCTTGGTCATGTTTTGAGTAGTAAAAGGTTCTAGTAACTATAATAATTGGTGGCTTAAGGGCTCCCTATCATCCACCAACTATGATCCTTGGATTAAAACTTTGGAAAGGGTAGCAAGTTTGCAAATGATTATAAAAAAAGACAACCTACAACCAATACCAACTCAAAAGAAAATTTTGTGAAATGTTAGGAGCTCCAGGCCCAACCTATTCCACAGATCTATCCTCGAGTACCTATACTTGTTTAGTAAATTCTTCCAAATACAGAATGTGTGTGTGTATATATATAGAGAGAGAGAGGAGGTATCCGCATCCCCTCATTTTTTACATTCCCAAGCATCTCCATTTTAACAACCGTTGGATGACTTAAACAAGATCCAACAGTTGTTAAAATAGGGATGCTTGGGGATGCAAAAAATAAAAGGATGCGGATCCCTCCTATATATATATATATATATATATATATATATATATATATATATATATATATATATATATATATATATATATATATATAGGAGGGATCCGCATCCCCTCATTTTTTGCATCTCCATTTTAACAACCGTTGGATCTTGTTTAAGTCATTTAATCTTAACCTTTGATTTGAACCATTCAAATCAATTGTTAAGATTAGATGACTTAAAACAACATCCAAAGGTGGATAGCATGGAGATGTTTGGGGATGCAAAAAATTGAAAATGTGGATCCCTCCTCATATATATATATATATATATATATATATATATATATATATATATATATATATATATATATATATATATATATATATATATATATATATATTCAACATTCTAAGAGAGAGCCCATAATCCATAGAGAGTTGGGAGGGAGAGAGTCAATACCCTTACTAGCCCTGGATACAAAAGAAAGGAAATTATAGAGGACGAACGAAATAACAAAACAAGAAGATGGCTACATACTTTGCATGCAGAGTGGCCTTGTTGATCCTGGTGTAATGCCACAACAACTTTAGGAGGTAGGTGTTAGTCCCGGGGCTTGACCAAAGATGGAAAACTGATGCAATCGAGATCTGAGATGTCACACAAAAAACTTTACAGTGATCAAACTCAAGATCTACGATGATACAAAAAACCAAATAGCCAGATTACAATATGAAGGAGGGAAATAGAGAAGAGAAGATCTCTCGTTCTTCCTTGCAAACGTGTTGCAATTGGGACAGAACGAGTTACAATAAAGTAGAGAAAGATGAGATGAAGAAAAATTGCTGGGGTGTCAAAACACCGTTGCTCAAAGCAAGATTCGCCCCACACGAATTGCTTCCAGGAACCAGCAAGTTGAAGAACTTGTGGAACGCTCGAAGTCACCTCTGTACTGACTCCTCGGATGGACTTGCAATGGCGGTAGCAGCTCCCTCTCTCTCTTTTTTTTTGACTTATAAAATTCGTAGTCCCTCACAAAGGAGGTCAGAAGAGAGTATATATAGAGAGAGGGTGGAAACCCTAACCGCCTTTTCAGTTATGGAAAGATTGAATTAAATCCCACAAAGATAGCAATGAAATTAATTCAAATCTTATGGAAAGATTGAATTAAGTCCCACAAAGATGGCAACGAAATTAATTCAAATCTTATGGAAAGATTGAATCAAATCCCACAAAGATGGCAACAAAATTAATTCGAATTCCACAAAGATAGCAATAAAATTAATTCAAATCTAATGGAAAGATTGAATTAAATCCCACAAAGATGGCAACAAAATTAATTCAAATCTTATGGAAAGATTGAATTAAATCCCACAAAAAGTGGATCTGAATTAATCACATTGAATCAGTCTTTCCATAACTGACTTGTAGTCTGTACAGTCAGCCTGGTGTGAGTCCATGAGCCCATGAGCCCGAGTTCGAGTCCGAGCCCGAGCCCGAGTCGGAGTCGCTAAGCCCCTTTGGGGCTTAGCTCCAAATGGAATTAATCCAAGAGAATGACAAAAGCATTAATGCTTAATCCTTGGAGCCTTATTCTTACCTCCTAGTAAAATCACCCACATGGTTCCCTCCTTAGGATCACCACCCCATGTGCATCTCTCAACAACACAACCAAGTATATATGTTGAGATAACTCATGGTGCATTTCCGATGTGGGACTAAACTTTTACAAGGCATGTTGAGAGCAAGCACTCTCCATGTAAAGAAAGCACCAACAATCCCTCACATATCACAACATATATATGTGTCCAGGGTTAAGCGTTCCCCACAGCAACTGTCCATTTTGCCTTAGGATAGATGTCGCTGACGACTTGAATCTTCCCGCATGGGTTAAATAATAATATGATACAAGAATGGACTACGCCTTGAATTCTGCACCACAATTGTAATTCTTTCCACTCATAAAGTATAGTTACGTGTGCTTCTGGCTGCACATTAAAGGCCCTGTGCCAGCCTGGTTTTAGTGTATAATTTTGGGCGTCTACAAGTTTACCCTCAAGAGACGGCCTGATATCTCTTTCTATACACTATAGGTGAGTTCTTTATTAAAGAGACATGGCATGAAGCCTTGCGCTTCCTTGCGGTGCTACGCCGCTATGACATAGCCTGAAGCCGAGGTATTACCCCTACCTGGAAACCTCATCATAGTGTCATACTACTGTAGCATGAGGTCTCAACCTCTTTGTAGTGCCAATCTACTCAGCATGAAGCCTAAGGCTTTTTTGCGGTGTTACGCCGCAACGACATGGCTTGCAAGGCCGAGGCTTTATCCCTACCTGGGTACCTCATCGTGGTGTCGTGCCACTGTAATATGGGGCCATCCTCCCCTTTATAGTGCTGTCTACAACTCTTTAATTACGTCATACAGCATTAGGCTACCTGCCTATTTGCGGTGCTACGCCGCTATGACTTGGCTTGCAAAGCCGAGGATTACCCCAGACCTGGGAACCTCATGGTGGAGTCACCCCACTGTAGCATGGAGTTTCACTCCTTGTAGTGCTGCTCTACCGTGCTTCCTGTAAAGCACACCAGACATTCACTCTGCCTGAGAGAACTTATTAAGGCGTTTAAGCCAACCTTCCATAGGATCTGTTTTTTCCGCAGAAAATATATAGTAGACAACAGTGGTTATGGGTCCGTATCCCTTCCATATTCCAGAGAACAAGTACCCACTGTTACCTGATAGTTTCCCAGTCAGTGAACCTCCTTTGAACCAAAAGTTAGATGCCTAGTAGATTTCTCTTTGAACTAATAGCATAAAACTTTAGGTAGGATTACAAAGACACACTATCAGAATGCCTTCAAGCTCATTTTACAAGCTGTGTCATCGACCTACTGGCGCTTGAGGCCCTTTGTGAACGGATCTGCCAGGTTCTCCTGACTCCGAACATCAATCACTGCAATTACACCTCTTTTGATAAGATCGTGTACTGCCCTGTGCTTCAACCGCACAGTCCTCTTCTTTCCGTTGAAGAGGTCATTTGATGCCACCGCCGCAGTCGCCAGGTTTTCACAGTATATCGGTATCGCCGGTATCTGAGCCCCAACCACTGGAAGATCATACATGAGCTCCCGAAGCCATTGTGCTTCATCTGCTGCAGTTTCAAGTGCATAGAATTCAGATTCCATGGAGGAATGAGAGAGTATAGTCTGCTTCTTCGACTTCCACGATATAGCAGCTCCACCCAAGAAAAAGACATATCGACCTGTGGATCTCTCGCTTTCCACCTCTGAACACCAGCTAGCATCACTGAAGCCTTCTACTACTGTCGGATACCCGTTGTAGTACAGTGCATATGTCTGAGTCTTCTTGAGATATCTCATCACCCGCTTTACAGCTTTCCAGTACTCAACCCCTGGGTGGCTTGTGAACCGACTCAGCATTCCTACGGCGAAAGCTATGTCAGGCCTTGTGGCAGTGGTTGCGTACGTTAAACTTCCGATAATGCTAGAATACTCTAGCTGCCTGACGCTTTCCCTCGAGTTTGGCTTCAGCTTCTGATCACACCTGTATGGCGTATCGATCCCTGGAAGATCCTTATACCCATAGCGTGTGAGCATCTTCTCAATATAGTGAGATTGTGACAGCGCTACTCCAGTGTCTGTCCGGATGATCTTTATGCCCAAGATGACATCTGCATCCCCCAAGTCTTTCATACTGAACTTGGTTGAGAGAAACTTCTTTGTCTCCGTGACACAGCCTATATCCGTCCCTAGGATTAGCATGTCGTCCTCGTACAGACAAACGATGACTCCTCTTCCATCAGCGAACTTTGTGTAAACATATTTGTCCGTCTCGCTGACTCTGTAGCCGTTTGACCTAATAACTTTGTCAAACTTCTCATGCCACATCTTGGGAGCTTGCTTCAAACCATATAATAATTTTACCAACTTGTAGACTTTGTCTTCAAGACCTTTGACGACAAATCCATCTGGCTGTTGTATGTAAATCTCTTCGGTCAGCTCTCCATTCAGGAATACTGTCTTTATATCCATCTGATGTATCACCAACTTATGTATGGCTGCTAGAGCGATTAACATCCTGATGGTGGTCATCCGAGCTACTGGAGCATACGTGTCAAAGTAGTCTATCCCCTGTTTCTGAGAAAATCTCTTGGCTACCAGCCTGGCCTTGAACTTGTCAATAGTTCTATCTGCTTTCATCTTCTTCTTGAAGATCCATTTACATCCGATGGGCTTTTCTCCTTCAGGTAGATCCACCAACACCCATGTGTTATTAGAGGTGATAGAGTCAAACTCGTCATTCACTGCCTCCTTCCAGAAGATAGCATCTCTGGTCTTCATCGCCTCATCATAGGTAAGCGGATCTGCTTCCACATGATAGGTGACAAAGTCAACTCCGAAGTCTTTAGGTCTCCTCGCTCGTATTGCTGACGGCTCTGCGAGTTCTGGTACAAGAGTTGTTTCATCAACAACAGCTTCTTCTTGGACTACTGGCCCATATGAGATTTCAGTCCTATTTGCACCTACATTATTTTTCGGAATGTCCGAAAGAACAATATTTTTGTCTTTTATAAACTTGTCTTCAAAGTATTCAGCATCGCGAGATTCGATGATATGATTTGACTCAATATCAAGAAATCTCCAAGCATCACTCTTCTTGGCATACCCCAAGAAGATCGCCTTCGTAGTCCTTGTCCCCAGCTTCTGAATCTTCAGATCTGGAAGCTTCACATACGCCAGACACCCCCACACTCGAATGACATTCAAGTTTGGTCTGACTTTGAACCAGAGTTCATGAGGAGTTACGTCTGAAGTTGCATATGGCACTCTATTCAGAATAAAAGTGGTCGTTAATGCAGCTTCTCCCCAGTAGCATTTTGGAAGACCTGCAGTAAGCAGCATTGAATTCATTATTTCTGTTAATGTTCGGTCCTTCCTCTCTGCTACTCCGTTGGATTGAGGAGAATATGGAGCAGTAGTCTCGCATATGATTCCAAGTTCTTTGCAGAACGATGCGAAGTCATGAGACCTGTACTCTCCACCTCGATCACTTCTCAACCTCTTGAGTTGTTGTTCAGTCTGCCGTTCAGCTTCGGCCCTGAACTCTCTGAACTTCTCGAAAGCTTCGTCTTTAGTCTTGAGCAAGTAGACGAATGCGTATTTTGAGAAGCCGTCGATGAAGGTTATGAAATACTTCATCCCGGCCTTCGTAGAGAAATATTTGAAGTCACAGATATCGGAGTGTACTAACTCCAGAAGATCTGTGCTTCGATTGACCCGTCTTCGTTTGAGCACATACTTCACACTTCTCTACCTTACCCCCACATTTGGAGATAAGTCCTAGACTAGACATTTTGTTAATTCTTTTACAATAAACATGTCCTAGTCTATTATGCCACAACTCAAGAGAATAATCAGAAAATGCAACTGTATTAATGTCATCAAACTGGTTGACAAGCTGAATTTTAAACATTCCTTCGATTTGATAAGCCTTCCCGAAGTATGTTCCCTTTTTGGACATCACCATCTGACCAGCATTGATGTCCATCCTCAAGCCTGCGTTGCAGAGCAGGCTCCCAGAGATCAGGTTCTTGGCAATCGCCGGAACATGCTTCACACCTTGAAGCGTCAGAGTGTTCCCAGAAGTGAATTTCAGCTCCACAGTCCCGATCCCCAGAACTTCAGCTTGGGCCTAGTTCGCCATGACAACCTTCTCAGATATCGGCTGGTACATGACGAACCATTCCTTGCCAGAACAGACATGGCAAGTCGCACCAGTGTCTATCCACCAGTCAGAGTCAACCCCCACAGTTGTGACCTGTACGATCATAGCAACAATGTTAGAAACCAATGAAACCTTACTAGGCTCACACCTTTTTCTGATTGTTTAGGCTTGGATCTGCATTCACTCTTGTAGTGGCCTTTCTTGCCATAACTGAAACAAGTCACTTGGGACTTGGACTTCTGTTGCTTGAATGAAGGACCCTTCACTTTTAGATTGGTGAAGTCCTTCTTCTTGTGTTGAGAAGCCGCCTGCTTCCCCTCAGGATCTCTCGTCTGTACTAGATTGGCCTTAGCCAACTGTTTGGACAAAGTGTCCATCTTCTGTTGGGAACGCATCTTGTCCTCAACATGGATCTCTTGAAGTAGATCTCCCAAGCTAATGTCTAGCTTCTTTCTGAGCATCCTTGCATAGAAGGTACTCCATCCAGCAGGAAGTTTTGAGACGATCCCTCCAACGACAAACTTGTCGGGAATGGGCATCTCTTCGTCTTCCAGTTTCTGACGCAGCTTCAGAAATTCCTTCACCTGTGGCAACATGGACTTTTCGTCCTCAAAGAGCAATTTGTGATATTTTTCAACCACAAACATCTTGCTCATGTTCATGTCTTTTTCATACAGGTTTTCCACAGACTCTCATATGTCTCTGGCAAATTCCTTCTTCGAGTAGGATTCTGCCAGGGAATCCTCCATAACACTCAGGATAAGAAGCCTGCAGATGCTATTTTCCCTTCTCCATTTGGCCTGGAGTTTGGTAGCCGCATTGATTGCGGCAGTAGACCCAGTGTCTAGAACAGAAGGTTCTTCCTCCAACAGTACATGATCAACGTCTTTGAGTTGAAGAGTTAGATAAACCTTCCTCTTTCAGACTTGATAATGCTCTTCGTCGAACTTTTCTAACTTGCAGTAGTTCGATTGGACGAGCGAAGCATTAATGTTTTCCATCTACAAGGATCTTGCTTTGAGATTGTTAGTCCCGGGGTTTGACCAAAGATGGAAAACTGATGCAATCGAGATCTGAGATGTCACACAAAAAACTTTGCAGTAATCAAACTCAAGATCTACGATGATACAAAAAACCAAATAGCCAGATTATAATATGAAGGAGGGAAATAGAGAAGAGAAGATATTTCGTTCTTCCTTGCAAACGTGTTACAATTGGGACAGAACGAGTTACAATAAAGTAGAGAAAGATGAGATGAAAAAAAGTTACTGGGGTGTCAAAACACCGTTACTCAAAGCATGATTCGCCCCACACGAATTGCTTCCAGGAACCAGCAAGTTGAAGAACTTGTGGAACGCTCGAAGTCACCTCTGTACTGACTCCTCGGATGGACTTGCAATGGCGGCAGCAGCTCCCTCTCTCTCTCTTTTTTCTGACTTATAAAATTCGTAGTCCCTCACAAAGGAGGCCAGAAGAGAGTATATATAGAGAGAGGGTGGAAACCCTAACCGCCTTTTCAGTTATGGAAAGATTGAATTAAATCCCACAAAGATAGCAATGAAATTAATTCAAATCTTATGGAAAGATTGAATTAAGTCCCACAAAGATGGCAACAAAATTAATTCAAATCTTATGGAAAGATTGAATCAAATCCCATAAAGATAGCAACGAAATTAATTCAAATTCCACAAAGATAGCAATAAAATTAATTCAAATCTTATGGAAAGATTGAATTAAATTCCACAAAGATGGTAACGAAATTAATTCAAATCTTATAGAAAGATTGAATTAAATCCCGCAAAAAGTGGATCTGAATTAATCACATTGAATCAGTCTTTCCATAACTGACTTGTAGTCTGCACAGTCGGCCTGGTGCGAGTCCATGAGCCCATGAGCCCGAGTCCGAGTCCGAGTCCGAGCCCGAGTCCGAGTCGAAGTCGCTAAGCCCCTTTGGGGCTTAGCTCCAAATAGAATTAATCCAAGAGAATGACAAAAGCATTAATGCTTAATCCTTGGAGCCTTATTCTTACCTCCTAGTAAAATCACCCACATGGTTTCCTCCTTAGGGTCACCACCCCATGTGCATCTCTCAACAACACAACCAAGTATATATGTTGAGATAACTCATGGTGCATTTCCGATGGGGGACTAAACTTTTACAAGGCATGTTGAGAACAAGCTCTCTCCATATAAAGAAAGCACCAACAGTAGGTTAGCATCATCCATAGCTAAACCATGTCCTGGGTGGCAAGAGTAAGCAAAACTAGGCAAGCATTTATGCAACTACATTCCTTCTCTTGAACATGTAAAACCTGAATAGTACTAGGGATACCAAGCCTAGCACCTCTAGAAGTCGTAAGTTATGAGGCAAAGGAGGTTTGAGGGTTGTGGCAAGCAGCTTATGGAGAGAAATGAGAATCTAATTTCAATTCATTGCAATATATATATATATATATATATATATATATATATATATATATATATATATAAGAAACAAAAATTTAAATGGAGGAAGCAAGACTAGAACACACAGAACAAGGAGAGAGAGCCTAAATATATAGGCAAGTTTGGGCTCCTAAACTATTGGTTAGTTGTAACCAAATAAGTTATAACAAGATGGGAGTTGGTTGTAACAAATCAGTTGCAACAAGATGCATCTATTATCTTCTCCAACACTTCCCCTCAAGTTGGTGCAAAAATGTCAGTTGATCCCAACTTGGTCAAAATATCATGAAGTCGATCTGTTGTTGAACCCTTGTAAAGATATTGGCTAAATGATCTTTACTACTTGTGTAGGGTGTGCAGATAGTATTCTCTTCCACCTTTTTACTTACAAAGTGGCAATCAACCTCTATATGTTTAGTCCTCTTATGGAACACAGGATTATATGCAATATGCATGGCCGATTGGCCGATGGATTATCACAGTACATCTTTATGGATAAAGAGGGTTTAAATCCCAAATCACATAATAGTGCATGAAGCCAAACCAATTCACTTGATGTGGAGTCCATCGATCGATACTCAGCTTCTGTACTGGAGCTTGCAACCACATATTATTTTTTTTTCCACGTTACAAAATTTCCACCAGTAAAAGTACAAAATCTGGTGGTAAAGTGTCTATCCATCTGACCAATCAAACTTACAACATCGATATGTCCTTTTTTGCATCCAAATGCCACAACCTGGAGACCCATTTAAGTACTGAAGAACTCTATTTGCTGCCTGCATATGTTTGTCACATGGTTTATGCATAAAATGACCGATCAAACTTACAACATAAGAGATATCAGGTCTAGTAATAGTAAGATAAATTAGTCTTCCTAGGACGTTGGAACTGCCTAATATCCTGTAAAGGTGTACCTTCAGAATTTAATTTAATAGAGGTATCTACAGGAGTTGGAACTGCTTTAGCCCTAAGTTTTCCAGTTTCCTTTAGCAAATCCAAGTAGTATTTACGTTGGTTAAGAAATAAACATTTACATGAGTAGGGCAATCTCCATACCTAGAAAAAGTTTTAGGCTTCCCAAGTCCTTTATAGCGAATCGTTGTTGCAGATGAGATTTGAGTTTATTATCTCTTCCCTATTGTTCCCTGTAATGATAAGATCATCAACATATACAAGTACAACTATTACACGACTCTCCTTCTTTTTAACAAATAATGAGGAATCATTGACACTTCTTTTGAAACCATTCGTTACAAGAGCTGAACTGAGCTTGGCATACCATGCCCTTGGTGATTGTTTTAGGCCATACAAGGCCTTTTGTAGTTTACAGGCCATGCCTAGTTGGGCTTCACATGGGTGTCCTAGAGGCAACTTTATGTAAACATCTTCTTCTAAATTACTATGTCAAAATGTATTTTTTATATCCATTTGATACCATTTCCTTCACAATTTATAGCTACTGGAAATAAAACTCGAATAGTGCTCATTTTTGTAATAGGTGCAGTCTCCTTATAGTCTAGTCTATAAGTTTTTGTAAATCCCTTAGTCACCAACCTACCTTTATGCTTTTCTACTGATCCATCAATGTGGTATTTAATCTTATACACCTACTTGCAACCAACATGTTTTTTTTATAAGGCAAATATTTTACTATATTCCATGTTTTGTTGTCGGCAAGAGCCTGAAGTTCTTCTTCCATTGCCTTTCACCATACTTCATGAGCATTAACTTCATGAAAATTGGTTGGTTCAGTAACAATTTTGCTAAGGAAGGTATGATGGGAAGGAGAAATGGCGTCATAAGATAAATAATCTTGTATAGAAATAGAAGAAGTATGATAGGAGTAAAGTCCCATAATCTTGTTGAAGTTTGTCACTCTCTAGTAGATTTGCGACGAGTAGACTCGATATCAGAAGGTGGTATAGTATTAGAGGTATGAACAGACACATCATCAACAACCGGTAATGGTTCCCGACCTATGGCACATCCCTATGTAAGAAATCATCAACAACTGGTAATGGTATGCATGTGTTCTCCCCATGCGGCGCATCACTACTTGAGAAAAAAAAGGTATATTCTTAGAGAAATTCACATCACCTGAGATAAAAAGTTTTTCTGATGTCGGGTCAGAGCCAATTATACCCTTTTTGTAGAGGAGTAGCCCAAAAAATGTATTTTATTGATCGAGAGTCAAGTTTATCTCTTTGGCTAGATAAAACATGAACAAAACAAAGACACTCAAAAACTCTCAGATGAGAAATATTTACTTTATGCCCTTTTAGAACTTCTATTGGTGATTTAAAATCAAGGATTCGACTCGAAAGTTGATTTATTAAGTATGCAGCTGTGAGAATACCATGTGATCAGTATTGTTTAGGAACATTCATGTGATGCATTAGTGCTCATGTGACTTCTAAAAGGTGGTAGATTTTTCATTCTGCAACTCCATTTTGTCATGGAGTGCCTACGCAACTTGTTTCAAGAATGATGCCCTCCTTCTGAAGATGGTTACCAAGAAGAGTCATAGTATACTCGATACCATTATGAGAGCGGAGAATTATAATCTGGACCAAAAATTGAGTGAGAATCATAGACTGAAAATTTTGAAAACTGACACAACTTCATTTTTATGTTTGAGTAAATAAATCTAAGTGGCTCTTGAAAAATCAACAATAAATGTTACATAGTACTTAAAACTATCATAAGATTCGGTTGGGGAGGTCCCTAAATGTCAGAATGAATTAATTCAAATGGTGTAGCAGTAACATTGGTCGAGGTACCAAAAGGTAACCGAGTCTGTTTCAAAATTGGCATACCTTACAAAGATTATTTTGAACAACAAGATAAGGAAAAATACGAGATATCGAGCGAGCAGACGGATGTCCTAAATGCTTATGCCAGAGGTTCATTGATTAAGAGACAAAAGCTTGAGGTGTGCTTTTCAAAACATAGAGACAATGAGGTAAAACTCCTTTACCAATCGTCCTCCCCGTGACTCGATCATGAAAAACAACATCAGAAGGGGAAAAAATCAATTCAGATCGTTAGTAAGTTTAGCAAACGATGTAACACCCCAGTTTCAAAATATGTAGGACTAGGAGACCGTATACATGCCAGCTACGTATCGATAGGACTCCGGCCCAGCTCGAGCACGTATAAGTTGTATAGTAACAAAAAATTATCTATACTAATTAATAATATCTCTATGTTTCAATCCACAGTAATACATAATACAAGAATGAACAAGATATAACATAGTGTGCACCCTATGCTACATTTATCCGAATAGACTCGAAAGAATAACTTGAGTCTAGAAATACTAAGCTAACAAGCAGAATGTAATTAAACAGATATGAATATGTAATGCAAGAGATACCTGAAACAGTAAATAGCAACCATCATAATCAACACCAACTACGCTTAGTCAAATACCTGGAGAGATCACTAGGTCCTTAGGGGACTAGCAAGGTATATAATATACATGCCAAGGTACAGATATGAAAATATGATCTATGGGTATCTACTATATTCGGTCTATGTGCTATGCAAGTGAGAAACTCTCCTAGAATATTAGACCTCTCTATTAAGGCTCACAAGAACCTCAGCAGGATATTGTCCCCAGTACCGTATCTTGGGATAAAGGACAATCAATTTTCGACAGTGATAATCCTCTACTCTGCTACAGAGCTAAAGGGTCACTAAAGAACGGGCCACACGATAATAGGTCTAATATTGTAGTCAAGTTCTCCCCAACCCCATGTATAGAATCTAGCAATGTCAAGTTTGTAAAGTCATATCGATAACAATAACAATAATGATGAACAATCTAGAATGTTAGTATGAGGTCAATACCACGAATAGCCATGTAAACCTCGCATCATGAATGTGTCGGTATCCTGTAGTCAATCGTGTCAATAGATATGTCAATATGCATGCAATGCCTAATGTCAATATTCAATGTCATCTATCATGACATCGGTACTCGTCTATAAAATAAACACTAAGTATCGGCATTCCTACGTCATGCACTGCTAATCAAAATAAACAATAAGAAAGAAACAGGAAACGATATGTAACCACGGCTAGGTACACTTGCCTGTAACTGCTGTTTGAGGGTAGGCCTGACCAACACCAGTGTCATAACCACTCCTTCCAGATCAACTATAATAATACACTATTATTAATATTCTATCTCATCTTACTATATATAAATTATATTAGCATGTCTACTAGTCGCCATAACGTTGATATAGCACTATCTAACATATAAGTACCAACTTTTCTTATAAAAATAATTCATAAATATAATAAAATACTAGATTTAAATTATGTAAAATAATTATAAATATCTATATATGTCCAAAATTACTATTTTAATGGTGAAACTATTTCACAATAGGTCTTATGTCAAAACTACACATTGATACCATAATTCGACCTACTAATTTAGCCCTAAAATATTAATTAAAAATATTAGATTGTATAAAAATTCCAAAATTTTGTTTAAATAGTGGTTTTAACAATAAACCTTGCACAACAAATAGTTTAATATAGTTTTATGAAGTATTGGAACTTTGGACACAAGGGACATAGGATTTTTCGATGTTTGGTGTTACGGCCAATGTCACAAATTTTTAAAAATAGAAAACGAAATCAAATTCTAAGAAATAGACATACGTTGGAAATCTCTCGATGTCTAGTTTCTGAAAAAAAATATTAAGGATCAAAACTAAACTAAGGTAGGCAAAAAATTGCTCACAACAAAACTCGTCAGTTCTGGATACCTTGTAGTAGAATCGATGTCACGGGCAAACCGCTTGGAACTGTGTGACTTAGCAATCAGAGGTTAGAGTATACATATAGAGATAACTTTTAGTTTTTCTTTGAGACAAATTAGATGAAAAAAGTAGATAAAACCTCGTCTAGAAGTCGACTAACCTGCTGTGACAAATTTAGCATAAGTTCGGTCGACTTTGGGTGCCTTCTTCGCCTCGTATCGACCAAATTAGGGACTGAAACTCCTTGACAGGGTGTTAGGGTGGTGTCTTAGGTTGATATAAGGGTGGTAGGAGAGTTAAAAGAGGTCGGGATGATGAGTTTCTATTGGGTGGAAAGAAAAGTACAAAAATAGAAAATAAATAGGAGGGTTCGGTTTCTAGAGCATAAATATATAAAGTTTATTCGGACATCATAGAATGAAGGATGTTACGTGAGAAAGAGGAGTTGGAGATTGATTTGGATTTGGTTTGAGGGGATTTGCTTGAGATTTGATGGTTTAAGTCAAAGGTGTATCTCAAAGAGATTTGATTGGTTCAAATTAGGAAAGTAGTTATATAGTTGATTTAAAAATAGATTTAAATCAATATGGCTGCATATTAATCCACACAAATCAATCTAAAATAGGTTTAAGAGGTTAGGGTACCCTAGAATAGGCTCTATGAATCCTACTTGGACTAGTTTTGGGTCGGTAGAATTTTTGTGATCGATTTGTGTCTAATATATCTATAGTTTCGACTTATGTGCCATTTGAAAATAAATAGCACATAAAAACTCAATTGAGTGTCACACTAGAGGCATGAATAGTAGGCTCAAAATGGATCAAAATTATATATTGGGTCATACTATTTTGATCTATGTCGAGTTGCGAACTCGAGCTGGAAGTTAGGGCTAAAAATTCGATAATAGTTTTAATAGCCTTAGTTGACCCAAAATTATGTAAAGTCAAAATGATGTTAGAAAACAAATATGAATGGGACATGATATGTCAAACTGAAGGTTGATGTGTCTAGAATTCAAATATGTAATTGGATTTGAGAAATCGATATTTGATGTTCTTCAAAATTCAAAGTTACGGTAAACTACTAATATAGTCATTATTGACTTTAATATTTAAAATATCCATATAAAATAATTAAAAATAAATTTCAAAAATTAGGGGGCTTACAATCTAACCCCCTTAGAAAATTTTGTCCTCAAAATTAATGTAACACTATCATAAATAAAAATATAACATAAGAATAATTAAGCTTAAAACTTACCTAAATCCGATAATAGATGGGGATATCGCTTCCGCATGGCATTTCCTCACTACCAAGTATACTCTCCTAGAGAATGGTGCTTCCATGCAACCTGAACTAATCTAATCTTATGTCCTCTAAGCGTCTTCTCACTAGTATCCAAGTTAACAATTGGTTGCTTCTCATATTATTGGCTGGGTCCCACTGTGATCTCGGAATAATCGACCACATGACTGGAATCAATCACATGCCTCCTCAACTGTGAGACATGGAATATATCATACGCTCCCTCTAATGTGGGGGTAATGCAAGACGATATGTCACTTCTCCAATACGCTCTACATTACCATAAGGTTACAAATCTAGAGGTAAGGCTTATAACTTGGCTCTTACACATTTATATGTGACTAACCATAGAAAATTCACAATTTCTCTGTACTTCGTCAATTCTTAAACTATATACTATATTCCTATAAGTTACATCACCATCTTCTATAATAGTTCACTTAGCGATCCATTCCTTTTTGCATATAAGCAATCTATACATTCCTTACAAGTATGCCTATTTATGGGGTAAAAGACGAGGCTGAACTAGACGGCTACATAAACCTATTGGTCATCCTTCTAACTATATCCTTTGATAGGTCATTTCAAGATTAGTCTTACCATGTATAGATGATCGTCCATTCTACTTAAATCTTCTTACTCTATCTAATACGCTTAGATTACTAACCATATTGATACTATCTTTAGATAATAATTCCTCTAGTACTTCTAATCTAAGCCCTATCTTAGGCAAAAGATAGCAATATTCAGTCTAATGATTCTATGTTTGCTTATTGGGTTATGCTTCATACTGTACTATACTCTAACTATTGCCTTGGGGGAGTATCTATGAAATTCTACCCACCTTAGCTGCTTACCTAGTCCTGTAAAGCATAGATTCGTATCTTCTTCAAACAAAAACTTCTACAATAATAGTTCTACACAGGCTTAGGTCTAACCTTAAATACATGGCTTACAAAGTCATTTTATTCATAACAAACTTTCTAAAATCTACCATAATGGGGATCATATTTTCTTAAGGAACTATAACTAACACCAAGTTTAATAGCCTAATCTCCAAAATTATATATCTAGTATTCATGATAAATTATATTCTTATTATCTAACAACTCTCTATGGATATGTAACTTCTAATTCACCCTATCTATTTGGCAGGTGTAGGGATGCCTATCAATCGACTAAGAGTGTTATTCTACTAAAACTCCTATAAAATAGAATGTCACTCTGTTCTAATTAGTCTTTCTAATATAGTGGTTCTACCCTACTTATATAAACCTTAGATAATCAGCATCCTAAGAAATTTTACTAACATAGCTTCTATCCTATGATAAAACATAAATAAAGCTATCTCAACTAGTCCGGGTACTGGTGGAACATCTTATTTTTTCAAATACATACATACCGCAGGTGTAATTGTTAGTCCAAAAGGTATCAACAAACTGGTAGTGGCCACAGCGGATCCCGATTGTTATCCTTGGAATGTCCTATTTTCGCATCGTCCCTAATAGTATCCCGATCTTAAGTCAATAAAACATACATTTGCTCTTGACAGCTGATCGAACCGATCGATGGCGAACTATACTTCGAGTTGCCAGAGCGATCTTAGGCCTCAAATGATCACTCAGTCTGAAGATGGCGACCACCTACTCATTCTAAAGCATAAACTATCTATTAAGATTTCCTAAGAATGAGACTAGCTAATCTCTAAAGTCATGATCTAATATATTACCTTAGAGGTTATATATCTCGATTTTAACTAGTTCACTCACTTCTATGGCTTAGGTTTTCTCCAATCGTCTCTCCTAGCAATATAGTATTTTTACGCTAAAATGTGGTATGCTATGTCCTAACCCTTCTTTGAATGTCTACTAGGTAATAGGCATCTGCTAATGTTAGACGATGCTTATATATGATACCTTGACAACCACTTACCTATCGACTAAGCTTCTAGTCATTATTATTAATAGGTCCTTTCAAGCTATTCTTCATATGTATATAGTAGTATATCTAGTCTAATACGTCCTTGCCATCCTTTGAACAAATATTCCTAGATCGACACCATGGCTCAACCTATTATCACGCATCATTTTGATTCATTCCCTTGATAAGAATCTCTCTAGTAATGGTCCTTCAGGTTACTATCCGAGGTAACTTTACATATGCATACCATCATATTTTCTATATCCTTCAATAAATATTTTCTAAACCTTATTGCAACCTTAAATTGCCTTTAAGGATTCTAGAGTACCTTGTCGAATAATCCTATCCATAACATGACTTTAAAATTCCTTCAACTACAGTCTTTCATTGGGGTGAACATATTCTATTTGGAAAACCGTATCTAACTCTAAAATTCTGTCATATATTCCACCAGTCACTTCATTCATCATGATTGAGAAACATAACTTGCCTTCCTTACTAATCCTCACATAACTGTGTTATACCTCTAGTCCATCTCTATATCATAGGTGGATGATAGAATGGGTGTAGCCTATTGATATTAGAATTTCTCATTAGGATTAAATCTCCTATAAGAATACTATTTTGCCAGTCAAATCTACTCGGTCTATCTAATTATAGCGTGTATCCAAATACTTACTACCTTAGATAACTAAGTCCCTTTTAGCACACTTCTGTCAACTATGTTCTATTAAAATATACTCCAAATGCTTCATCAAGCACGAGTACTCGTCCTTCCGAAATAGGGAAAGATGAGAGTCCAAGACAGGGAGTTCAAGAAAGCTAATCGAATATAATTTTCGAGTTCCAAGGACGATAGAGGAAATCAAAAGAATTTTCAAAGCACTTGTGGATTGAGATCCTAATATACGATCCTATCGCATGCTCGCTCGGCACAGTAATGTAACCGAAATGATATGCTCGGACCTGCATGGAGCACCACAAAAATATGTAATGTCCCAGTCCCAAAATACATAGGACTAGGAGACCGTATACATTCCAGCTACATATTGATAGGACTTCGGCCCAGCTCGAGTATGTATAAGATGTATAGTAACGACCAACTATCTGTATTAATCAATAATATCTCTATGTTTCAATCCACAGTAATAAAAAATACAAGAATGAACAAGATATAACATAGTGTGCACCCTATTCTATATTTGTTCGAATAGGCTCGAAAGAATAACTTGAGTCTACA
This sequence comes from Iris pallida, assembly GCA_029216955.1. Classification (NCBI taxonomy): domain Eukaryota; kingdom Viridiplantae; phylum Streptophyta; class Magnoliopsida; order Asparagales; family Iridaceae; genus Iris; species Iris pallida. Next base: position 9,408,581 of record JANAVB010004998.1, read on the forward strand.
AATACTAGGCTAACAAGCAGAATGTAATTAAACAGATATGAATATGTAACCGCAAGAGGTACCTGAAACAGTAAATAGCAACCATCATGATCAACAACCAACTCCGCTCAGTCGAATACCTGGAGAGATCATCAGGTCCTCAGGGGACTAGAAAAGTACAAAATATACATGCCAAGGTACAGATATAAAAATACGATATAAGGGTATCTACTATATCCGGTATATGTGCTATGCAAGTGAGAAACTCTCATAGAATACCAGACCTCTCTACTAAGGCTCACAAGCACCTCAGCATGATATTGTCCCCATTATCGTATCTTGAGACCAAGGACAATCAATTCTCGACAGTGATAATCCTCTACTCTACTATAAAGTAAAGGGCCGCTAAACAACGGACCACATGACAATAGGTCTGATATTCTAGTCAAGTTCTCTCCAACCCCATGTCTAGAATCTAGCAATGTCAAGTCTGTAAAGTCATCTCGATAACAATAGCAATAATGATGAAAAATCTAGAATGCTAGTACAAGATTAATATCAGGAACAGTCATGAACCTCGCATCATGAATGTGTCGGTGTCCTGTGATCAATCGTTTCAATGGACACGTCAATATGCATGCAGTGGCTAATGTCAATATTCGGTGTCATCGTTACGACATCGGTACTCGTCTATAAAATGAACACTAAGTATCAACGTCCCTACGTCATGCAATGCTAATCAAAATAAACAACAAGAAATAAACAGGAAACGATCTGTAACCACGGCAAGGTACACTTGCCAATAATAGTTGTTTGAGGGTAGGCCTGACCAACTCCAGTATCATCGTCACTCCTTCCAATATCACCTATAATAATACACTATTATTAATATTCTATCTCATCTTACTATATATATTATATTAGTATCTATGTCTACTAGTCACCATAACGTTGATACAACACTATCTAACATATAAGTACCAATTTTTCTTATAAAAATAATTTATAAATATAATTAAAGAATAGATTTAAATTCTGAAAAATAATTATAAAGATCTATATATTTTCAAAATAACTATTTTAATGGTGAAACTCTTTCACAATAGGTCTTATGTCAATACTACACATTAATACCACAATTCGACCTATTAATTTAGCCCTAAAATAATAATTAATTAAAAATATTAAATTCTATAAAAATTACATAAATTTATTAAAATAGTGGTTTTAACATTAAATTTTGTACAACAAATAGTTTAATAGAGTTTTATGAAGTATTGGAACTTTTGGACACAAGGAACATAGGATTTTTTAGAGTTTGGTGTTACGGCCAATGTCACAAATTTTTAAAAATAGCAAATAAACTCAAAACCTAAAAAATATATATGAGTTGGAAATATCTCGACGTCTAGTTTCTTAATAAAAATATTAGAAGGATCAAAACTTACCTTAGGTAGGTAAAAAGTTGCTCACAACAGAACTCGTCGGTTCTGGATACCTTGTCGTAGAATCGATGTCACAGACAAACCGCTAACTTTGTGATCCAGCAATCAAAAATTGAAGTAGACACATAGAAGTAACTTCTAGTTTTGGTTTGAGATGAATTAGATAATAAAAAGTAGACGAAACCTTGTCTAGAAGTCGACTAACCTATTGTGACGAATTCAGCACAAGTTCGGTCGACTTTGGGTGCCTTCCGCGCCAGTATCGACCAATTAGGGACTGAGACTCCTCGGGAAGATGCTGGGGTATTAGGATGGTGTCTTCAGATTGATACAAGGGTGGTATGAGGGTTGAAAGAGGTCGGGATGATGAGTTTCTGTTGGATGGAAAGAAAAGTGTGAAAATAGAAAATAAATAGGAGCGTTCGGTTTCTAAAGCATAAATATATAAAATATATTTGGTTATCATAGTGTGAAGGGGTTTATGTGAGAAATAGGAGTTGGGGATTGATTTTGATTTGGTTTGAGGGGATTTGGTTGAGGTTTGATGGTTTAAATCAAAAGTGTATCTCAAAGAGATTTGATTGGGTCCAAACTATGAAAGTAGTTATAGAGTTGATTTAAAAATAGATTTAAATTAATATGGCTGCATATTAATCTACAAAAATTAATCTAAAATAGGTCTAAGAGGTTAGGGTACCCTAGAATTGGCCCTACGAACCCTACTTGGAATAGTTTTGGGTCGGTAGAATTTTTGTAATCGATTTGAGTCCAATATGTTTATAGTTTCGACTTGTGTGTCATTTGAAAATAAATAGCACATGAAAACTCAATTGAGTGGCACACTAGTGGCATGCGTAGAAGACACGAAATGGGTCAATACTATATATTAGGTCATACGATTTTGATCTATGTCGAGTTCAAAACTCGAGTCCAAAGTTAGGGCTAAAAATTTGATAATAGTTTTAATGGCCTAAGTTGACCCGAAATTGTACGAAGTCAAAAGGATGTTGGAAAATAAATCTAGATGGGACATGATATGTCAAATTGAAGGTGGACTTGTCTAGAATTCAAATATGAAATTGGATTTGAGAAATCGATATTTGTTGTGCTTCAAAATTCAAAGCTACGGTAAACTACTAATATAGTCATTATTGACTTTAATATTTAAAATATCCATATAATAATTAAAAATAAATTTCAAAAATCAGGGGGCTTACAAACGAAAGCAACTTTGAAGGGAATGATGGTATATTTAGAGCATCGGTCATAGGGTGATGATGAAAAATAGATAGTTTTTCTGATCCAAGAAAAGGAACAGTAGTGCCATTAGCTATTGACACTATTTCTTTGTCCCTTGAAATAAAATGTAAAAGGGAACTCATATCGTTTGTCATATCATCCGTAGCACCAGAGTCAAGATCCAATCGGATGACTAAAATAATGAGGAAGTGGGAGCATGGAGATTACATGTCAGATAGGTAGATGGCTCGGTGCAAGATTCAATATTACTAAAAATTTAAAGTAGCCTAGTCAGTTCTCCAACCAAACTTTTGTCTTCAAATCCAAATGTAGTAGTGTTATTAGCCACATATGTAGTGGCATTGTTAGCCACACATCATTTCGGATCTTTTGTGGGTCTAAGATGTGGACGTAGATCCCTTTGTATGATAGGGTTTATAGCAATGTTCACATAGTCGTCGTGAGGAGACAACCACTTCGCTGTTTGAACATTTTTCAGCTTTACGATTGCCTACCACTAATGCACTTGATTCTAGTTAAAAAAAATTGTCTCACCACCCATTACCGACCGACGAGTCACTACACCAAAAAATGGATTTAGGAACGGTTTAAATGTGTTGCTATTATTTTTAGGAACGCTTAATAATCGTTCCTAAAAGTGGCGTTGCAAATATTTGGAACGCTGATTAAGCGTTCCAACCATTTAGTTTGGAACACCTTTTAGGCGTTCCTATGCCAAGATTTGGAACACACCTTTTCGCGTTCCTACTTTAATCCCTGGAACAATTATGTAATGTTTTAAGTGTGTGTGTACTATATTTTTTTTTGTGCACTATATATATACACACACACACACACATACACACACAAAGAGAGAGGCCAACAAGTCAATTAATTAAAAGTAAATACCACCAACAATAATTAAAACGAAACTAATTTTATAGAAAAATTTACATAGTTTCCAATAGATCTTTACAATAAAACTTTGAGTGCAAAACACAAACCAGCCTATTAAATTATTTGGTATTCTATCTTAATAGTACATGGTGAAGATGGTAAATAGAAAATTACAAAAATTTGCATCCTCTTCATCATCCCAATCTTCTGGTTTCTTAGCCTCATGCTCATCATCGAGCCACACTTCTGGCTTAACAACATCCTTAATTTCCATTGGAGCACCCGCGTCGTAATCATCAGGCTTCACTCCATTGGGGTCTGAAATTTTGTCCCTTTCATCTCAATCCTCAGGATTACTATCATATGGATCTGGTATAGTCTTGGACTGAATGAGAGCCGGCTCAAAATCATTAGTACACAAAAAGTTTGCTTTCTCCTGGGTGACAATCTCAACGAGTAGGTATGTCAATTTCCATTTACGGTCAGACTTAATCTTGTACCTAAAGAAGAAGTCAATGCACATGTTTTCAACAAATCTTTTAAAAATTGTATAGATTCTATACCTCTATTAGGAAATGCCTTCAATATTAGTCGAGATGCAAAACATATGCCAACGATTTACCTATTCTTCTTATTCTTAGAAATATAATTTAACTGGGATTCCATAGCTTTGAAGTCATTGTCAAAGTCCATGAACCCCAACACTGGACAATCTCAACGAGTAGGTATGTCAATTTCTATTTACGGTGAGACTTGATCTTTAAACAACTGTACCTGAAGAAGAAGTCAATGCACATGTTTTCAACAAATCTTTCAAAAATTGTGTAGATTCCATACCTCTATTAGGAAATGCCTTCAATATTAGTCGAGAAGCAGAACATATGCCAACGATTTACCTCTTCTTCTTCTTCTTAGAAATATAATTTAACTGGGATTCCATAGCTTTGAAGTCATTGTCAAAGTCCATGAACCCCAACACTGGGTATACCAACTACTTGTTTCTACCTGTTATTTCTTTTAATACGAGAACAACATTGACAGCTACTGTTGGTGCTTTCTTTACATGGAGAGAGCTTGCTCTCAACATGCCTTGTAAATTTTAGTCCCACATCGAAAATGCACCATGAGTTATCTCAACATATATACTTGGGTGTGTTGTTGAGATATGCACATGGGGTGGTGACCCTAAGGAGGGAACCATGCGGGTAATTTTACTAGGAGGTAAGAATAAGGCTCCAAGGGTTAAGCATTAATGCTTTTGTCATTCTCTTGGATTAATTCCATTTGGAGCTAAGCCCCAAAGGGGCTTAGCGACTCGGACTCGGACTCGGACTCGGACTCGGGCTCATGAGGCGTAATGTGGCATTTTGTTGGCACACTTTGCACTTAGCACGTCAGCAGTCATGCGGTCTTTATGCGGCTCATATGCGGCCATGCGGTCTTATGCGGCATGCGGCTCATATGCGGCCTCATGCGGCTCATACGGCCATGCGGCCATGCGGCTCATGCGGCCATGCGGTCCATGCGGCTCATGCGGTCCATGCGGCACATGCGGCTCATGCGGTCCATGCGGCTCATGCGGTCCATGCGGTCCATGCGGCTCATGCGACTCATGTGGTCCATGTGGTCCATGCGGCCATGAGGCTCATGCGGTCAGGCTGCTGCTGCTGCCGCATGGAGGGCTCTGCTGACTGTACAGATTACGAGTCAGTTATGATAAGGCTGAATCAATGCGATTAATTCAGATCCTATCTTTGTGGGATTTGAATTAATTTCGTTCCTATCTTTGTGGGATTTGAATTAATCTCGTTGCTATATTTTTGGGATTTGATTCAATCTTTCCATAACTGAAGAGGCGGCTAGGGTTTCCACCCTCTCTCTATAAATACTCTCTTCTGGCCTCCTTTGTGGTTACTACGAAAATATAAGTCAGAAAAGGAGAAAGAGAGAGAGAGCTGCTGCCGCCATTGCAAATCCATCCGAGGAGTCAGAACAGAGGTGACTTCGAGCGTTCCACAAGTTCTTCAAACTTGCTGGTTCCTGGAAGCAGATCGTGTGGGACGAATCTTGCTTTGAGCAACGGTGTTTTGACACTCCAACATTGTTCTTCTTCTCATCTCTCTCTAGATTATTGTAACTCGTTCTGTCCCAATTGCAACACGTTTGCAAGGAAGAACGAGAGATCTTCTCTTCTTTATTTTCCTCCTCCATATTGTAATCGGGTTATTTGGTATTTGTATCATCGTAGATCTTTGTTGCATCTGTTTTACCATCTTTGATCAAGCCCCGGAAATAACAATCTCAAAGCAAGATGCGTGCAGATGGAAAACATTAATGCTTCGCTCCTCCAATCGGACTTCTGTAAGTTGGAAAAAATCGATGGAGAGCACTATCAAGTCTGGAAGAGAAAGGTTTACCTAACTCTTCAACTAAAAGACGTTGATCATGTTCTGTTGGAGGAAGAACCCTCTGTTCCAGACACTGGATCTACTGCCGCAATCAACGCGGCTACCAAACTCCAGGCCAAGTGGAGAAGGGAAAATAGCATCTGCAGGCTTCTCATCCTGAATGCTATGGAGGACTCCCTGGCAGAATCCTACTCGAAGAAGGAACTTGCCAGAGACATATGGGAGTCTGTGGAAACACTGTATGAAGAAGACAAGAACAGGAGCAAAATGTTTGTGGTTGAAAAATATCACAAATTGTTCTTTGAGGACGAAAAGTCCATGCTGCCACAGGTAAAGAAATTTCTGAAGCTGCGTCAAAAATTGGAAGACGAAGAGATGCCCCTTCCCGACAAGTTTGTCGTCGGAGGGATCGTCTCAAAACTTCCTGCTGGATGGAGTACCTTCTATGCAAGGATGCACAGAAAGAAGCTAGACATTAGCTTGAGAGATCTACTTCAAGAGATCCATGTTGAGGACGAGATGCGTTCCCAACAGAAGGTGGACACTCTGTCAAAACAGTTGGCTAAAGCCAATCTTGTGCAGACGAAAGATCCCAAGGGGAAGCAGGCGGCTTCTCATCCCAAGAAGAAGGACTTCACTAATCTAAAAGTGAAGGGTCCTTCTTTTAAGTAACAGAAGACTAAGTCCCACGTGACTTGTTACAATTGTGGCAAGAAAGGCCACTACAAGAGTGAATACAGATCTAAGCCTAAACAATCAGAGAAAGGTGAGCCTAATAAGGTTTCATTGGTTTCTAACATTATTGCTATGATCGGACAGGTCACAACTGTAGGGGTTGACTCTGACTGGTGGATAGACACTGGAGCGACTTGCCATGTCTGTTCTGGCAAGGAATGGTTCGTCACGTACCAGCCGATATCTGAGAAGGTTGTCATGGCGAACCAGGCCCAAGCTGAAGTTCTGGGGATCGGGACCGTGGAAATGAAACTCACTTCTGGGAACACTCTGACGCTTCAAGGTGTGAAGCATGTTCCGGCGATTGCCAAGAACCTGATCTCTGGAAGCCTACTCTGCAATACAGGCTTGAGGATGGACATCAATGCTGGTCAGATGGTGATGTCCAAGAAAGGAACATACTTCGGGAAGGCTTATCAAACCGAAGGAATGTTTAAAATTCAGCTTGTCAACTGGTTTGAAGACATTAATGCAGTTGCATTTTCTGATTATTCTCTTGAGTTGTGGCATAATAGACTAGGACATGTTCATTGTAAAAGAATTAACAAAATGTCTAGTCTAGGACTTATCTCCAAATGTGGGGGTAAGGTGGAGAAGTGTGAAGTGTGTGCTCAAACGAGGATCACAAGAAAACCCTTTCATCGGGTCAATCGAAGCACAGATCTTCTGGAGTTGGTGCACTCCGATATCTGTGACTTCAAATATTTCTCCACGAAGGTCGGGATGAAGTATTTCATAACCTTCATCGACGACTTCTTAAAATACGCGTTCGTCTACTTGCTCAAGTCTAAAGATGAAGCTTTCGAGAAGTTCAGAGAGTTCAGGGCCGAAGCTGAACGACAGACTGGACAACAACTCAAGAGGTTGAGAAGTGATCGAGGTGGGGAGTACAGGTCTCATGAATTCGCATCATTCTGCAAAGAACATGGAATCATATGCGAGACTACTGCTCCATATTCTCCTCAATCCAACGGAGTAGCAGAGAGGAAGAACCGAACATTAACAGAAATAATGAACTCAATGCTGCTAACCGCGGGTCTTCCTAAATGCTACTGGGGAGAAGCTGCATTGACGGCCACTTTTATTCTAAATAGAGTGCCGTATACAACTTCAGACGTAACTCCTCATGAACTCTGGTTCAAAGTCAGACCAAACTTGAATGTCATTCGAGTGTGGGGGTGTCTGGCGTATGTGAAGCTCCCAGATCTGAAGATTCAGAAGCTAGGGACAAGGACTACAAAGGCGATCTTCTTGGGGTATGCCGAGAAGAGTGATGCTCGGAGATTTCTTGATATTGAGTCAAATTATATCATCGAATCTCGCGATACTGAATACTTTGAAGACAAGTTTGCAAAAGACAAAAACATTGTTCTTTCGGACATTCCAAAAAATAATGTAGGTACAAATAAGACTAAAATCTCATATGAGCCAGTAGTCCAAGAAGAAGCTGTTGTTGATGAAACAACTCTTGTACCAGAACTCGCAGAGCCGTCAGCTAAGCGAGTGAGGAGACCGAAAGACTTTAGAGATGACTTGTCACCTATCATGTGGAAGCAGATCCACTTACCTATGATGAGGCGATGAAGACCAGAGATGCTATCTTCTGGAAGGAGGCAGTGAATGACGAGTTTGACTCTATCACCTCCAATAACACATGGGTGTTGGTAGATCTACCTGAAGGAGAAAAGCCCATCGGATGTAAATGGATCTTCAAGAAGAAGATGAAGGCAGATGGAACTATTGACAAGTTCAAGGCCAGGCTGGTAGCCAAGGTATTTTATCAGAAATAGGGGATAGACTACTTTGACACGTACGCTCCAGTAGCTCGGATGACCACCATCAGGATGTTAATCGCTCTAGCAGCTATACATAAGTTGGTGATACATCAGATGGATGTAAAGACAGTATTCCTGAATGGGGAGCTGACCGAAGAGATTTACATGCAACAGCCAGATGGATTTGTCGTCAAAGGTCTTGAAGACAAAGTCTGCAAGTTGGTAAAATCATTGTATGATTTGAAGCAAGCTCCCAAGATGTGGCATGAGAAGTTTGACAAAGTTATTAGGTCAAACGGCTACAGAGTCAGCGAGACGGACAAGTGTGTTTACACAAAGTTCACTGATGGAAGAGGAGTCATCGTTTGTCTGTACGTGGACGACATGCTAATCCTAGGTACGGATATAGGCTGTGTCACAGAGACAAAGAAGTTCCACTCAACCAAGTTCAGTATGAAGGACTTGGGGGATGCAGATGTCATCTTGGGCATAAAAATCATCCGGACAGACACTGGAGTAGCGCTGTCACAATCTCACTACATTGAGAAGATGCTCACACGCTATGGGTATAAGGATCTTCCGGGGATCGATACGCCATACAGGTGTGATCAGAAGCTAAAGCTAAATTCAAGGAAAAGCGTCAGGCAGCTGGAGTATTCTAGCGTTATCGGAAGTTTGATGTACGCAACCACTGCCACAAGGCCTGACATAGCTTTCGCCGTGGGAATGCTGAGTCAGTTCACAAGCAACCCAGGGGTTGAGCACTGGAATGCTGTAAAGCGGGTGATGAGATATCTCAAGAAGACTCAGACATATGCACTGCACTACAACGGGTATCCGACAGTAGTGGAAGGCTTCAGTGATGCTAGCTGGTGTTCAGAGGTGGAAAGCGAGAGATCCACAGGTGGATATGTCTTTTCCTTGGGTGGAGCTGCTATATCGTGGAAGTCGAAGAAGCAGACTATACTCTCTCGTTCCTCCATGGAATCTGAATTCTATGCACTTGAAACTGTAGCAGATGAAGCAGAATGGCTTCGGAAGCTCATGTATGATCTTCCAGTGGTTGGGGCTCAGATACCGGCGATACCGATATACTGTGACAACCAGGCGACTGCGGCGGTAGCATCAAATGACCTCTTCAATGGGAAGAAGAGGACTGTGCGGTTGAAGCACAGGGCAGTACACGATCTTATCAAAAGAGGTATAATTGCAGTGGTTGATGTTCGGAGTCAGGAGAACCTGGCAGATCCGTTCACAAAGGGCCTCAAGCGCCAGTTGGTAGATGACACAGCTTATAAAATGGGCTTGAAGGCATTCTGATAGTGTGTCTTTGTAATCCTACCATAAAGTTTTATGCTATTAGTTCAAAGAGAAATCTACTAGGCATCTAACTTTTGGTTCAAAGGAGGATCACTGACTGGGAAACTATCAGGTAACAGTGGGTACTTGTTCTCTGGAACATGGAAGGGATACGGACCCATAACCACTGTTGTCTACTATGTATTTTCTGCGAAAAAAACTGATCCTGTGGAAGGGTAGCTTAAACGCCTTAATGAGTTCTCAGGCAGAGTGAATGCCTGGTGTGCTTTACAGGAAGTACGGTAGAGCAGCACTACAAGGAGTGAAACTCCATGCTACAGTGGGGTGACTCCATCATGAGGTTCCCAGGTAGGGGTAATGCCTCGGCCTTGCAAGCCAAGTCATAGCGGCGTAGCACCGCAAATAGGCAGGTAGCCTAATGTTGTATGACATAATTAAAGAGTTGTAGACAGCACTACAAAGGGGAGGATGGCCCCATGTTACAGTGGCACGACACCACGATGAGGTACCCAGGTAGGGGTAAAGCCTCGGCATTGCAAGCCATGTCGTTGCGGTGTAACACCGTAAGGAAGCCTTAGGCTTCATGCTGAGTAGATTGGCACTACAAAGAGGCTGAGACCTCATGCTACAGTAGTATGACACTACGATGAGGTTCTCAGGTAGGGGTAATGCCTCGGCTTCAGGCCATGTCATAGCGGCATAGCACCGCAAGGAAGCGCAAGGCTTCATGTCATATCTCTTTAATAAAGAACTCACCTATAGTGTATGGAAAGAGATATCAGGCCGTCTCTTGAGGGTAAACTTGTAGACGCCCAAAATTATACACTGAAACCAGGCTGGCACAGGACCTTTAATGTGCAGCCAGAAGCACACGTAACTACACTTTGTGAGTGGGAAGAATTACAATTGTGGTGCAGAATTCAAGGCGTAGTCCATTCTTGTATCACATTGTTATTTAACCCATGCGGGAAGATTCAAGTCGTCAGCGACATCTATCCTAATGCAAAATGGACAGTTACTGTGGAGAACGCTCAACCCTGGACACATATATATGTTGTGATATGTGGGGGATTGTTGGTGCTTTCTTTATATGGAGAGAGCTTGTTCTTAACATGCCTTGTAAATTTTAGTCCCACATCGGAAATGCACCATGATTTATCTCCACATATATACTTGGGTGTGTTGTTGAGAGATGCACATGGGGTGGTGACTCTAAGGAGGGAACCATGTGGGTGATTTTACTAGGAGGTAAGAATAAGGCTCCAAGGGTTAAGCATTAATGCTTTTGTCATTCTCTTGGATTAATTCCATTTGGAGCTAAGCCCCAAAGGAGCTTAGCGACTCGGACTCGGACTCAGACTCGGGCTCATGGGCTCATGAGGCATAATATGGCGTTTTGTTGGCGCACTTTGCACTTAGCACGTCAGCAGTCATGCGGTCTTTATGCGGCTCATATGCTGCCATGCGGTCTTATGCGGCATACGGCTCATATGCGGCCTCATGCGGCTCATACGGCCATGCGGCCATGCGGCTCATGCGGCCATACGGTCCATGCAGCTCATGCGGCTCATGCGGTCCATGCGGCTCATGTGGCTCATACGGTCCATACGGCACATGCGGCTCATGCGATCCATGCGGCTCATGCGGTCCATGCGGTTCATGCAGCTCATGTGGTCCATACGGCCATGAGGCTCATGCGGCCAGGCTGCTGCTGCTGCCGCATGGAGGGCTCTGCTGACTGTGCAGATTACGAGTCAGTTATGATAAGGCTGAATCAATGTGATTAATTCAGATCCTATCTTTGTGGGATTTGAATTAATTTTGTTCCTATCTTTGTGGGATTTGAATTAATCTCGTTGCTATCTTTTTGGGATTTGATTCAATCTTTCCATAACTGAAGAGGCGGCTAGGATTTCCACCATCTCTCTATAAATACTCTCTTCTGGCCTCCTTTGTGGTTACTACGAAAATATAAGTCAGAAAAGGAGAAAGAGAGAGAGCTGCTGCCGCCATTGCAAATCTATCTGAGGAGTCAGAACAGAGGTGACTTCGAGCGTTCCACAAGTTCTTCAAACTTGCTGGTTCCTGGAAGCAGATCGTGTGGGACGAATCTTGTTTGAGCAACGGTGTTTTGACACCCCAGCATTGTTCTTCTTCTCATCTCTCTCTAGATTATTGTAACTCGTTCTGTCCCAATTGCAACACGTTTGCAAGGAAGAACGAGAGATCTTCCCTTCTTTATTTTTCTCCTCCATATTGTAATCGGGTTATTTGGTATTTGTATCATCGTAGATCTTTGTTGCATCTGTTTTACCATCTTTGATCAAGCCCCGAGAATAACAGCTACATCACCAGCTTAGTTGTATCAGATTATACATAACATGTATATAAACATTGGTTTCAAAGCCTCAAACTATGCTCTTTATTATATTATCTTGATGAATTTGATGCTCTATACTATCTTTTCATCAACAGAACATTGGAGTTGACTAGTTTTGTCAACTGTCAACATTAAGAACATAATTTAGTATATCTACAATTTATACACATTTCAAACTTAATCAAAATGAGAAGTAATTTGGGAACAGGTAAAAGAATATAAACCATCTCAAAATTGAATATCCAAGAATATCTTATGTAAAGAGGTTTGGATGCTACCTAGCAAGAAAGTTTGATCACAATTTCTATCAATATAAGAGCACATGGTAGACAAATTAACATTCTCACTATGTATTGGATGGTGGCAAAAGCTAAAAAATCATAAAACACGTACTTGAAAGGTCCTAATCGTGGTATTAGGTTGTTTAGTCATTTATTAAAATACATTTATAATATATAAACATACTAGTCATGTTTAAACAAGTTTAACTTACAAATATTAGACATATTGACTGGTCAAAAAAAAGATAAGCACCCGTTTATCTATACATAATTCACCTTATATATCTGATCAACTTGCTACTATACTACTTGCTTCTTCAACGATATATTTCAAGATTTTTTTTCTTTAGAAAAGGTTCAGAGCAGCTACATATTTATAAGAGAAGAGGATTAAACTCAATATTCCTGAAGTTGGGCTCCTGAGTTAAGCAGTTAATATAGAATTACTTTGATTAACCCAACAAATGCTGGTTCATTGATCCAAAGTTGACATTCATATTTTGCTAACAAAACTTAAGGTTATTTACCTTTTCGCTGTAATCCACGGGAGCCAAGGGTTCCTGATGGGAAGCCTAGCATTTTGATGGAGTTCCTTGTACATGTTATCGGAAACACTGAATCGACATCACCATTGTACAAATATTCAACATACGAAGCATAAATGATTGTACAATTCATTCATAGTCTCATGGAAATAAATTTAATATACTTGTACAACAAAAAGCATAGCCGGCTACTCGTTACTAGATATTTTATAGTAGGTAGTATGTCTGGCATGTCGTTCCACACAATGTTACTGAGTGCATATATGATTCCTACGAAAGAAACAAAAGTGGAATCAGAAAAAGTCGGGGACATTTGTCTGACACATAACTGTGAGAAAAATTTCAGTGGAGTGGATCACAGAATACATATTGTCTGATATCAAGGCATGAGTCCAGAAGTATTCATATCCTCCCATGTCGTTGGAAATTTGATCAATATAGGCATTCCTATTCTAAATGTAAATTAACCAACACAATTTATAATGGAGAAAAGAAGAAGAAGATAATTTAATTAATTGACCGTAGCGCCTCGAACATTGATGACAATTTGATTGGTGACTTTATTGCTCAAGAAGGATGGTATAGGCGAGCTCCAGATCATAGGGTCTTGCATAACTCAGATGGACTAGCTACAAATTTGTAAGAGCATAGAATTAAATTCAGGAACTCAAGTTCAGGTAAAATAATTAAACAATAGGCTTAAGCTAATATGCTGACAGCCCATAATAAGTTCCATTATATATTGATTGCTTACTAATTGTATACTCCAATGCTATGGTTATGGACAACAAAAATGCCATCTATGTTTTCAATTAAAAATGCTCCCAGTTTTTGTAAACTTGGTCTATCCAACATGCTGATCACACATAACAATGAGTTAAATTATAAATATATTAAACTAATTCCATGCCTCATAATTATTATCATGGCCAACAAGAATGCCCTTAATAAGTTTAGTTAACAACAATATATGACAACAAATAGAAATAGACACTCTTCAGTAGAAATATATTGTATTATGATGACATGCTAGTAATGAATATAAACAAGATTCATAAAATCCTATGTTGCCCAGCACCATACCTGCAAGCAAAGGTACGAATACCATTGTGCACTAAATATTCACCAGATGTCCTTTTAATCTCTAGAGAAGAAATAAGGTAGCAACTTGGAAGCTTCAATTCACCATCATAATGGAGCATTCCAGCATCTCTAATCTCCAGAACACAAACTCTGGTCAAATTTATCAAAATATTGATATTCAAGTGCTTTCGGAAGCATGGTCATTCGATCTGCTCAAAAATTGAATGTTACAATTGTATCTCTGTCCTTGGCCCGACTGACTTGCCACTCATCAACAATAACAAAAGGGGGCAAGTAATGGTCATTATCTTTTGGTTCCTTTCTAAGCTCTTTTACATCTTCAACAATATTACGAAACTTGTAAGGAGCTTCGCCAAGAACCTAGGCATCCCAACCATGTTTCAAGACACCCAATCATTCTACAAGCAAAAAAAAGGTATGACGTATGATACCTTGGATCCTACTTGAGTTGTGGTGAATCTAACAACCTCTACCAGGAAAACAAACAACCAGTAAATCTAACAGCCTCCACCACAAGGACATGTTGATATGGAATATGTCCTCCATCTAGAAAAAGGGAAAATGTGAGATTGCATATA